>BPLQ01015224.1:0-15585 GCA_021605075.1 Caerostris darwini | reverse complement strand
CATTTGGTTATTAAATTTATTCAATTATTTACAGTAATTTTTGAAGCAATCATACACATTTTTTTCCAACTTGAATATTTTAAAAAAAAGTGTAATTTAAAAAATGTTGTTTATAATATTTCCTCATAGATATCATCAATAATATAAATGGTAGTAACAATTTTATGAATGATTTAATAATCTTTCGTTCTGTAAATGGAAACATTATACTAAATATTATTTTATCAATAAATTACAAATTAAATTTTAAAAACACCAACAAATGGAGAATATTTTATTATTAATATTTTGAAATCAAAGAATAGTTTTTTTTTGTAGAATTTAATTGTTTACATTAAATTAAGATAAAATATATTTAAACAGCTAAGTGATGTTCTTTATTTTATGTTATCATTACTGTTATACATTATTATATCTTTAATTATAATAGTTATAAAATTGTTTAATTACAATTTTTAAATTATAATTTTAAAATAAATTATAGTTGTAATAATTATATAAATTGTAGTATGATTATAAATTATAGTTATAACTTATAAGACGTATATATTTTTGATGATTATATGTGCAGAAATTGTGTTAAGCATTGAAAAATTGTTTAGAAATTTTGTATTGTAAATGTTATAATAAGAAGGAAATAATATTTTTGTAATAAGTTTAATGGTGTTAGGAATAATATTGGTGTAATTATTTTAATTTATACAACAATAATAAATTGATTTCTCTTCAGATAGAAATTGCGCGTATAAATACTTTACGATATGTTCATAATGGTACGGAAATTAAAAATATTACAACAACAAAATAATAATTTTAATAATAGTTACTACAATTCTTAAATGCATATTAACAATAATTACTACAATTACAAAAATATTAATATTTATTTAAAAAATTAAATGTTTAAGAACTTAATTTTAAAATAGGCCCTAACTAATAAATTGTTTGTTTACACATAAATAAAATATATAGCGTTTTCTAAATAATGAAATAATTTCAAAAGTTCTTAATAAGTCGATTTTGTTAAATTAAATTTTAAATTTTTATCAGTTTTCAAAAACGATACCATTTCTTTGTCAAATTGAATTCTTTACATACAACATTTTTAGACGAATATTTTTTGTAATATTATGTTTTCTGTATTTAAATTCCTTTCAAATTTGTTTATCTAAATTCCTTTCTTTATTTAATTTGCCTTCCTCTTCTAGAACGCTCATGTAAATATTTTTTAAACTTTCTAATTTTAAAATTTTATTTTATTTCTCAGGTACCAAATCATCATAAAAATATTTTATATGCACGTACAAGACATAATAAAAACCCTAAAATACTTATAGCGCATATATTTAGTCAGACAACTACACTATTTTATACGACATAAAATGCATTAAAGGATAAAAATGCTCCACATAGATAAATGTTTCATGATGCTGCAGAAATATTGTAGACATCTCGCTATATTTTTTCTCTTAACTCATCACTCTTTTTAATGTTACAATATTTGTATTCATTATACAAAATATTTCTCAAACTGCATTTACGCCACGAAAATCTAGAAATTAATTTTTTTGTTTGTTGCTGAAAGAAGCCTACTCGGTATGATGGATGGATTTAAGGCATGGGTAACACTGTGCGTGAGAAAATAGGCACCTGCGGTTTTTTGGATCTTGATACTGGTTAAAAAGAACATTTAGAATCGTATGAAACACAGTATCACAAGTTTATACAAAGTGATATTTTAAAACATAAAACTTTTATTTTATTATGAATTAGAAAATCAAGGGCAATGAATCTATCATTGAGCAGAAAATTTATCAATCAGCAATGAATTGATATCAAAAGCAATGAATTTATAAGCAATGAATTGATATCAAAAGCAATGAATTGATATCAAAAGCAATGAATTGATATCAAAAGCAATGAATTGATATCAAAAGCAATGAATTTATAAGCAATGAATTGATATCAAAAGCAATGAATTGATATCAAAAGCAATGAATTGATATCAAAAGCAATGAATTGATATCAAAAGCAATGAATTTATCAATGAGGATTATATAGGCGCACTAACAGACCTAATCTGCCGTTAGGCTGTTTCAGAAAATAAAGCAATAAAACTTTCGATCAATATTACAAAAAAAAAAATATTTGTGCAGAATTAATTAATAAATTAATTGGATAAATAATAACATTAACAATGATAACATTAGCATAAATGATAACATAACAACATAAATGATAGCATAATAACATGCATGATAACATAATAACATAAATGATAACATTATTCAAGAATCCTTAATAATATTTTTTCACTTAATCAGCTAGCATTTATTTTTAAGGATATAATAGTAGTACTTTAAAAAATAAATTAAAAACTAACTCTGCAAATATTTTGTCTTATTTTTTAATTAACTAATGAGACCAAAATACCTACAAAACTAGTACCAGTACCGGACAAGAAAACCTGATTGCAATTAAATATAAGGATTTCATTTAATTGGAAAACTATTCTAAAATTTAATCACAATTTTTAACTACAAAATTTGGAAAGAAATATAAAATTAAGAAAATTAAGCAGAATATATATATGCTTTTTCTACCTATTAAATAAAAAAAGGACATTAAAATATTTTATCTTAGCAATAATTTCAAAGCAGTAAAGAATGTCTAATTATTGAAAAATCATTTAAAGATAGTGAAATAATATATTATAATCATGGACATTTGATTACCACAATTATTCATGAAAGATTTAAGAAATTGCTATATACTATTTATGTTTATAAATGCCCAACGGCCGTACCATGCTGAATATACCGGTTCTCGTTAGATCACCGAAGTTAAGCATCATTGGGCGCGGTCAGTACTTGGGTGGGTGACCACCTGGGAACACTGCGTGCCGTTGGCAAATTTGGGACCTGAATGGCCGAGTGTCTAGCGCTCTGGCGCTCAGTGCCACAGGTTTCGGGTTCGAATCCCGGCGATGCCATGGATGTTTGTAGTGGTTCGGAATCCACTTTAAGCCGTAGGTCCCGGTCTTCTATGACTGTAAGAGCGTCACGGAGCAAAAGTCAGGCTTCTACCTACGGGTGCTTCATCACAACAGAAGCTGCTTCCTTCCCCTTCAATCATGAGTCCATATGGGCTCGTGGGCTTGGCCAGCCAAGTGGGATAAGAAACAACAAACAACAACAATGTTTATAAATTAATTGATAAAAAATTTTTATAATGTAATTTTTTATTTATAAATAATTTGATTTTAATTTTATTCAGTTGCTTAAAGTGTTTTAGACAATTGTACACACTCTTTCAAAATGGAATACTTCATAGAAACATTCAATTTCAAAAATATTGTTTAACATTATGTCTTATAATGTATCCTTATAGACATCATCAAACATAATATAAATGGTAGTAACAATTTTATTAACGATTTTATAATCTTTCGTTCTGCAAATGGAAATATCTATCTATATATTATTTTAAAAAGGAATTACAAATTAAATTTTAAAAACACTAACAACTTAACTGAATTACCATAAATTTTGTTATTTATGTAGTGAAGAATTGTTTATGAAGACCAAAAAACACGTTTTAAACAAAGTACCTGCCTCCATTTATATAACCTTGAATCTTTTATTGGGAGAACGTGCTATTTGAGGGTCATTTACAAAATTACCACCAAAATTACACCACTCAAGATTAATGCAGCTTAATAGTAAATAGAGACATCTTTGAGCCCCTTAGGAAAAGAATGACCAGAATTTTCTAAATACTTTTTTTTACCAGAACGTGCTCCAAACATAAAACACAAAACAGCATGCTACAAATCCTTGTCTTTTTCTCCTACAAAAATGTTTCCCCAGTGTACCGTAAATGAATAAGACAACGCGAAAGCCCTCTGAAAAAAAATTGGTTCCAAACAAAATTTGCATACTAAAAAGGCATACCAATTCCAATCTGTTTTTCATTTTACTTTGCAAAAAAAACAAATAAAAAATGACGCGGGAGAAAGGCAAAAAGATAAATTTATTGTTGTTGTTGCTGGGGGAAGAGTTTATATTAATAGGGTGATCGTGATATTTTCTAAACCATGTCATAATCCTAAAGGGGACTTTGATAAATGCGCAAAAATGCAATAATTTTCTTATGTACTGTTTAGTTAACTTTATTCTTTTTTTTCTTTCTCTATTTTTATGCTAGCCTCTCTTCCACCTTCTTTATCACGGTTGCAGGGAAAACCTCGATAAATGAGGTCTGTTAATCATCGGAAATGAGTAGAGGATTCCGTGTTTTTTTTAATTTAAATTTATTGTCCCCAAAAAACGGTATGGAAAGTTAATAAATAAAACAGGAAAAAAGCAGATTTTATCCAATTTAAAAGGACATACAAATGTTTCTGCTATTGTAAGGAAATGATTTAAAAACAATTTCGAGAATTCTAAAAAAAGTGAGATGTAGAATAGAATTTAATTTCTGTAGTCAAACAGTTATTCTTGAATAGTTATGTTTATTAATTAATTAATATTAAATTTTTATAATGTAATTTTTTGTTAATAAATCAATTGAGTTTAACTTTATTCAGTTGTTTACAGTAATATTTTAAACAGTTATACACTTTCTTTTAAAATAGAATATTTTATAGAAAAAGTTAATTTCAAAAATATTGTTTAACATTATGTTTTATAATATTTCCTTATATACTTCAGCAAACATAATATAAATGGTAGTAAAAATCTTATAAAAATAATTTTATAATCTTCCGTTCTGTAAATGGAAATATGTTTCTAAATATTATTTTAACAATGAATTACAGATTAAACTTTAAAAACACTAACAACTTAACTGAATTACCATAAATTTTCTTATTTATGTAGTGAATAATTGCTTATGGAGACAGAAAAAAACATGTTTTAAACAAAGTGCCTACCTCCTTTTATATAATCTCGAATCTTTTATTGGGTGAACGTGCTATTTGAGAGTCATTTACAAAATTACCACCAAAATTACACCACTCAAGAGTAATGCAGCTTAATAGTGAATATAGACATCTTTTGAGTCCCTTAGGAAAAGAATAAACAGCACTTTCTAAATAGTTTTTTTTACCAGAACGTGCCCCAAACATAAAAACAGAAAGTAGCATGCTACAAATCCTTGTCTTTTTCTCCTACAAAAATGTTACCCCAGTGTACCGTAAATGAATAAGACAACGCGAAACCCCTCTGAAAAAAAATTGGCCCGAAACAAAATTTGCATACTAAAAAGTCGTCCAATTCCAATCTGCGTTTAATTGTTTCTTTGCAAAAAAACCAAATTAAAAAATGACGCGGGAGAAAGGCAAAAGATAAATTTATAGTTGTTGTTGCTGGGGGAAGAGTTTATATTTATAGGGTGACAGTGATATTTTCTGAACCAGGTCATAATACTAAAGGGGTCTTTGATAAATGCGAAAAATGCAGTAATTTTCTTATGTGCTGTTTTGTTAACTTTATTCTTTTTTTTTCTTTTCTCTTTTATGTTCGCCTCTCTACCACCTTCTTTATCACGGTTACAGTGAAAACCTCGATGAAGGAGGTCTGTTAATCATCGGAAATGAGTAAGGGATTTGGCTTTTTTTTAATTTAAATTTATTGCGCTTAAAAAACAGAGTGGAAAGTTAATAAATAAAACAGGAGAAAAGGGAGATTTTATCTAATTTAAAAGGACATACACATGTTTCTGCTATTGAAAGGAAATCATTTAAAAACGATTTCGATAATTCTAAAAAATGTGAAGTGTGAAATAAAATTTAATTTCTGTTGACAAACAATTATTTATGAAAGATTAAAAAGATTTTTATTTGCTATTTGTGTTTATTAATTAATTAATATTAAATTTTTAAAGCGTAGTTTTTAATTTATAAATAACTTGATTTTAATTTTATTCAGTTGCTTACAGTTTTTTAGACAATTATACACATTCTTTCATAATGGAATATTTCATAGAAAAATTTAATATAAAAAGGGTGTTTAATTTTTTTAATTACAATAATAATTAATTGCATTCTACTCTGATAGAAATTGCGAGTATAAATACTTTTCGAAGCATGAAAATGATTTAACGATGGTACGGAAATTTAAACTTTCCTTTCTGCAATATATTATTAAAATAACACTGCAATTTACTATAATTACAATTACATTTTACTACAATTACAAAAATCATTTTTATTAAAAAATTAAATTTTTAAAGACTTATTTTTAAAAGAGGCATTAATTTATTAATAAATAAATTGTTTATTTACATATAAATAAAAGGAATATCGTTTTGTATTGAATAAAATAACTTCAAAAGGTCTTTAATAAGGCCATTTTGATAAATAAAATTTTAAATTTTTATCAATTTTCAAAAATTATAACATTTCTATGTCAAAATGAATTCCTTACCTAAAACATTTTTAGAGGAAATTTTTTATGATTTTATGTTTTCTTTATTTAGATTCCTTTCAATTTCCTTTATTTAATTTCGTTTTCCTTTCTAGAATACTCATGTAAATATTTTTTAAACTCTATAATTTAAAAATTCTATTGGATCTTTCAGGAACCAACCAAATCATCATAAAAAGTTTTTATATGCACGTACATGACATAATAAAAACCCTAAAATCCTTATAACGCATATATTTATTCAGACAAGTACAATATTTTATACAACAAAAATGCATTAAAGGATAAGAATGTCCCACATAGATAAAGGTTTCATGATGCTACAGAAATATTCTAGACATCTCGCTATATTTTTTCACTTGACTCATCACTCTTTTTAATGTTACAATATTTGTATTCATTATACAAGATATTTCTCACCCTGCATTTACACCACAAAAATCTAGAAATTAATTTTTTTGTTTGTTGCTGAAAGAAGCTTACTTGGTATGATGGATGGATTTAAGGCATGGGCAACACTGTGCGTGAGAAAATAGCCACCTGCTTTTTTTTGGATGTTGATACTTGTTAAAAAGAACATTTAGAATCGTATGAAAAATAGTATCACAAGTTTTTACAATAGCAAGAAGTAATATTTAGAAACAGAAAACTCTTATTTCATTACATATTAGATCAATGGAGTGAAATAATCAATGAACATTAGGCACACTAATAGACCTGATCTGGCGTTGGCCGTACAGAAAATAAAGCATTAAAGGTTTTGGTAAATATTACCAAGAAAAAAAAATTATTTATGCGGAATTAAATATTGGATAAATAAATTAGATAAATAAAGCAATCATTCTTATTCAATAATTCTTAATACTTTTCAACTTTAAGCATTAAGTATTGGCAAGCATTTACTTTTAAGAATATAATAATATTAATTAAAAAAAAAAAATAAAGATTAACTCCGTAAATGTTGTGCCTTATTTTTTAAATAACTTAACTAATTATAACCGTCCAGTTATTATTAACGTTATTATTGGTACCGTCCAGCGACACATAAATCTGATTGCAATAAAAAATAAGATTTTTATTTAATTAAAAAATAATTAATAGAAATATAATAGTAATTTTTGATTACAAATTTTGGAAAGAACTATAAAATTCAGAAAAAAAGACTGATTATATATGTTTTTTTTACTTATTAAATAAAAAAGAGCGTTTTCAGCATTGAAATATTTTATCTTAACAATAACATGTAAAATGGACATGTAAAATGTCCATGATCTTAATATATTACATAACATAAGGTCATGTTTTCCCTAACTTAAAAATAATCAAAGATTGATTAGAGATCGTGTTTTAGATTAGATCATTTCATGGTCATGGTTACATACTGTGTCATTAGGAAGCTTAACAGCAGGGTAATTAATACTTGTATGTAGATAATAAATTTATAAATAATCTTAAATAAATAATAATAAATAAGCAATAATAATTAATAAAGCTTTAAAAAAGCCTTAATAGCCTTAATAGAATAGATCAAAACCTTGGTGCTGTACGATATAATTTTCTAAATGCTTTCAAGGGGTAATTAAAATCATGCATTAATATGGATTATGAACATGAAAATTGTTATCATGGTAAATATCGTTTCTTTTTTTAAGGACAATTAAGGATCATTTGTAGACAAGTATTAGCCTATATTATTATTCAGAATCAAAATTTCTCAGAGTCTATTCACAGAGATGATCAATAAATCAATCCAAACAATAATTTATATTAGATACATAATTCACACATTAAAACGTAATATTTCGAGTGATTATCTGAATACATATTGAAATATTGCTTCCTGAGCATTCCTGAACAATTCCAAGTACTAAAAAGAAGCATCAGAAGCATGAAAATTGCCATCTGGCAAAATATCTTTTTTTCTGTTAAGGAAAATTTAGGGTCACTTTCAGATCAAATATTAGCATATATCACGATTAAGGATCAACATTTCTCAGAAACTATTTTCGAAAAATAAATCAAACCAACGAATAATTTATATTAGATACATAATTCAAACATAAAAACGTAATATTTCGAATGATTATCCGAACACCTATTGAAAAATTGCTTCCCGAGCAACTCCTGAACAATTCCAATTAATAAAAAGAAGCAAGCCGCAAACTTCTGAAGACATAATAAAACGCATATCAATCACTCCAACCTAAAATTTTCCCCGACACGAAATACCACACCGAAAAGTTCATCCTTTTCAATGCTGGCAAACAAACCCAGTGGAAAAAAATCTTTCAGAAGTGAAAGCTTGATGGAGCACTTGATTAAAGCTTTGAATTCCTTTTCGCGTTTTTATAATATTCCACCTTTTTTCTTCCGTAAAACCAAGATCTTTTAAATTGATCGACAAAATAAAAAACAAGCTTTCTTCTGTTAGTAATAATATACAAATTACGATTCTTATTATATTATTACGATTAGGTTAAAATTAATTATTTTCTAGAATGTTGATTCCAATGATATATTCATGTGCATAAATTATAAAAAAATATCAAAGTTCTTTTTTAAAATAACAGCTATGATCATGTGATTTCTGGTTATTTAAAATAAAACCTTTTTGTTTTGATAAATTTTATTAAAAACATATTTGTGCAGCTATAAAGGTTCGAGATTTGAAATAACTTACCTTAAATAATATAAATAGGTAAAATAAAGCAATTTGGCGTTATGACCGATCGCCTGGTACTTGGTACCACAGGTTTAGGTGCCACAGCCTGCGGTGTCAAGGATGTTTGTAGTGATTAGGAATTCAAGTTAAACCGAATGTCCCTGTCTTATATGAATGTAGAGCGTTGTGCGTAGGGCTGAAAACCCTATCCCGTAAAAAGAAAACCATATCATGTTTCAGAATCCGCCATTGAAGACGAATTTCTTTTTGGGGCTCGATGACGGAGTGACTAGATCTCCAACGCTCAATGCAACACGGTTCGAGTCCGGGGGATGCCATGGATGTTTGAAAATATTAAGAATCCTCTTTAATATGTACATCACCATACCTCATCACTGTGTCTAGAGCTGAGTTGTCCTTTTTACATATTGGGAATGATGTGGGTGAGAAGTCTCATTGCTCTCTGTGACGCGCTATGGTCATGTAAGACTGGGACCTACGGTGTAAAGTGGATTCCGAATCACTACAAACATCCATGGCACCGCCGGGGCTAGAATCCGAAACTTGTAGCACTGAGAGCCAGAACGCTAGTCACTCGGCCATTAGGCCAAAAAATGGGCTATGAATATGAAATTTGTCATCATTAAAAATATTTTTTCTCTTTTTAAGGACAATTAAGGATCATTTGTAGATCATATATTAGCATATATCAAGATTCAGGATCAACATTTCTACTCTTAGAGATGATCAATAAATCAATCAAACCAATAATTTATATTAGATACATAATTCACACATTAAAGAGTAATATTTCGAATGATTATCTGAATACGTATTGAAATACTACTTCCTGAGAAACTCATGAACAATTCCAATTAATAAAAAAGAAGCAAGCCGCAAACTTCTGAAGACATATTAAAACGCATATCAATCACTCCCACCTAAAATTTTCCCTAACACGAAATACCACACCGAAAGGTTCTTCCTTTTCAATGCTGGCAAACAAACTTGGAGGAAAAAATCTTTCAAAAGTGACACGCTTGATGGAACACTTGATTAAAGCTTTGAATTCCTTTTCACTTTTTTTATAAGTTTCTACTTTTTTCCTCCTGTAAATCCACGATCTTTGAAATTTATAGGTAAAATATAAAGCGATTTTTCTTACGTAAGTAATAATATACAAATTATGATTGTTGTTATATTATTACGATTATGTTAAAATTAATTATCTTTTTGATATGTTGTCTGCAATAATGTTTTCATTTGCATAAATTAATAAGTTTTTTTTTTAAACTAATAGATTTGATCATGTGTTTTCCGATTATATAAAATAAAACATTTTTGTGTTGTTAAATATTATTTAAAAATTATTTCAGCAGCTATAAGGATTCGAGATTTTAAATAAACTGGCTAAACAAAACAATTTGGCCTGATGACCGATTGTCTGGCACTTAGTGCCACAGGATTTGGTGCCACAGTCTGCGGCTCCGCAGATGTTTGTAGTGATTTAGAATCCAATTTAAACCTAATGTCCCTATTCCTAATGTTCCTGGTATGAATTCCTAATGTTCCTGGTACCTAATGTTCCTGGTATGAATGTAGAGCGTTGCGCGTAGCGCTGAAAACCCCATTCCATAAAAAGAAAACGATATCATGTTTCGGAATCCGGCAGAACCTGGGGCTGTTGTGCCATTGAAAACGAATTTCTTTTTGGGACCACAATGACGGAGTGACTAGGTCTCCGGCGCTTAATGCAACAGGGTTCGAGTCCGGGGGATTCCATAGATGTTTGCAATGGTTCGGAATCCCCTTTAAAGGGTACATCCGTTAATAATATGGCTACTACTATTATTATTATTACTACTACTACTACACTACACCCCATCACTGTGCCTAGAGCTGAGTTGTCCCTTTACAGTTTGGGAATGATGTTTGTGAGAAGTCTGATTGCACTCTGTGACGCCCTACTGTCATATGAGATCGGGACCTACGGTTTACAGTGAATTGCGAATCACTACAAACATCCATGGACCCGCCAGGACAAGAATCCGAAACCTGTAGCACCGAGAGCCAGAGCGCTAGTCACTCCGCCATTAGGCCTAAATATGGATTACGAACATAAAATTGTCCTCATGCAAAATATATTTTCTTCTTTTAAGAACAATTATAGAACATATGTAGGTTAGGCATTGGCATATATCAAAATTCAAGAGTAGCATTTCTATTCTCAGAAATGATCAATAAATCAATCCAACCGATAATTTATATTAGATACATAATTCACACATAAAAATGTAATATTTCGAGTGATTATCTGAATACATATTGAAATATTGCTTCCCGAGCAACTCCTGAACAATTCCAATTAATAAAAAAGAAGCAAGCCGCAATGTCCTGAAGACATATTAATCACTCCAGCCTAAAATTTTCCCGTTCACGAAATACCACACCGAAAGGTTCCTCCTTTTCGATGCTGGCAAACAAACTCGGAGGAAAAAAATCTTTCAAAAGTGACATGCTTGATGGAGCACTTGATTAAAGCTTTTGAATTCCTTTTCACGTTTTTTACATGTTTTTACCTTTTTTCTCCAGTAAAACTAAGATCTTTTAAATTTATCGACAAAATAAAAAAAGGACTTCCTTCTGTTAGTAATAATATACAAATTACGAATATTTTATATAATTTCGATTATGTTAAAATTAATTATATCCTTAAAATTATTCCAATACTAATAATGCGCATAAATTAAACAAAAACTTTTAAGTTGCTGTTTGTTTAAACTAGCAGACATGATCATGTGCCTTTCAGTTATATAAAATAAAACATTTTTTGTTTCAGTAAATTATATTTAAAAATATTTGTTTAGCTTTAAAGGTTCGAGATTTTAAATAACTTATCTTAAATAACATAAACTTGCTAAATAAAGCAATCGGGTCTGATTGTCGACATACTAGCGCTCTGGCACTCGGTACCACAAGGTTAGTGTTCAAGGCCCGGCGGTGCCATGGATGTTTTTAGTGATTCGGAATCCACTTTAAACTGTAGGTCCTAGTCTAATATGACTGTTGGGCGTAAAGCTGACAACCATATCGCGTAAAAAGAAAACAACACCTCATGTTTCGTAATATGCCAGTAGGCAGAAGGCCTTAACTCACTATGGGGCTGTTGCGCTATTGAAGAAGAATTACTTTTTGGGGCCTGAGGGCCGAGTTACTGGCGCTCAGTGCCACAGGGTTTGAGCACCGGCGGTGACATAGATATTATAGTGGTTCGGAATCCACTTTAAACCGAATATCCTGGTCTAACACAAGTATTGAGTGCAGGGCGGACAATCTTACGCCATAAAAAGAAAAAAAATATCATGTTTCGGAATCTGCTAGTAGGCATAAGGCCTTGGTACACCATGGCGCTGTTGCGGGATTGAAGAATTTCTTTTTGGGGTCTGATGGCCGAGTGACTAGCGCTCTGACTCTCAGTGCCGCAGAGTTCGAGTTCCAGCTGTGCCATCGATGTTTATAGTGGTTCAGAATCCACTTTAAGCCTATAGTTCCCGGTCTAGAATGACTGTAGAGCATTGTGCGTACGGCTGATAGTCCTACCCGGTGAAAAAAAAAGCATCTCTTGTTACGAAATTGATTGAATTTTTTTATTGAAATTGATTGTAGGCAGACAGACTTGGCCAATCAAGGGTCTGTTGCGCCAATGAAGAAGGAGACATAAAGGAATCATTCTTATCAAAGAAACGATATTTTTTCATCTTTATCTGTCCTCGTTTGTTTTTAAAAATATAATAGCGTTGGTTTGAAAGCATATACTGTGAGTTTTTTTATCTTATATTTTAAGAATATCTTAAATTATGATATCAATCAGTCATTTACACTCAACGCTATTTTTAGGGAAAAAATCTGATGGCATTAATAAAACAAAATTTTTTATTTAATTAAAAATAATTAATTAAAATGTTTTTTTAATTCTTGTAACGTTTTTTGCTAATGTTTATGTTGTGTAAACGTTTTTGCAATTTTGTATAATTTTTAAGTTATGCTGGAAAAATACACATACACACTTTATATATATATCCAAGGGGGCACAGAAGGATGACCTGATGTTCTGCACTTATATTTTATTACTTTCCTATTGAACGAATCACGCAGGTGATATTTGGGAAGAGAGAGGACACCCTGTTTCCCTCCTTTTCACATCTAAGAGTAGGAGTTAGAATCCTAAAGATTTATTGTGCCGATTCTAAAAATAGTCACGCAAACTCTCTGTTGGGCATCGTTGGTGGGTTTCAAACCAAGCACCCTAATTTCGGAAGCCCAATGGCTATCCAGATTACTTCAGCCTCGAAACTGTCCAAATAATTATCGATTTATTTAGGTTTGATCATAAATTGTTATGATGGTTTAATACTGAACAATGTTAACTAGAGTGGTATGATGCCTTTATACAAGTTTGATATACTTGCAATACCAAGAAAATATTTTGACTTATATTTTGATTTCAAATTGAATGTTTTGACCTATACCTTGAATTTTGATATATTTTCAATTATACCTTGATTCGTATGTCTAGATTTCAAATTAAGAGTGTTATTAGAGAAAGTGGAATAAGTTAGAACTATTTTTATATTTTTAAAATGACAAATAGAATCATTAACTGACGAATCGTGTTAAGTATGCTAAATATGTAAATTATTACTAAAGAGTCATAATAAAAAGTTATTGATTCAGAAAATATTTTGATTTAATTTTAATTTAGTAAATACAATTTAAACTACTAGTACAACTATTTAAAAATATTTTACTTTATGCCCCACTCTGGACAAAATTGATACGCCATATAAAATTTGTATATATCAAATATGTGGCCTTGTTATCTAGAATATATTACAAGACGCTCCAATGAGAAGCGACTATCTTTCTTGAATACTTTTGTAGCATAATTGATTCAAATTAGAATTATAAAAAATAAAAATACACATTACTTCACATTTCAAGCTAATGACTATGATGCAATGATGACAAACGGTATTTTAAAATGCTCAATTTAACTTTACTTTATTTTTATTTAATTTATTTTATTTTTAATTTATTTTTTATTTTAGTGGACGCTTTAATCGATTAAAAGGAGATAGAACCCCCCCAAAATTCACCTGAATACAAGAAGATACTTGTTTGAATTGAATATGTTAAAAACTTAAACACATATGCACATTGGATACGTTTCATACGTTTCAAAAACTTATAGTTCGTTAATATGGATATAATTCGTATAATATGTTGTAATTATATAATGAGACTATAATATACAACTTATAATATGCCGTACGTCTAAAACCTAAACACGTATTCACATTAGATAAAGACTTATTGAGACTTACGAAGGTTAATAATTGGCAGTGTGAAAAGATAAATTGTTGATAGAATATGTCTATATGGGATATAGACAGATAGATGTACACTAAAACTATGTCAGTATATCTACTAATAAATATTTTTTAAGCAGATATAGCATAACTGGATTTTGTTTTATTTAACTGGGTGTTGATTATTTATTTTAGAATGTTGATTTATTCATAGCATAACTGGATTTTGTTTTATTTAATTGGGTGTTGATTATTTATTTTAGAATGTTGATTTATTCATAGCATAACTGGATGTTGATTTATTCATAGCATAACTAGATGCTGATTTATTTAACTGGATGTCGATTATCCTTTTCGTATAACTGAATGTTGATAAATAAAGTTTTTGGCACTTTCTAAATTGTTGGAGTTATTAATCGTTAATATTAATAAAAAAATCTATTGCATGAATTATTTTTATTTTTTTAAATATATAATCACATTGAAGATGGAATATATTTATATTTAATTATTTCAGTTATGTTAAGAATATTTGAAGGAAAAATGTTTTTAAATTAGATGCTTAAAAAAAACGAGTTAAGAGAAAGAATAAATCCTGATTATCTTCCTTTACTTTGTTCATTGCATTAGAAAATCGATTAAGATATTAAGACATTCCATAAACTTATTCCAAAAATGTTTTTCAAACGAAAAAAAAAATGTAAAAGAAAAAAAATCGATATTTCCACACCTGGATAAGTTTCTACACAATTTCTGTTTCTCTTTATTCAATCACAACGATAGTTATAAAAACGTTTTAATTTCAATTTTGAGCAAAATTCTTATAAAAACAGTTAATGACTTCGTTGTGTAGAATTAAAAAAAAGAAATACAGTTCAAATAATTGATGAGCTACCATCAGAATTAATATTACTTTGACGAAAACTATTTTTGAAAAATGCATCTAATGAAAAAAAATAAATAAATACAGAATCGGCATTATTAAAATAAATGATTAATTTTTGAATACGTGAAATATACAAAAAATTTTGCATAAATTATTTATGTAAGGTTTTTCACTGCTCACCTCTTTTGCTTTAAAATCTACATTGTTATGATGGTTCCAACTAAGAAGCAATACTGTGGC
>BPLQ01015223.1:0-10953 GCA_021605075.1 Caerostris darwini | reverse complement strand
CTCGTGTCACAGTGTTTGTTGCCAAACTCCTCCAGAAACAGCTCGACCGATTCTTATGAAAATTTTTGTGCATATTTGGTAGGTCTGCGGAATCGGTTGTAATCTATTTTTAAACCCCTAAAGTGATAAGGGGTCACCCTAAATATTTTTAAAATTTCTTTGGCAGACCAATGTAGTGGCAACAATGTAGCGTTTTTTTTCGAACAATATAATGACTATTTTTAATACGCTTTTATTAGCTTCACCTGTATGTTTGTATGTTTGTATGTAACTCACTTTTTGGGCTCGATTTTGGGACTGATGGCGCCATCTACTGGCGAGTCAGTCAACGATCCGCGATCGAATTGCGCTCTTCCTATTGGCCGAAAATTTCGGTGGCTAAAAAGAGGCGGATCTCAAAAGGCATAGGAGGCGATCATGTCGAATTGCGCTCTTCCTATTGGCCGAAAATTTCGGGGGCTAAAAAGAGGCGGATCTCAAAGGCATAGGGAGTGCGATCATGTCGAATTGCACTCTTCCTATTGGCCGAAAATCGCGGTGGGTAAAAAGTATGTAAACTTAGCGGATAACCGGCCAAGTGGAAAACAAAGTAAAAACAATTATACTTTAAAAAAACTAAAAAAAACTATGCTTTTAGAGTTAATCAGACTAAAAGGTAAAAAATAAATTAATAGTTTAAACAACTAAAAAATACGCTTTTAGAGTTAATCAAACTAAAAAGTAAAAAATAATTGTTAACATAATAAAATGATTGACGAGAAAATGAATGTCACTGTTCTAAAAGCGTGGGGTGCTTTGTATGACATTTTTAAACTAACTGCATTTCGGAATGAAACTAGTGAGAAATTATAACGATTGATATCGAGCACCCCACGATTTTAGAACAGTGACATTCATTTTCTCGTCAATCATTTTATTATGTTAACAATTATTTTTTACTTTTTAGTTTGATTAACTCTAAAAGCGTATTTTTTAGTTTTTTAAACTATTAATTAGATGGCGCCGTGTCTCGATGCCTGTACTACATAACCGTAAAATTCTCATGTTCTGAATATTATTGTTTTATGTACTACTTTAAATGTTGTGAAAATTATAATGTATGAAATTTATATTATTTCTATGCGAAATAAATCAAATGTATGCAAGTATTACCTGATTTGATTATCAATATTTTTTTTATTTTCTAAGTTTGAATTTGAATTGGAATAAAATATATGGAATGAAAAGTTGTGAATCAAAACATTGAGTTTTCAACATGTGTTTTATTTGATTAAGAATTCTAAAAAGAAATGTGATCTGCAAGATAATATAATATATTGATAATATTAATCTGATGAATTTTAAGCATTTATTGAAAAGTGTCAAAATGAAGTAAACTCTGCAATTATTTGATATAATGATAACATTAAAATTTTATAAAAGGTATTATAATAGTTGCAAGTTGAAAATCAAGGACATTTTTTTTTTCAAAAACTTTTGTTATTTGAAAAACAAAGAATTTGAGTGATTTTGAATATTGTCGAAGAAAAATTGATAAATGGTACTTTTAAATTGGAAGTTATTTAAAAGAAAAAGCAAAACAAATAAATAAGTTTTTATATTAATAAAGGAGAATTTAAAGCTCAATAACATTTTTATGTATGTACATTTGTTTTTATTTACATTTAGAAGTTGGTTTTAATTATTTCTTATTTGAATTTTTATGCATTTTGTGTTCCTTCAAAACATCATAATACCCATACTTTTTATTTAAATGCTTTGAAACTTCATGTAAAAGTTTTCTTTAAATGTATGAAAGGAATAGAACATGGAAATTAACCTAAATTCATAAATTATTTTTATTTCAATTTTTAAACTAAGAATTTTTGTAAATAATTTTAAAGAAATATGATGAATTTTAAGCATTTTTTGAAAAGTGTCAAAATGAAGTAAACTCTGCAATTATTTGATATAATGATAACATTAAAATTTTATAAAAGGTATTATAATAGTTGCAAGTTGAAAATCAAGGACATTTTTTTTAAAAACTTTTGTTATTTGAAAAACAAAGAATTTGAGTTATAAATTTGAGTGATTTGAATATTGTCGAAGAAAAATTGATAAATGGTACTTTTAAATTGGAAGTTATTTAAAAAAAAAAAAAACAAATAAATAAGTTTTTATATTAATAAAGGAGAATTTAAAGCTCAATAACATTTTTATGTATGTACATTTGTTTTTATTTACATTTAGAAGTTGATTTTAATTATTTCTTATTTGAATTTTTATGCATTTTGTGTTCCTTCAAAACATCATAATACCCATATATTTTTATTTAAATGCTTTGAAACTTCATGTAAAAGTTTTCTTTAAATGTATGAAAGGAATAGAACATGGAAATTAACCTAAATTCATAAATTATTTTTATTTCAGTTTTTAAACTAAGAATTTTTGTAAATATGTAAAAAAAAAGTTTGTGTCGACAAACTTTAAGCATACAAAAATGTATAAATAATTAAGATATAAATTTGAAAACAGTATATTACCTACATAAGGATATTCCCAGCATAAAAATACTTGCAAAGGAAAAACTATTCATGTTTTATTTATTTTTGAATTATCAAGTTTTGCAACAATATCACATTTTTGCAATGTTTATCCATATTTTAAAGAATAAATTGTATAAAAAATAGTTAAAGTTGATATTTTTATGTGAAATTCAAAGGTTTTGAATATATTTAATCAAAACACTTGAAAAAGGCTAAATATTTTAAATCCAGGTCATTTCATATTAAAACGCCTTTGCAAATAGGAGGAAGTTGTAAAAAAAAATTTTGTCAAGCAAATTTTAACTTTTCAAAACAAAGCTCAGAAAATATTTAGAGCTTTAAGGAAAAATAAAACTATATTTTTTAATAAATAAGACTATGAAATTGATAATTCAATGGCATTTTAATATATTTACAACATTTTTAAAAGTAATATCTCTAATTAAAAGTTGTTTTTAGCTTTTCTCAGAATGAATTTTTATGCTTTTTGTTTTCATGTGAAGCACCATAACACAAGTAATTTTGATCCAAATGTTACAAAACTTTGTATTTATGTTTTTCATAAATGTTTACAGGTAATAAAACTCTAAAATGATTATAGCTACATAAATATTTTTTTATTTTAATTGTTAAGCTTGGAATTACATGCAAATTTTGAAAGAATTTTGTGTCGACAGCATTTAAACTAGCACAAAATAATAAAGATATAAATTTACCAGAGATCCATTCCCTGTAATATGTTAGTACAAACAAATACAAACTTAGAAATTTAAAAAATATTGATTTGATTTTGAGTTATCATGTTTTGTAACAGTATCAAGTTTTGGCCATTTTTACCCTTATTTTTAGCTTATAAAAATAAAATAATAATAATAATAATGAAATTTTTTATGTGAAATCATTAGTTTTTAGATACATTCAATCCAAAAAATGTGTACAAAGATAAAAAATTTCAAAAAAATTCATTCGAACGTGTTCGTGTACCTTAAACAATCGTTTACATTTTATTGTGAATTTTTTTTTAAGTCATTTATTATTATATCTCGATTTTATTTTAATTGTATTGTATTTTTTCAATTATCATTTTCAGTAAAATGCCACCAAAAAAATCTAACCTCAACAATACCCGTAGGCGTGAGGTACGACGTAGACGTGCTGAGAGGGCCCTCATGTCAACAAATCAAACCACGACAGCAAACGATAACAATACCAATTATAGTATCTAATAATTGAACGAAATACAAGAAAGCCACAGCAACGCGTGGCCGGGTCTTCTAGTATATATATATATATATATATATAGATGATATATATATATATATATATATATATATATATATATATATAGATATATATAGATATATATAGATATATATATATCTATATATATATATATATATATATATATATATATATATAGATATATATATATATTGATATATATATATATATATAGATATATAATAATAATATAGATATATAATATAATAATATAGATATATATAGATATATAATAATAATTATGTAATTTATATTTATTTTTTATTACTTTCCACTATGTACTAGATAAAAAAACATGGTAAAATTTTAATTTTAAAATATTATAATATTGCATTACACAGCTATAACAAGATCACTGTGTTTTAATATATATTAAAAATCGAATAGAATATCAATGTTTCTAACAACTAATTTTCACAAAAATATCTTATAACAATGCCAATGATCAATTGCTTGATAGAAAAAAAAAAACAATGTGACCTTTTGATGCATATGTTTTTAAATTTAAATATTCTATAATAGAATATGTATTAAAAAAAGAAAATATTGAAATCCTCAATTAAAATTTTATAAAATTAAGATAGAAAAGTAAACTGATTTTAAACTGATGAGACTTACTTGCATTTTACTTCCAAGAATGAGGAAGTAATACTTAGAATGATTACAGGAAAAAAGTTTTTTAAACATACCTAGAGTTTCATTTGAAGTATAAAATATTTTATATCTTTTTTAGTTTCTAGTATTATTTTAATATTGAATTTATATTTTATTTCATCAAAAATTATAGGAATGTAATTATATATATATATATATATATATATATATATATAATAAATTCATTAATTAAAACAAGTAATATAAAAAAAAAATTAAGTCAATTCCTTCTTTTTTTTCATTTTATTGCAGAAAGTCCTTTATAAATAATTTTCATTCATTTTTTTAAGTTTATCTGGCGCCATCTATTGGCAGATATATGCAACTTAAATCTAAAAAAAATTAAATTAATTAATTAAATTTAATTACTGAATTAATATTTGAAAAAACTGTATTAACATCCAGTGTCATCCACTACAAGTTTTAAAAAAATGCACTTGAACTTGAGTGGAGGAATAAAAATTATTTTATTAATGATTGAAAATTTTAACAATATATATAAATATATATATATAGGGAGAGTGTGAGTTAATAGAAGGAATTGAAAAAAATAACCATAAACATAGATTAATCTGATTTTAGATATATTTTTATGTATGTTTTTTTTTTTATTTTACGTACGTATGCATCACAATAATCAGCCATCGTTACCATTCCCAGCTCACTACAGATGCCACGTGATTTTAAAAAATGCCAAGGCGAATTCGTTGGAGAGCAAGGAGAATGAAAAGGGGATGATGGTGGAGGTGCTCAACCCGCACAACAAGATCGTTCTTTCCAGAGCATACCGCTCAGAAGGCAGTTTCAGTTTCACTTCTCACGAACCCGGAGAGCACACGATATGCATGCACACCAAAGATTTTAAATCTTCTGGAAGAACTCTGGTAAGAAATATTGAACTATTTCGTATCAATAATTGCTATTTGGTGTTACTTAAAAAGAAAGATTTGTTAAGAATTACATTCATTCAATTCCTACTATTAGCTCACATTCTCCCTATATGTATATCTTGTTCAAATTTTCAATCGTTCATAAAATACTTTTTATTCATCCACTCAAGTTCAAATGCATTTTTTTTTTTTGGAACTTGTAGTGGATGACACTAGATGTTGATGCAGTTTTTTCAAATATTAATTCATTCATTAAATTTAATTAATTAATTAAATTTTTTTTTTTAGATTTAAGTTGCATGTAACTACCAATAGATGGCCCCAGATAAACATAAAAAAATGAATGAAAATTACTTATAAATGACTTTCTGCAATAGAGTGAAAAAAAAGTAGGAATTGACTTAAAAAAAATTTTTTTTTTACTTGTTTGTTTGTTTTGTTTTCAATTCACTAATTGTATTACAATTGCAATTGACTGTATGCAGATACTACAGTCAAAGTCAGTCAAGTGAAAATAAGTTATCTGTCGTCTTCTATTATGGTATTTACATCTACAACATTAATACATTAATATTCATGCACTTGAAATAAAAATTTTATTATTAATAAATCTAAATATAACCGCTGGGGCCTGATGACTGATTGACTTTTGCTTTTGTGCCACAAGTTTCAGGCTCCTGCAGAGAAATGTTTAGTTTATAGTCTCTCATTCAGAGAGGAAATATATTTAGCTCATCCCGCGCATTAATTGGCCTATAGACTCTCGCCCGGAGAGGAAATATATATTTCGCGTAACCTGCGCGTATCCGAGTTTCGGGTTTTAGGCTTAGAAAAGGAATACTTCCACGAATCTGTAATTATATGTCTTTAAATGTGTTAAATATTGTATGTGTGTCGTGTTTGTGCGTGCGTAAATAAAGCTGTGTGTTCTCTAACTTGTGTCTCAAGTATCTTAACCCATCCCCACCCAGTTACGATATGGTTGTCCAACTTGCACACTATAACGTTTAATTTCCTACACTTCATTGCAAATAAGTGTAAAAGCAAATTCCGCGCATATGTGCAAAAGATTTCGTATTATTTATATTCCATTTTTCCTATTATTTATATTATTAACATGTTTAATTTCCTACACTTCATTGACATTTGCATAACTGCAATAAGTGCAAAAGCAGAGATTCCACGCAGAGTGTCAAGATAAGTTTTTTTTTTTTTTTTTTTTTTTTTTTTTTTTTTTTTTTTTTTTGTCTGAAATATTCCAAAGCCATCCTAAGTCATCTAGTGAAAAATGTAAAATGAAAATAAACTATTTTAAAAAACACAACCCATACATAATATTAATCTAACAACATCTGAAAACTAAAAACATGCAATTTGTAATATTCACCATGACAAAGCACAGATGTCACAAAATAATAATCTAGTTTACACTGAAGTGACAAAAGTCATGGGATACCTCTTAATATCGTGTCGGCCCTCCTTTCGCCCGGCGAAGTGCAGCAACTCGACGTGGCATGGACTCAACAAGTCGTTGGAAGTCTTCTGCAGGAATATTGAGCCATGCTGTCTCGATAGACGTCCATAATTGTGAAAGCGTTGATGGTGCAGGATTTTGGGCACGAACAGACCTCTCGATGATGTCCCATAAATGCTCGATGGGATTCATGTCGGGCGATCTAGGTGGCCAGATCATTCGTTGGAATTGTCCAGAATGTGCTTCAAACCAATCGCGAACAGTTGTGGCCCGGTGACATGGCGCATTGTCATCCATAAAAATCCCATCGTTGTTTGGGTACATGAAGTCCATGAATGGCTGCAAGTGATCTTCAAGTAGCTGAACATAAGCATTTCCAGTCAATGTTCGGTCCAGTCGCACCAGAGGACCAAGTCCATGCCATGAAAAAACAGCCCACACCATTACAGAGCCGCCACCAGCTTGAACAGTGCCTTGCTGACAGTTTGGGTCCATGGCTTCGTGGGGTCTGCGCCACACTCGAACCCTACCATCAGCTCTTACCAACTGAAATCGTGATTCATCGGACCACGATTTTCCATTCATCTAGGGACCAACCGATATGCTCACGTGCCCACGAGAGTCGCTGCAAGCGATGTCGTTCTGTCAGTAAAGGCACTCGAGTCGGTCTTCTGCTGGAATAGCCCAAGAAAGCCAAATTTCTCCGCACAGTTCTAACAGACAAGTCCCTTGTACGTCCCATATTGATTTCTACGGTTATTTGACGCAGTGTTGCTTGTCTGTTAGACTTTACGACTCTTTGCAGACGTCGCCGGTCTCGGTCGTTAAGTGCAGGCGGTCGACCACTGCGCTGTCCATGGTGGGATGCTATGCCTGAAATTTCATAATCTCGGCACACTCTTGACACAGTGGATCTGGGAATGTTGAATTCCCTAACGATTTCCAAAATGGCATGACCCATGCGTCTAGCTCCAACTAACATTCCGCGTTCAAAGTCTGTTAATTCCCGTCGTGCGGTCATCATCACGTCAAAACCTCTTCACATGAATAACTTGAACAGAAATGAAAGCTCTGCGAAAGCACTGCGCATTTATACCTGTTCTACGCGATGCTACTGCCATCTGAAAATTTGCATATTGCTATGCCATGACTTTTGTCACTTCAGTGTATAAGAAATATCTTGGGGAAAAAAATAACCTTTCACTAACCCAACACATTTAACAGCACAGAACAAATAAATTTTCCTCATTAAAAACTCAAACAAAAGTAATGCAATAATGCCGTTCTGAATAAGTAGGAAAAACTAAATAATTATGATATTTATATGTTTTATATTAATAATTTTAATATTTATAAATTCTTAATGGCAATTCAGATATTGATTTATTTTATATCAAATGTAAGAGAAATTACCAAAAAATGAGTGGCTAAAAAGATTGCAATATTATTTTTAGCCAGAAACTTCCGAAATTAACTCAAATGGCTAAAATTAGCCGCATCTAACAGCCCTTATATTGATCACAAATAATCAAACAGTAATCACGCTCTATTTTATAACGGCATTAATGTAAAGTTAATGAAGCAGTTAGATTGCTGTTTACAGTTCAGGTTTAATTGTGATTTAAAAAAAAAAAAAAATAGTTTGTTGCAAAAAAAAAAAAAAAAAAAAAAAAAAAAAAAAAAACATTAGCCAGAAGTAGGAATTCTTAGTAAACATTCACTATACTTCTTTTTTATATTTTTATCTCTTACCGAATATTTATTTATTTGTTTGTTTACAGAAAATAGACATAGAGCTGCAAATAGGAGAGCACGCTATCAATTACACAGCTGTCGCGAAGAAAGAAAAGCTTTCAGAAATGCAAACAAAACTGAAACAATTAAACGAAAAGGCAGCTGAAATCATTAAGGAACTAGACTATCAAAGGGTAAGTGCTGCTTGTAATTTATTTATTTTTTGCTCAACGACATTGAAACAAAAGATCGTTTTTAGATTCGCCAGAAAAAAAAAAAAAAAAAAAAAAAAAAGCAATAGTTTTAAAAATATTTTTTTTTTCTTCTTATCCCACTTCGTAGACAGCAATATCTACAATAAGTCCAAATACCTGTGTGGTCTCATGGAAGGAGAGCCTAATGGCCAAGTGGCTAGCGCTCGGTACCACAGGTTTCGAGTAGTCTCGGCGGTGCCATGGATGTTTGCAGTAGTTCGGAATCCACTTTAAACCGTAGGTCCCAGTCTAACATGATCGTTGAGCGTTGCGGGGGTATTGTTACTTCGCGTTCGTAGTTTATCTACAAGCTACCCGCACCTTTTGAGTAGTGCTGAGTAACGTCGGTGCAGCGCTGAAGGCATAAAAGACAACTGTCTAAGTGTTTGCCAACTACATTAGAATAAAAAAAAAGTCTCATGGAAGAAGGGAAAGCTTCTTCAAAATTCTGTTGTGATGGACCACCCGTAGGTAGAAGTCTGACTTGGCTCCGTGACGCTGAAGAAATTGCGCAGTGCCTTCAGGGAGGACTTTTAGGTGGAACTTCCCTGCATTTGCGTATCGTATGGGACAAAACTCACACCAGATAATCCGATTGACGAGGCAAGATGCTGAACATCGCAAACGCCATCGGGTCTCCTCATTTATTGAAACAATGTCTACAGCAACGCCACTAGCGGATGAACCTCCACCTTAAGTAATGCTCACCAGCGGCGCGCGTTGTCACTGAACCACGATAATAAATGGTGAAACTTAATATGAGTATTTAAAATTGATTCTACTTGAATGTAAAATTTTTTTTTCCATTCGCTTGTTAAATAATTTTGATATCGTTTTACTTCACTGAATAAATTCTATCGGTAAATAATAGAAACTTCTATATCATGGGTAGTTTACCAGCAAATGCTTATAAAAGGCAAAAATTAGTCACTTCAATTACTACTTTTCAATTAGGAAGATTATAAGTGAAAATTGAACGGTCGCCTAAAACTACTTGGAAATCTAAAATCACCTAAAATCCATTATGCATAGATCGAGAACCGAATCAGAGCCGACCGCGTGACATACAAATATTCTATCACTGAATTACCTATATTTCAAGAACACAGAATTCAATAATATAATTCTGTGTTAATGTATGCAGATTTTAATTTTCTCTCCCTAATATCCTTTCTTCTCACTCTCCTCCATCACGTTAAGAAAATAAATCCCAAATTTCTTACTACTAATATTTTAAAGTAAAAAATAAAATAATGAAAAAAATCTAATAATTTTTTTGTTTATTAAACGAAATCATACTATTTTTGATGCTTTAATTTGTTTATTCTATATCTTTAGTACACAAGATACAAGGTTTTTTTATTCTTAACAAATTTAAATTCATTGGGGATGTAATTAGTGCTCATCTAGTTGTGTTCTATCACTCTCTAAGCGTTTACACCAGGGCTGGCCAACCCGCGGTGCGCCTTAAATATTTTTCCGGCCCATGAGATTTATCACACTTTTATAAAATATGTTATAATGGCCAAAGTAGTGAAAACCAGTGTATTAAAAAAAATAAATTATGTGTGCATCCATATATTCAAAAATTAACTGTCGAAATTATGAGAAAAAGTTAACTTTGATTTTAAAATAATATTCTGTTGTTGTTGTTGTTGTTGTTTCTTATCCCACTTGGCTGGCCAAGCCCACGAGCCCATATGGACTCATGATTGAAGGGGAAGGAAGCAGCTTCTGTTGTGATGGAGCACCTGTAGGTAGAAGCCTGACTTTTGCTCCGTGACGCTCTTACAGTCATAGGAGACCGGGACCTACGGCTTAAAGTGGATTCCGAACCACTACAAACATCCATGGCACCGCCGGGATTCGAACCCAAACCTGGGCACCGAGCGCCAGAGCGCTAGACACTGGCCATTCAGGTCCCAAATTTGCCAACGGCACGCAGTGTTCCCAGGTGGTCACCCACCCAAGTACTGACCGCGCCCAAGATGCTTAACTTCGGTGATCTAACGAGAACCGGTATATTCAGTATGGTACGGCCGTCGGCATAAAAATAATATTCTTCCGAATATATGGCAAATATTTTCAGTTTTATTTATGAATTCGCAAAATAATTAAATTATATTCTGCGAACTCGT
>BPLQ01015222.1:0-145204 GCA_021605075.1 Caerostris darwini | reverse complement strand
TTCTTTTCGCAGCATTGTGGCTGGTCATAATAAATTGGATGGGAAAGATTGGTGGAACTGTTTTTCATGCCATACCGTTTTCCACATCTTCAAGTATCTTCAATTCAAATTTGAACTCATTGTGAAGACTGGTTCTTTTTTTACAGCATTTTGAAAGTGGGACTTTTAATTATAATTACCCTGTGTATATATATATATATATATATATTGTCCTTCTCTTTCTCTCACTCTCTCTGTATATATACATATACTAATGGATTGACTTATATATATATAAGCCAATCCAGCAATTAAATACTGGCCTATTTACTTATAAGCACTCTTTTCTAACACTTTATTGCTAATTGCGAGCATTGATGAACCCGATTTCACCAAAGCACCCGGGAATTCCAGTACCCAGGTCACCTCTCTCCTGTAACAAAAGGGCGAGATTTCACGGTTTTACTCTCTGCACGGACAGGTCACCCTGCTATTCAAATGACTCACTTCAAACAATGAAGGTCACCGACAATTCCATAAACTACCACGCTCGTAATAACCGATATTTAAGCTTCGGTCTCTCTGTTCAGTTGAAAAAATAAAAAAATAAAAAGCATAACGAAGTCCACCTTTTCTTTCCAAGTAAAAGTGGCTCTTAGGCATTGTCGAGCTTACTGAACTAGTGCTGTAAAAGAGTGACGAATTAAATGGTGTGTAGGTTTGGGCTACAACGTTTCGCCCCAGTGGGCAGGCAGGAAGTACTCCATATCTAGTTTTCCTTCACCTTAACCTGCGGAAAAAACTGGCTTCATCATCGTGAACTTGGAAAAGGCCAATTGACAGCGTGTCCTTTTGTTGGTTTGCGTTTATTATTATTATTATTATTTTTTTGTTGCTTGGGTATTTCGATAGGATAAACTTTCTAAAAGAAATCGTAATAACAACGGCTAGAAAGTTTTCTTCTTTGTTTGACCTTTTCAGGATGTAGGTTTTTAAAAAAAAAATGAAGACAAAACTATTTAATTTTTAAATTATACTATAATGATTTTGTATTGATAGCAAAGAGTGATGAAAAGAAATTAGAAAAACAATTAATATATCAAATGTATCTAATAAGTAAAAAATATCTACAATGCGTGCTCAACGCGTTAATAATAATTTACAAAATAAAATTACATAAATTATTATATAAAATTAGGAATACAATTAATACATCAAAATATCAAATGTACCTAATACGTAGAAAATACCAAAATATCAAATGCATCTGATATGTAGACAATACCAAAATGTTAAATATATCAAATACGTAGACAATATCATTAATATGTAGACAATATCACAACACATTAATAGTAAATTATAAAATAAAATAATATAAAATTATACAAATTATATATAAAATTAGAAAAACAATTAATATATCAAATGTATCTAATATATAGACAATATCATCAATACGTCTCCAACACGTTAATAGTAAATAAGCAATAAAAAGATTTCGTGCTTTCAAGACATATTAGTGGTCTAAATTTTTCATAAAAGAAGCAAGTTCATTAGTAACTTATATAATTTTTGTCATGAATATTATATAGAATATTTTGGCACCGTAATCTTGAACTTGGAAAAGGCCAATTGTCAGCGTGCCCTTTTGTTGGTTTGAGTTTTTTCAATTCCTTCTATTAGCTCACATTCTCCCTATATATATCTTGTTCCAATTTTCAATCGTTCATAAAATACTTTTTATTCATCCACTCAAATTCAAATAAATTTTTTTTAACTTGTAGTGGAGGACACTTGATGTTAATACAGTTTTTTTAAATATTAATTCATTCATTAAATTTAATTAATTAATTTTAGGGGTTTTTTTAGATTTAAGTTGCATGTATCTACCAATAAATGGCGCCAGATAAAATTAAAAAAAATGAATGAAAATTATTTATAAAGGACTTTCTGCAATAGAGTGAAAAAAAAGTAGGAATTGACTTTAAAATTTTTTTTTTTATAATGCTTGTTTCTTTGTTTGTCGGGTATTTCGATACGATAAACTTTCTAAAAGAAATCGGAATAACAACAGCTAGAAAGTTTTCATCTTTGTTTGACCTTTTCAGGATCTAGTTTCTTTTTTAAAAATGATGACAAAACTATTTAATTTTTAAATTATACTTTAATTATTTTATATTGATAATAATTGAGTGGCGAAAAAAAATTAGAAAAACGATATCCGAAAATATATCTAATAAAAAATGCCAAATGCCAGAACATCAAAATGTAAAATGATTAAAGAAGGTAAAGATTTCTTAAAGAAAAAAAAATAATGATGATAGTTCAATATTAATAATAGTAGCTCAATAAATAATGATAATAAATAATTCAGTACTAAATAACTTAATTAACGATATTTTGAAAACCATTGAATTTTACGATTCTCTGTAAGAGATATTTTAAAGAAGAAAGAATTCGAAGAAGACAAGAAAGAATTCGAGATATCTTCATTTGATACATCTTAAATTTTGATAAAATTTCATTTGATACATTTTAATGAAACATTCTATTGTATTTAAAGATTCGGAAAAGATTGAAATCCATCTCTTTCGTTTTTAACTTCCTTTTGTGATTCGCACTCAATTATAAAATGTAAATTTTTTTTTTGTATGTATGTGTTTTTTTTTTTTTACTTTGTAACTGAAGCTTATTCTAATGAAACTTTGCATTAAATCTAAAATTAATAAGACCGTCGGAATGCATTCAAAGAGTACGTGAGATTGAAAATTGAATGATAATTGAAACTTTTTTTCGTAAAAGAAACCGAGTTGACGCTAGTAAATTTCTCTCGCATCTTTGGATTAATTAGTTGTCAAACTTCAGTGCTTTGGCTTTCAATTCGTATTGATGCATGGAAAAGGAATATATTTCAATTTTTATCTGCATGGCATGTATAAATTAAATATCGAATCATCATAGTATTAAATAATTGTTATTTTTTTTTTTTATTTTAATCAGTATACAAAATTTCAGTATCATTCAGTATTTCAAAATAGAAATTAATAATCTTGCTTCTACAATATTAAATATGATACAAAACGTTACGGTTTTTACTTTTCTGTTTTCTCGTTTCTCATAAACTTAACTTCAACTGTTTCCTCGTTTTCTCTTTCTCTTTTTTCAATTCCTACTATTAGTTCACACTCTCCCTATATATATCTTGTTCAAATTTTCAATCGTTCATAAAATACTGTTTATTCCTCCACTCAAGTTCAAATACATTTTTTTTGAACTTGTAGTGGATGACATTGGATGTTAATACAGTTTTTTCAAATATTAATTCATTCATTAAATTTAATTAATTAATTTTAGGTTTTTTTTTAAATTTAAGTTGCATGTATCTACCAACAGATGGCACCAGATAAACTTAAAAAAATGAATGAAAATTATTTATAAAGGACTTTCTGGAATATAGTAGGAATTGATTTAAAATTTTTTTTTTTAATATTATTTGTTTCTCTTAACTTTATCAGAAATGAGAGAAAATAAAAAAAAGAGTAAAACTCATCCGAGTATTCAGGTAATGCAATGCTCTTGATTTTTAAATAATTAAATCTTTCCCTTCAATAGGATTTTATCAGTGAATCAGTTAATTTTTATCAGTTTTTATACTATAACAAATTTATCATATTTTGATGAATTCGTTTCATGGGATGCTCATAAATGTAATAAATCCCGATCTTCAAGTAGATCAGGGATGGGTAGACGTTTTCGGTCGCGGGCCAAAAATCGGGGGAAAAAAAAACGTTTGGCGGGCCAAGATAAATTTTTCTAAAATTTTAGAAACAATATACAAGTATTGCAATTTAAATATGTTAATGAGATGAATGAAATTGCGATTTCATTTTTAAAAGTTCCTTATATTAAGGTTCGAAGTGAGATGTACTGATTCTAAGGAACGAGGCTAAAAGCTCATCTGTCAGTCTACTTCTGAAATAATTCTTTCTAAGGTTCATAGTTGAAAACACTTGTTCTCATATATAAGATGAAGCAAAAATAGCACTGATGTTCTGGGAGTGAGATATTAAATTTGGGAAACTTACTTTCGATAAGGACTTGTAAAACTCTAACTTTGGCATATTTAGAAACAACTACTTGAGATGATTGTTAGATTGCAACACAATTAATTCAACCCGCAACGCTCGAAAACACATCCTGCACTAAGCCACCTTACTTTCGTGAAATATAGTACACATAATACATACAAGCAAAAAAGTTATTTAAAAAATGGTGATTATGGTGAGCATGAGGACTGAGGTTCAATCCGCTGGTGATTTTGATTGAAAATATTGTTTTAAAAACGAGAAGATTTTATGGCGTTTGTGATGCTTAGAATCTTGTCTCGTTCGTCGTGCTATCTGGTGGGAGTTTTTTGGATTTTCTCCTATATGATACGCAAATGCGAGGTAGTTCACCTCTAAGAGTCTTCCCAGAAGGCACTGACATCTTTCTTTAGCAGACTTCTACTTACCGGTACTCCATCACGACAGAAGCTGCCCCTTTCCCTCCATCCATGAGTGGATTACTCACGGGATGTTCGTAACGCGCTGCAGGATAGTGACATACACTTTTTTTATTAACCTCAGGCACTCAGGCAAAATACTCTTTTTAAAAAGTCAATTGATAAGAAAAATAAAACAAGCAATCCATTTAATTATTGACCCATGATAAGCTTGAATTTTTGCAGTAAAAATAATAAATATTTTTAGTTATCAATACAAACTGTGATTAATTTCAAATAATAATCATTGTTTTTAGACTATTATTTAAAAAATGTTAACCAAAGCAAATGAAAAACAAACGCTGCTATGACATTTAACAAAAGCTTATGCAAAGAAAATAAAATAAAAGCTGGTATAAAATTGTCCTTTATTAACACATTGAAGCAGTGAAATATAAATAGTCTGAAATTCCCCATATTTTTTGTAATAATCTTAATACGCTGCTTATAACAAAATTCTTTATTATTTTCATGTTTTTTTCTTGTCTTCAATTTTTATTTACTTGCAATTCTAATTTATTATGTGATATTACAAGAAATTCCAAATGCAGAAATGGCAACTTATTAGGAAATACAGTAACTACTTTTTTTTTAAACAGTGACCTTTGCCTTATAATGGAGTAAAATTTCTGAGTTTAACATGTGAAGTGGTTACTATTTTGAAAAAAATATTAAAAAATAAATACTGTTTACAAAAAGTGGTTAGTATATTCCTTAATAGGGTTGGCATCTTTACAAATGACGTGAATTTTCATCATTAGTCGCCAATAGTTGAAAAATAAAACACGAGAATTCACATCTCCCGCTTTCAAAGTGTTACGATGGTTTAAAGCAGAGGTGGCCAACACGCAGCCTTGAATATTTTTTTCGGCCCTTGAAATTTATCACACTTTTACAAAATATATTTTTTTATAATGGCCAAAGTAGTGGAAACCAATATATTAAAAAGATACATTATGTGTGCAGCTATATATTCAAAAATTAACTGCCGAAATTTTGAGACAAAAATTAACTTTGATTTTAAAATAATATTCTTGCGAATATATGACAGATATTGCCTGCTTTATTTATGTGCTTACAGTTATGAGTTCGAAGAATAATTAAATTATATTCTTCGAACTCATGATCCGCGCTCATCTTGGAACATCTGCTTTGCTTTCTATGCTTCATTTTAAGTAAACCTCAATGACGCAGTGACCATCTCTAGATATGCATAGTTGATTGTTGATAGCAGAGCAAACCAGATTCTTAGTTGAAATGTTGTTAGCGCTTTTGGTTTAACTTACACCTGCGAATCGTTTTTTTTTTGTTTTTTTTTTTTTTTCCCCGAAAATGAAATTTACCAAACACAAAATACGCTCAAACATAAAGGACGCAATACCAATTACGATGTGCAAATACCCAAATTTGAGATCGATTTGCAAAAGCTAAAGAGTGGAGAAACAATATCGCACTAGTAAAATAAATATTTTTTGATGATTTCATTTTTTTTTTATTGTTTATATTTATATATTTTTTTATATTTCATTTTTAGTGTTATATATTTCTTCACAATGTGCGTTTAATATCATTATTATTATATTATCTATGTTTACATGCAAGAATAATAGTAAACACAAAAATAATAATTCATTCTGTTTCAATTTTTCACTCCAAAAAAATGTCTACAGTGGGTCTAAATCTAATATGGGAATATATAATTTTATATGCGGCCCACGGAGTTATGATGCATTTCCAAAGTGGCCCGCAAGATCATTTGGGTTGGCCACCCCTTATCTGGACCAAGTCCATGAACTCGTGACAAGCCATAAAGGGTAAAAAAAATGAAACTTCTTTTTGTCCTTGATTTTGCGGCACAAAGACATGGGACACCGAAAGAGAAAAGTCTGACTTTACCCCACCCGGTTAAAACCCCGGATACTGAATATCCATTTTAATCGCCTTTTACAACATGCATGGGCTACAGTGGAGATAGTCTAACCCGGACCACAAGGGAAATAATAAAAAGTTATTTGGTTTGCTTCAAAGATATGAGTTGGAAAGTGCGGACCTCTAGATGTCATCTGAAGGGATGCTGTTTACAAATTGCAGTAGCGCAAAAAACAATACGGTTTATTTGAGTGATTTTCTTACTCCAATGTATTCAATAATCAAACGTGCAGACTGAAAATAAAATTTAAAAAAAATTTAAAATCTGATAAATTTGATTAGTTTAATAATGTCTGCACAAATTATTCTTCTCTATTTTAAAGCAACATTCCCAGAATATTCGTGCAGAATGCTGCAAATATTCTCGTTCATTCACGTTGATCATTTAATTTTTACTTCCTAGCAAGGTATGATTTCAAAGGAAGTATGTAAAAACTGATAAATTGCCAAAGCCTGTAAGGTTTTATAAAAAGGTAGTGATACTCTTTAAACGATTGTTGTCTATTATCATTTTTAACTTTTCTTTGAAAAGAATCTTCTCTGGTGATGGAAAAGAAAAATATTGAACACAGCGACTTGAATGAGGATTTAATTATAAACATTCAAGATTAAAACAATATTCGCTGAACAAACATCCAAGATTATTCAGCATTAATGCAAGATTCCCAGAATATTCGAGCACAATGCTGCAAATATTCTTTTTCATTTATGCTGGCCATTTAATTTTTACTTCCTAGCAAGGTAGCATTTCGAAGGAAGGATGTAAATAATAAATAAAAAAAAATAAAACTGATTCAAAGTTTGCAAACTATACTGAAATAGGCGGAAACCTGCATACTTTCTAACTAAAGACAAGCAATATATATATAAAAAAAATTTTAAGTCGATTCCTACTTTTTTTTTCACTATATTGCAGAAAGTCCTTTATAAATAATTTTCATTCATTTTTCTAAGTTTATCTGGCGCCATCTATTGGCAGATATATGTAACTTAAATCTAAAAAAAAAACTAAAATTAATTAATTAAATTTAATTACTGAATTAATATTCGAAAAAACTGTATTAACATCCAGTGTCATCCACTACAAGTTAAAAAAAATGTATTTGAACGTGAGTGGATGAATAAAAAGTATTTTATTGACGATTGAAAATTTGTACAAGATATATATAGGGAGAGTGTCAGCTAATAGAAGGAATTGAATGAATGACGTGAATTTCCGTCATTCGTCACCAACAGTTGAAAAATGAAACACGAGAATTCACATTTTCCACTTTCAAAGTGTTAAAATGGAAGCAAAGGTAAAAAGTTTGCAAACCGTACTGAAATAGACGGAAACAAGCTGCATGCTTTCTAACTAAAGAAAAAGCAGAAACAAATTCGAACATTTTTCGAAACCCCATTGTAGTCCAATTCGATCTGTGACCGGACGAGTGTGACTCATGCCCACAGATTGAAGCGAACCTCTTCTCTGTGGCCTTCCACCTCTACCTGTGGACGAGGAGCGAAAGGTGAAGAAGTTGGTATTCTTTCCTAGAAGGACCAGGAAGCACTTCACAGTTCATGCCACATTTGGTCACTGGGTTGTTGTTATTTTTGCCACTTGTTAAACTCCTTGTTGATTGCTCACTTGCCACACTCGAGTTCATTTATTGGATGCTCCAATGCCCCCATGGACTCGCCTCGGAACAACCGAAAGTCGTGGGTTTTTTTCTCTCTTGCAACGATTCAGGGTCAGGTTTGGCACTTGCTAGAAGTTTTTTTTTTTTTTTTTTTTTCCTCAACTGTTTTTTCTTTCTCTTTCTTTTTTGTTTGAACGGAACGGGTTTGATAAGCACCAATATTTCTCAAAACTTTCGGATGGAATTAAAAAAAAAAATTTTTTTTTTACTAATATGAATTTTTCTCAGTGAGTTGAATAGCTTACGGATATGTAATGTAATTAAAAGTTATGAAAAACAGGAAAAAAGGGTTTTAAAAAAAATCTACGATCATTTAAATTTATGGAAAATGTAAGCATTGTTTTTAATTTTAATATTGTGAAAAAATTTATAGAAGTTAGGTTGTTAAAAATGTTGCGACAAAAAAAATAAAATAATACAATTAAACAATACAATATAATAATACAATAATATTAATTATATAACAATAGATTAATATTAAATTTGTGACGATCGCGTGATGTTGCTGAATTTTGACTGGGTATTTGACCTATTATATTTATTTTCAACGATTCTGTAGACATCTTTTGGCATTAATGAAATCCTGCTTTAAATTGAGAACTCTAATTAATATGATAAATCAATAATATAATAATAATATACAATAAAAATGCAATAAAATAATACATAATATAATAATAAGGATAAAAAAAAAATACAAATTGGTAATTCATTTAGTCATAAAAGTAGTTAATTTAATAGTAAGAAAAATGCTGCTGTCATAAATATTTGGCAGATAATTTAAATACTGATTTGATTATTTAATAAAATTAAGATCAATATTATGACTTTTTAATTATTATTAATTTATCTTCTCAAAATGTTGCATGAAAACAATTTATAAAAAATAATTAAATCATCAGCTTCCATTATACATTTAAATTCCTTGGAAATAAGATATGAAACCTGTTTACCATGTATTGAACACATAACACATGTATTATTTTCTAATTTATGAATTCATATTTCTAAGAAGGATTAAAAAAGTTTCATAATATATAATAATTAATAAAAATATTTTATTTGAAATGTAATTTATATGTATATGTAATGTACTTAAATGTAATTTATATGATATGCATTTTACTTATCTAAAACTAAATGAATAAAAATTTTCAACTTAAGTAATGTCGATAACCATAACAATTTTGAATTTTTGCAAATTACTTATTTTTTTGTCGTGATAATTGTAGACAGTACGTATAAATACAAATTTCTTTTGTTTTAAATTATGTAGTTGACACAGACTTTTAACAACGTAAATTATGTTAAATTGTGTAAGCACATAATAGTAAATACATAATAACGTGTGAGTAAAATAATGAAATTAAGTGTTATTGTAAAATAGAAATTAATTGAATTATTTAAGTAAAACCTAAATGTTTGAACGTTTTTTAATTTTATTTAAAATTCTCACTTATTCTTTTTCATTGGCGCCACAGCCACATGGTGGGTCAAGGCCGTCTGGCTACCGGCAGATTTCGAAACAGATGTTTTCTTTTTACCAAGTAGTGTTGTCAGCCATAAGCCCAACTCTCTACAATCATATTAAACCGTGATCTATAGTTTAAAGTGGATTCCGAACCACTACAAACATCCATGGCATCGGCAGGACTCGAACCCGAAACCTGTGGCACCGAGCGTCAGTCACTCAGCCCATTCTGACATATTATTTAAATATAAATTTCCAATGAAAATTATAAAAGTATGCGAGACCATTTTCTGTCACAAAATCTAATTACATAATTAATTTTAAGACCAAAAAAAAGAGAGATCAAAAGAGAATATGATAATTATAAATTCATAATTAATAAAGTGACTGCAACGCATTGCATTAGTGGGAATCAAATTCATATCGGCTCATAAGCTAATGACATGTTCTTATTGGCTTCAAGACATTCTCAATGTAAATGTTATAAATAATTATATTACACATATCTATATATTCTAAATTATTTTTACATCATTATCGAAACGAAATAATAATTACTTAATTTGATTCTTATATTATTTATTTGATTCTTATATTAATTTCCTAATTTGATTCTTATATTATTTATTTGATTCTTATATTATTTATTTGATTCTTATATTATTTATTTTATTCTTATATTATATTTAATTTGATTCTTAATTTGATTTGATTCTTATATTATTTATTTGATTCTTATATTAATTTCCTAATTTGATTCTTATATTATATTATTTATTTAATTTTTATTTGATTCTTAATTATTTATTTGATTCTTATATTAATTTCTTAATTTGATTCTTATATTATTTATTTGATTCTTATATTAATTTCTTAATTTGATTCTTATATTATTTATTTGATTTTATTCTTTATTTAATTATTTATTTTCTTATATTAAATTTGATTCTTATATTATTTATTTAATTTTTATATTATTTATTTGATTCTTATATTATTTATTTGATTCTTATATTAATTTCCTAATTTGATTCTTATATTATTTATTTAATTCTTATATTATTTATTTATATTCTTATATTCTTAATTTTTCCTAATTTGATTCTTATATTATTTATTTGATTCTTATATTAATTTCCTAATTTAATTCTTATATTATTTATTTGATTCTTATATTAATTTCCTAATTTGATTCTTAATTATTTATTTTATTCTTATATTAATTTCTTAATTTGATTCTTATATTATTTATTTAATTTTTATATTATTTATTTGATTCTTATATTAATTTCCTAATTTGATTCTTATATTATTTATTTGATTCTTATATTAATTTCTTAATTTGATTCTTATGTTATTTTAAGAATCAAGGCGGTGGAGGAGTATACAACTTACACCGCAGGAATTTAATTTATTCATCCAGTCATTTTGCTTGGGGCAGGGGTTTGGAACAGGGATGGAAGGAAAAAAAAAAGAAGGGAAAATCATCCCAGCGTGATGCAAATTCTTCAAGTCCCAGTGGCAACCTAACCTAGTTGCTGCATCGGAAATCAACTTGCTAACAAAACAAAAACCATGCAAAACTCGAGACGGAGCGTCCTCACGCGAGTCGCTTCAAAAACCATCTGTTGGCTCGCGGGCTGCACGTCTTGGCGAACTATCGCCTTCTCGTGGCGCATAAATTTGTATATTTTGCAACTATTCAGAATACGAGAGGGAATGGCTTATTTTGAGTGGTTCCATAATACAGTGTACTGATTTCTTTATTATTATATACAATTAATATTTTATTAATAAAGACTTAATAAATTAATTACATTATTTAATCTATTAATTTATAAATTCTAATAGTTAATTAAATAAAGAAATGTAAAAATACAGAAAGAAAATTTAAATTTTAGGTTAATATTTATATACAGTTAATATTTTATAATTTTAATAAAAATTTAAATTTAATTAGTATAAAATTATTAATATTTTATAATAATTAATAATTAATATTTTATAATTTTTAATAAAAATAATTAAGATTTTATTAGCAAAGACTTAATAAATTAATAAACACATTATTTAATCTATTAATTTATAACTTCTATTATTTAATTAAATAATGAAATTTAAAAATGCAGATTGAAAGAAAATTTTAATTTTAAGTTAATGTGAGTTTTTTTTATATGCAAGGTTGTTCTATAATTCAACACGCCAATTCTGTTAATCAATTACAGATATTTAAATTAAAATTTTTATTATTGAAAAAAATTAATGTATGCAGGATTTTATCAATTAATTTTGATACATTTATATAAATTATAATAAATTGAGAAAACCTGATTTTCGTAACTTTATTGTTTTATAATTAATTATTAATCATCATATTCATTTCTACTTAAAACTGTACCCTTTTAAATCATTAATTACTTAATTATATTAATTAATTAATTAAAATGAATCGAAATATTGTATAAATGAGTGTTAATAATTTTTTGTTCTCTAATTTTGTTATTCATCATACTTATTTTTAATTATAATTTTATTATTTTGCATAGATTTAATCAAACATGATTTAATTCATAAATTTTTGATTCCATCGTTTTAATTAATATGTAAATTGAAGAAACGCGAGATTGTATTTTATTTTATTTAATTCAGTATATTATATTTTAAAATATTTTTATTATAATGTTTAAATCCATTAATTTATTAATTCCATTACCTATTTATTTCACTATTTGGTTAGGGTTTGGCAAATTTTCATAATTTTCAACTAAACAAAAATTAAAATAAATAAATAAATAAATTCTCCCAAAATCTTTCCATTTAATTTTTAAGTTTTAATATACATTTTTCTTTTTTGCTTATACAACTATTGCCTTTTATATTTTCTATAGATCATCTCCACGAAAGTTTTAAGAATTTAATAAATAGAAAAAAAGTGTAACATTTTCACTTTGATTAAGACACAGATTGATTGTTCTTAAACATAAAGATAAAGTAAAAAAAAAAAAAATAATAATAATAATAATGGCAAGAGAAAAATAAGTAAGAGGAAATAGAAGAGATGGTTACTTTGTTATTCAAACCACAGCCTCTTTTAACCTTGCGTGTTTCCATGAGGTAACACGGTATGTCTTAACTATTAGCTATTTTAGATTTGAACTCAAGATTAAAAAGAATTCCCAAAATTTTACAAATATATATACAATATATTCATCTTTGAAAAGGTTAATGCATAATCTCCGTTAAGGAACAGAAAGGACGCAATAATCTGCTCCTTTTAAGTCTAGTGAGAAAGTTTTGTATATGAATCTATAAATAATTTAGAGGTAAATGAGTTTTTTTTTTTTTTTTTTGGCATAAAACAATTGTCTAATTTATATGCTTTCAAAAAAAGAATTTTATTTATCGATAATTTTAGTATTTAGCAAAATTATTCTACTATGTAATTAAATAAATGTGATATTATTTTTATTTTTATATAAAAAATGGAAAGACTTGTTATGATAATTTGAAAGATATGATATATCCTTTACGATGATATTTTATGATATTTTGATTATAAATAGAAAGGTTTGTTATATATTAGGATATTTAAAGTAAAAAATGTAAAAACGTGAATGTTCTTTTTAAATTAAATATTTTAATGAATTTTTTTTTAACACTAGTAATATAGTTAATAATTAAATAATTAAATAAAAAAATAATAAATTATAAATAATGATGTAGTAAATTAGTTTTTTTGGCATTAAAACAATTGTCTAATCTATATGCTCTCCAAAAAAATTATTATTTATTGATAATTTTAATATTTATCAAAATTATTCTTCTATACTATTAAATAAATGTTTTATTATTTTTGTTTGTTTTTTATATAAAAAAAAAATTAGAAAAATCTTATGATATTTTTTTGCCTTGAGTGGAAATAGAGACTAAAATTGTAAATCAAATTTATTAAAAGATAAAAAAATGTTTTTTTTTTTTTAAATCACAAATTATAATTTATTCTTGTTCAGTTAGGACTGTATGTATATATTTACATTCGTCCTAATTTATATTATGTTTAACAATCGCATTTAGTAAACAAATTGAAAAAGCAAAAATGGTATTGTTAAATCTATTTGCATAAAAGTTTCTTAAAAAATATTTTTGTCTAAAAATTTATTATAAAAAAGGTAAAATATTTTAATTAAAATATTTGTTATGAATCTATAAATAATTTAGAGGTAAATGAGTTTTTTTGGTATTAAAACAATTGTCTAATGTATATGGTCTTCAAAATTTTTTTTATTTATTGACAATTTTAGTATTTATCAAAATTATTCTTCTATATAATTAAGTAAATCTATCATTATTTTCATATAAAAATATTAGTAATATCACTTTTTTATCAACTAATATATTTATCACAATCTTATTCTTAAAACGGATATTTCGGATAATTACTTCATTTTGATATTTTTTTTAGTAATTTTATTTCAACAACATTTCTTTTTAAAAAAAAAATAACTTAAACACATGCAAATTATGATGCATTATCGAAGCAATACTTTAACACACAGATCACGTCTTGTACTTTTGATGCGCATGTAATTTATACGTAGATAACAAATAGTAAACGTTTAAAAATAGTTGTAAAAGGAAAAAAAAAAGTGACATTCCTGCACATTAAATAAAAACATTGGCGATTACAAACAAATGCCCAATTAAAGGCTTGCCCGAATTAAAATTCTCGGCAACCCATGAGCTAAGCCAAGGTCAGAAGGGATTAGCTGAACGATTTCAATGGCGAGAATCCACTATAAAAAAAAAATAAAAAAAAAATCTCCCTCTCCTCCCCCCCTCCCGAATTCGGTAAAGGTGAGGGCAGGTTATTCTCGGTCGTTGTCCTCCGCAAAAGATGCTTGCTCTCTCTCTTCCGCCTTAGTTTCCATGGAAACCGAAAACGCCACCGCTCTCACTGCACGTTTGTACCTACCCTGATTGTTTCGCAACAGAAGATTAACTTAATAAGATTGGTTTTCTATACTCGAAGGTTTCTCTATTGTCCTTTCGAAAAGAAGGTTTTTATGTAAGTGTGATTCGTTCGTAGAAAATTTTGACGAACAGGGTGAAAAGCACGTATAGGATGTACATTTTAGTGGAAATATGTATATAACTTTAAAGAGTAATTAAAAAAAAATTTTTAAAAAAATTGTTGGAAAAGGGTAATCAGTAAAAAAAGTCATGTTTTTAGTAAAATATATTTAAATTAAGAAAAAAAAATTTTATTTCCCAAGAAATAATTTTTTTTAAAAAATCGTCAAATTTACATTTAAAATAATGGATGAAAATAATAAATTTTAAAAACAAAATAATTAATAAAAAAATAATTTTAAAAATAACTTTAATTTTAAAAATAAAAATAATTAATTTTAAAAAAAAAAACTTTTCAAATAATCAATAAATTTTTCAAATAAAAAAAAATTAGATAAGTTGTTTTTTTAAACTTTTCTTCTATTAAAATTGCAAACTTTCATTAAAACTGTAATTAATTCCATTTAAACTGCAATTATCTCATATAAAATGAGCCCTGCAAATTATTTATTAATATAAAAAAAGAACAAAATTGAATTCTATGCTTAATTTGAAACTTTTAAATTAAATTCATTTCTGCAGAAATTTTTTTAATTAATTTGATAATTTTCAATGCTTAAAGTTTTTAATTTTTACAGTTTAATTTTTTTTATTTCATTAACATTTCGTGATTATAGTTACATAAAAATAAATTTTTAAAAAGGAATATATTTCTTAAAATTGGTTAACACAGAAAAAAAAAATTAATAATAAAATTTGAACTATTATGAAATAGTCCTTTGAAATTATTATTAACATTTTAACAAAATGCATAATAGTGTGCACAATTAAGCAAAATTATGAATGAATAAAATAATAACTATTAATGTTAATAATAATGATTAATGTTTCTGAAATTAATACATATAATTTGATATTAAAATTGACATCTAAATTACAGATTCTCGTATCTGTAATCAGACTGCCTGGTGGGAGTTTTACAGTTTTTCTCCAGTAAGACTCTCAAATTAAGGACTGTTATTTTTAAAAGTACCCCGGAAGGCAACGTTCTCTCGTAATCAATTGTAGATGGGCTGTTCGTGGATTATATCAGTGGAACAGAAAGCCCACCGATGCTCAAAAAAAAAAAAAACCCTACACAATTGTACAAATTGCACTCTTAAAATTTTTATTTTATTTTTTAAAAATATTTGTTTCTGCCTGTGTATATTTGCAATGATTTTATTTTGTTTTATGAATAAAAATATATAAAATACATGATATAACATTTTATTTTTCTCGACTAAATGCTTAAAATTATTTTTAAATAGTCAGATAAATTATTAGGAAAATCTTATAAAAGCAATAAGAAATTTCTAGTTTCTAAATAGAAAATAATTGAAGATTTTAAATATTGTTTACAAATTAGTAAATATAAATGGAGAAATCAATATAAGTTTGTATTAATTTTTTTCTCAGTCAATTATATAATTTAAGTGGGAAAAAAAAACGGCATTTGGAAAAAGATACATTAGATGAGTTTTAAACCAGGTAGAGTTTTTACTTTTTGGATTGCATTTTAATACTCAAAATATCAGCAAGCAAACTATAAATAAGTAAAAAATTTTTTTTAAAAGTCAATTTTTTTTTTTTTCTCACTATTGCAGGAAGTTCTTTATAAATATATTTTGATTCATTTTTTAAGTTTAATAAAGGCAAAGTATCTATCTATTGGTTATACATGCAACTTTGAATGTAAAAAAACTAAAATTAATGAATTAAATTTTTGGGCATCAAATGGATATAATATTTTAAAAACAAGCTAAACCTCCAGTGTCATCCACTACAAGTTCGAAAAAAATGTATTTGAACTTAGTTCTTATGTATTAAAAAAAGTAATATAAAAAAAATTTAAGTCAATTCATATTTTTTTTTCACTCTATTGAGCTAGAAAGTTCTTTAAAATAAAGTTTCATTCATTTTTTTTGAAGAGATGGAAACATCTAGAAAGTTATAATCATATATACTTTAACAAATCTAAATAAAGGCAAAGTGATTAATAAAATTTATTAACTGAATGTAATATTTTAAAAAACTTATTTTTTGACATCACAAACATATAAAAGTTCAAAAAAACGTATTTGAACTAGCCAGTGGATGGATAAAAAGTAATTTATTAACGATTGAAAATTTGAAGTGTGAGCTAATAGAAAAAAAAAAGAATTAAAATTGTCGAGATTTAATTTATAAATATATTTAAAAACAGACTAAAAAAGCCCTGTTAAAACATTTACATAAAAATAAGCATTTGAAAGGCTGATGGCAATGACTGGCACTCGGGGCCATAGATTTCGGGTTCGAGTCACGGCTTTGCCATGGATGTTTGTAGTGGTTTGGAATCCACTTTAAATCGTAGGTCTTGGTCTAATAAGACTGTAAAGAATTGGTTGTAGGACTGACAACTTACCCCGTAATAAGAAAACATGTCTTGCTCTCAAATAGGCAGAAAGCCTTGGCCCACCATGGGACTTTGCGCTGCTGATGATTAAGCATTTAAAAAAATCTCAATACTGGGAACTCCCTTTCAAAAATTATCAACACACACATGAAGCATATTATATATACACAGTCCAGTCACATTAATGTGGCCACCACCTACTTTCGACGTCAACGGGAAATGACCAACCCCAAAAGGCAGGTGGTAGCACATTGCAGTGGTGTGTATATAAAGAATTCCATTTAATACCACATTCCACACTCCACTTAAAGCCAGAATATACAAGAGTGTATATTCTGCTTTTGACAGGTGGTCACATTAATGTGACTGGACTGTGTATATATAATTTATTTTGATTTATTAATTTCCCTGAAATACTTTATCTTCTTGTCCAGTTTTATAATAATTTCAAAGCGGTTATGAATGTCGCTGCAATGTTTGTAACAATTTGAAAATAATGTAACCCTTTGGTACACGTTTTACTCCTCTATGAATTTCTATGAATTTTTATTAACCTTTTTTTTATTTAATATTTTGGAGGTCAAAAGGATCCAGTTCTGGAAGAAAAGTAACTGTATTAGTGATACTAAGGGAAAATCAACCGGATGCAAATCATACTCAAACGAAAAGAAAAAACAAACAATTATTTACTGATGGTCTGCTGTTTGGCAACCAACTTTTGCTGCCCTGCTATTTTTAGCCTAGCTGTCCTCGGACATCTCAACTCTTCCGACCTGGAAACTCCGCTTTCACGGTCAGGCCGAACACGTGAACATTTTAATGAGAGGAATACACCTTCCTTCGCATTTTGAATAGAATCCAAGTTGTTTATTTAAACCCTCCCCAGTGGTGAAAAAAAAAAAAAAAAAAAAAAAAGAATCTTTTGCTTTGTTTTGATTCGTCCTGCCAATGAGGAGTAACAAAGGGTTATCGGGGAAATGGGTTAAAAGTTGAGAGATTGACCTAGTGAGAGGAGAGAGAAAAAAAAGATGGCGTCGTACATTTAAATAAACAAAACAAAAGATGACGACGGCCACGGTTCTCCGCCGTGATAATGGCAGTGAAATGAGGCAAGGATGCGGTACGTTTCCTGGTCGAGATTGCCCTTGGAAAAAGTGTTCCATGTCAGGTGGTGTCGAGGGGAAGGAAAAAGCAATAAACGAAACCGATTCAATCGCATTTCGAAAATAGGAACGGCCAATTGAACAGTTGGATTGGATTCAAATTCAATTTTGGCTTAACTGGTCATAGTTATAGAGAAACCTTTGCTATTGTGTTTTAATTTTCTTAGGAATTATTTTTGAATAAAAATTTCTCTTTGAAATTAATCGGCGACCTGATGACCATTTCGCTAGCGCTCTAACTAAACTAAATTACTTACAGCAATATTAATAGATTTTATAAAGTTGCAATTTTAAAACAATACCACTGATTAACTAGAAAAAGGAGATTTTAATAAATAAAAAAAATTTCTCTTAAAATTTTTCTGATACCTCAAAATATTTTTCACTTTTCAATAAAATATATATATATATATATATATATATATATATATATATATTATATATATTTTTAAGGGATTCGCAAACCAAACATTATAATTAAATGTTTGGTTTGCGAATGCTTTAATTGATTTAAATTTATGCTGAATTAAATTTTTATTACTGTTGTTGTGTCTAATCCTCAATGGGCCAGACATACCATGAGTAGTGTACTCATGAATGGAGGGAAAGGCAATATAAAAATCAGCAATATAAAAATAAAAAGGAAAATCAATCTTCCTCGAAGTTGTAAATTAAGGTAAATAAATAAATAAAATTATTTGGTCAATTTAATTGATCGAGGTAGTGATCGTTAAGAAAGCCCTCTCTTTAATTTAGATTTATATTTTCCCTTCTACCTTAGAATGCTTTGAACTTAAAAAAAATACTTTTGTTCATTTCATCATTATTTTTTTTCTGTGATTTATTTATTATTTTTTTTCTTCTAAGCTGTCATAAAATTAGGTGAACCTTTAATTCTTACGCTTGAAATTTTTAAAAATTCAAAATTCTAATCTATTCAATAAAACAAAATCATCATTTTCCAGAACCTCAGCCCTACTGCTCAGCAGCAGTGCACTTTGGCACCCGAGCCCCGAGTCAGGCATTCTATATGTAAATTCGATTCTATATGTAAATTTTAGTTAAAATCGAATAATGTTTTATATAAAGAAAGTATTTAATTTGCTGCACTTGCGATTAAAATAGGTTTTAAATAGTAAGAAGAAGAAAAAAAAAAGGTAAAATGCTTTTTCCTAATTGTCGTGTCAAAAATTATATATCGTAATAAAAATAGCATGATGTTGCGGAATTTTGACTGAGTATTCGACCCTATTATACTTATATTCAATGATTCTGTAGCAATGATCGTATGAGAGAAACCCCGGAAAACTCCCACCGGGTAGTGCGACTCACGAGACAAGATGCTGAACATCACAAACGCCATCAAGGTTTTTTGAAACAGCGTCTACAACAAAGCCGCCAGTGGACTGAAACTCAGCCCTAATGCTTATCAGCGGCGCATGTTGCTACTGAGCCACGAGTCGGGCATTCTTTTTACTGATTTTTATATGTAAATTTTCGTTAACATATATAAATATTTCATATAATGAGAGTATTCTATCGGGCCTGAATGGCCGATTGTCTAGAGCTCTGGCATTCGGTTCCGGGTTCCAGTCCCGATAGTGCCATGGTTGTTTGTAGTGGTTTGGAATCCATTTTAAGCCGTAGATCCCAGTCTCCTATGACTGCAAGAGCGTCACGGAGCAAAAATCAGGCTTCTACCTATGGCTGCTCCATTATAACAGAAGCTGCCCCTTTTCCCTTCAATCATGAGTCCATGCATGTTCGTGGGCTTGGTCTAGATGTCTACCAAGTGGGATAAGAAACAACAACAAGTATTCAATTTGCTGTATTTGCAATAAAAATGGGTTTTAAATAGTAAAATATAAAGCAAAATTTATATTTTATCGAAATTTTAATCATGATATATAATTTTTGACATGACCAATAGGAAAATATAAATATATTTTCCTATTAGTCATGTCAAAAATTATACATCGTGATGGTAAAGCTTTACATAATTAAATGTGAGACAATCGCGTGATGTTATTGAATATTGACGGCATATTCGACCCTGTTATACTTATATTCAACGATTCTGCAGAAGACCTTAAACGCCGTAGGCATTAATGAAATCCTGCTTTAAATTGAGAACTCTAATTAACATGATGGATCACTTCTTTTTATTTCAGTTGCAAACTCTTACATTTTTTTAACTCTGGAAAGAGTTAACTTTTCATTGAAAAGTTTTCCCGTGCAGATGTAGGTGCTCTACTTTTGCAAGACTTATGCTTTATAATTATTTTATCTGGTTTGAAGGTCGCGTACCAATTTTGGTTTTTTTTATATAATATTATGTCAACTTTTACAGGTTTTCTCAACTTATTATTATTTCGTTTGTCACTAATAAATAGCATTAGTATATGAGATTCGCAAATGAATGGAAAATATGACTATGAACTCTCTGGGAAAAATAAAATATAAATTATAGAGATTTTAAATTTTTTTTCTCTAATTTTGTCGAAAAATGGTGATCTTGTTTTATTAAATATTCGACTAGAATTTGAAAATTTAAAAAAATTTCATGTATTAAAAATTAAAGGTTCACCTAATTTTATGACAGCTGAGAAGGAAAAAAAAATTTTTTTTAAGTTCAAAGAATTCTAAGATAGAAGGTAAAATATAAATCTTAAATAAAAGAAAGGGTTTTCTTAAAGATAACTAGATCTGTTGATCAATTAAATTGGCCAAATAATTTAATTTTTTACTTTACCTTAACTGACATCATTCAGGGAGGTTGCTTTTCCTTTTTATTTCAATTCCTTCTATTAGCTCATATAGAAGGAATATATAGAAGAATAGATACTCTCCCTATATATATATCTTGTTCAAATTTTCAATCGTTAATAAAATACTTTTTATTCATCCACTCAAGTTAAAATACATTTTTTTTAACTTGTAGCGGATGGCACTTGATGCTAATACAGTTTTTTCAAATATTAGTTCAGTAATTAAATTAAATTAATTAATTTTAGTTTCTTTTAGATTTAAGTTGCATATATCTACCAATAGATGGCGCCAGATAAACTTAAAAAAATGAATAAAAATTATTTATAAAGAACTTTCTGCAATATGATGAAAAAAAAAGTAGGAATTGACTTTAAATTTTTTTTTTTATATTACTTGTTTCTAAATTACTGACTCAATTACATAAATTATGTAACTGTACTTTTATTGATGCTAAAAATGATTTAGCTAATTTATTTGTTCGTGTAAGTACTTTTGATAATATCCAATAAAGTCTGTATATATATTATACCATTATATACCAATAAATAGTTATTTTAGTGTTGTTAGTAAAAAAATATTTATTAGTTTAATAATCATTTACTATAATTTTCATACACATATACGAATTATATAATAATAATACCTGTATGTGTATGCACTTACATAAATTTTTTCATTATAATATTTATGAAGAAATTCTATTACTTATTATTTAATATAATAATTTAGAATGTTAGTATGAATTAAATATACTAATTCCGACTCATGGTTCAGTGGCAAAATGGGCCGCTTGGTGAGCATTAGGGCGGAGGTTCAATCTGCTGACGGCTTTATTGTATACACTGTTTCAAAAAACGAGGAGACCCGATGGCGTTTGTGATGTTCAGCATCTTGCCTCGTTAGTCGGACTACCTGGCCTCCTGGTAAAGGTGTATAACTATTTGTATAAATAAGAAATGAAATCCAATATCGCTTTTTTAATAAAAAATTATGTTAATAATGCAGTCATTTAAGAAATATTGTGGAATGATATAGCAAAATAATAATTACTGTGAAATAAAACGTACTGATTAGTATACAAAACTAACCAAATTATAATTTTTCATTTAAAAAGATTCTCATTCTTTATCTAATTGTATTTACAACTGTGTGTAAATAAGGGACAACAATAAGGGAAATGAAATAAGGAACAAATAATCAAAAATTAGAAATTATGTAAGGTGAATTGAAAAATGCATTAGAGCCACATGAAATGGCAGCATGTAGATTAGTTCAAGGTTTGGTTTGTCCCTCTACGGTCATTTTTTACACACTTTAGGATGATTAGACCGAGACCTACAGTTTAAAGTGAATTCCGAACCACTCACAAATAACCATGCCACCGCCATGATTCGAATCTGAAGCCTACGATACCAAATGCCAAAGCTCTAGCCAATTGGTCATCAGGTAGCAGACTAGCTCATGAATACAGTATTTACAGGAATTTGGATTCAATTATAATTTTGGAATGGTACCGAAAACTATAATCACATTTATTTAAAAAAAACTAAATAGATAATTTAAAAATTAAAACTTTTTTTTTAAATTTCATAAACATGCCCATTTTGTGAAGACCAAAATATGTTATAAATAAAATTCAAATTCAAACTTTTTCTTAATACTCACCAATATCATTGATAATATGAAAACAATGAACCTTTTAAATTTTTGTAATTTTTATTTTAATTTATAAAATTTAATTTGCTTAAAATAATGCATTCTTTTAAAGAATGACCTATATTTAAGAAATGATCTATTTTTAGAATTAAATATATATTTTTTGAAAATCGTTTATTATATTTTCCTACTATAGTGAATGACTTATTTTTCAAAAATAAATCCATCTCCTAAATTAAGGTCTGCCGAGTTATTTTAACATGAATTTATATTTGAATGCCAAATAAATCCAATTAATAGATTTCTTTCATTTTTATGATAAAAATTATTTTTTTAAATGATAAAGTAAGTAAAGTCCAAGTAATAATGCTACTAATCCCAAGTAATAATGTTATTATTTATTTATTTTTTTGTAATAATTTTACTTCTCTCATTAGTTTATTCAGATAATTTTTATTAAATTTTTAAATTATCTACCAATTCAGCCATGTTCTTTGCAATTTTAGAAAGCATAAAGTTGACCTAATTATTATATTGACATAAAAGTCCATTTCACGAGATTTTATAAATGAAATATTCAGCAAAAATTAACTACTATTTCTTCAGGGTATAAAAACTTGAAATTCAAAATGTTATATATGAAACCCTCTTCTTATCTTTGTTATACTTATATAAATAAAAAATCAATTACATCCAATTTAATGTCTCTCTGTGATACATCAACAACACGCGTTTCAGAGTTTAATATGTCAGGAATACCAAGCATTCTCGTAACCCATATTATCTCTTCAAGTTCAAGTTTGATGATTACAATGCAGAGAGAAACGGTAAACTTTCTGCATGCTCAATTGAAACGGGTGAAATGGTCATATGCAGAACACTTCCTCATAGTCAGAAGTCATTAAAGGTTTCTGTTTTTTACTTCTCTCTTTCTTATATTTTAATTCACGTCTTAGAAGGCAAATGGCAGTTGACTTTATTTCAACAAGCAGTTCTGGATTGCTTATGAGATGATTCTCAATAGTTTATGAGGCTTCTTATTTAATCTTCTTATTTAGTCTTTTTATTTAAACTCGATTAAAACTGGAGTAATTTTAACTCGTCAGTTGGAAAAAATTGATCCATTTAGTTCACGGTCTTTTTAAAGGTAAAAGACAGGTTCAGGTAGAAATCCTGACTGTTTGGTTTTTTGAGCTGAGGTTTATTTTTTTAAACTGACTTACTAGTACTTATATGACTGGGCGTAGGGCTGACAACCCTATACTCAGTAAAATAAAAAAAGAAAACATCCCCTGCCGAAATCTGCCAGTAGGCAGAGGGCCTTGGCCCACGATGGGGCTGTTACGCCAATTAAGAAGTTATTTGTATATATGGGTACGTCGATGGACTTGAATCCAGTGACTTAAATTTGAATCCAGTGCTTTAGTGGGGGACCTGAATGGTCGAGTGGCTAGCTCTCTGGCACTCGATGCCACAGGTTTCGGGTTCTAGTCCCGGAGATGCAATGGACGTTTGTAGTGGTTCGGAACCCACTTTAAACCATAGGTCCTGGTCTAATAAGAGCGTTGTGGGAGGGTAATATTACTCGCGTCCGTAGCATATCTTCCAGCGCCCTGGACAGTGCTAAATGAGTAACAGCTTTCGTTGGTACCGCACACTTGGACTTTTTAAATTAATGGAAAAATTAAATAAAAATCAATAATTTTAATAAATATGGAATGACATTTAAAATAAATATTAAAAGATTTAACAGTAATATTTTTCATTTATAGTAATCTATAATTAAAATAAAACATTAGATACTGATAGAATGTGATTTTTCAGAAACTAGGTGTGTATTCATTTCCGTTTTTAAAATACCTAAATTTTTCAAACATGACCGATTTCACCACCTGCTCTGTTAAATACATTGAACATTAAAATCTACTAGAATTGCAAATCCTTAGCGATCTCGAATAAGAGCTAGCTGACTTCCTTTGCAATGTGTACTCCTCAAGAAACATTTCGGAAGCACCGACATTAAAAAAAGAATTTTTATCATTTCGACAAAAAAAGGAAGCCTAAACAAACCGTAAACCATTATATTTATTTAGATGCACATCGCGCCTTTACACAGCCTAATATCGCATCTGTCATCGCAATTTTCCCATCGAATTTTTACTACATGGGATTTTTTTGTCCTCTCTCTGCAACTCAGACTGGCTTTTTGTTACCAAAAACCGCAATTTTGTAGGTTTGGTTTTCATCACAAGAGCCACTACCAACAACATTGGTTTTGGTCTTTCTTTCTCTCTCATTCAACCAACATTCTAAATTTAGCAACGGTTTCATTGTCAACCATCCCCAGCATTTTCTCGAATAACAAAAAGGCGTGGTTTGTGTTCGCTCTTAAATGTATCTTAATCCTAAACCATCATTCGATACAAGTATTTCTTATTCTTATTCTTATTCCGTTTTCCGTAATACTATTCGTTCTAATTTAACCGGAAGGAACGTTTGGAAGGGCGAAGAATAATAGTAATAATAACACAATAAATAAAAAAGACGAAAAAGTCCCGTTAGGTTCCTCTCCGCGTGGCATAACTGTGAACTTGGCCTGCATTATGAGAGTGTTGGGCGGGGAAAAAATAACGGGGGTTTGCAATGTATGCCACATCGTGTCTGCTGCTGCGTGGAAGCAGATGATTATTGCAGGTGCTGTTGTGTTGTTGTGTCTTGGCCGGGACCATACGGAAGAAGCCGAGGGGAGATTCATAATAAAAAGCAAAGGCAAAGGCAAAGCGCCGTTCTTTCTTGAGATGTTCTATTTTTGGGGTCCGGCGGAACAAAGAGCACTGGGTCACGCTCCTGGTCTCCTGTTGATGAGGGGGGAGTGAATGTTTGTTGGTGGTTGTTACGCGCCAAGAAAAATGGGCGATCCATCATGGTCATGTCAAACAGTTTTGCCCGATCTAGACGGATCGCGTTTCGATTGCCAGTCATAATATTGTCCGTTCTTACCGTTTTTATTTACTGCAATGCTAGGATGGATATTTCTTATCCGGTTTGTGTTGCGAGTAGTAAATCAGATAGATTGATGGAGCAAAAATTGTTTGCTTTGCTGAATGAATGAATGAAAAAGAAAATGATTGCGTGTTTCCGTTGCTTTTAAAAAAAGAAAGAAAAAAATCGAATTGAGTTCGTTCGTCCGTTTTTGCTTTTGTTTTGTTTTCGTTCTCTATGTTTTCGGTTTTGGTTTTTAAAACTAACCTATTTTATGTTTAAGCAGTTGGAAGTGGCCTTAAAAGTAGCCTTCAAACTTTTTTTGCCTTTTCACATCCCCAGAAGAGAAGAAAACGGAGAAGAGACGAAAAATTTAAATTTAAATCTCTTAAAAATTTAAATCCCTTTTCATTATTAAATTAAACCTTACTTTTATTTAATTAAACTAATTATATCTATTTTGATAGTTATAACAAAAATAAAGCATTCAGGATACTAAAATTTAAGAATCAGCTTTATTCCTCCAAATAACTAATATGCTAATTTGAAGCCGTAATAACTAAAAAAAAATTATTTACTCTGTTATTGAATAAAATGGAATTGAACATAGAAACGTAATATTTTTAAAGCATGATATATTACCATCATTATCATCAATGGCGCGACATTCCCATGGCGGGCCAAGGCCATCTGCCTGCTGGCAGATTTTGAGACAGGAGATGTTTTTCTTTTTACGGGATAAGGTTATCAGCCTTACGCCCATCACTCTACAGTCTTATTTGACCGTGACCTATGGTTTAAGGTGGATTCCGAACCACTACAAACATCCATGGTTCCACTGGGCCTCGAACCCGAAACCTATGAGACCGGGCGCCAGAAAATATCTTATCAACAACATTTATTTAATTTTTAATTACTATTTTCTTACATAATTCTTATATTCCATCATTCTTACTTACCTTGCAGCTTTTACGGTTACGTCTTAGGTATCTTGTTGTACGTTTATATGCACATTCCTTTTCGAATCCAAATGATATAGCAAATACAGCTGAGTTTCTGAAAAATAAAATTGAAACAGGATGAACAAAGCTAAATAATTTTAAACCTTCTATTTATACATCGGAGATGGGCTTTTATGTAGGTGAGAGAGTTATGTCAGACTTGAGGTGATGTGTACCCAAGTGGCCATTCCAAATTAAGGCGCTATGTAGATGCAGTGTTGCAGGTACCATGTATGCCATTTTGGATAACGCTGAATCTGCTATATACCTGTCATTCTAGTGTAAAATGACTTTAGGCCAAATGACCATTATTCATAAACAGCATAATCATGTTTCTCTTCTTTTTCCATTTGATTTAGGGTTAATTTACTATAACTAAATAGTAAATACAACCCAAGACCTTTCATTTAGTTCCCATCAAGTTTAGGGGTTTAAGAACCCAAGTCTTAACATAACTTCATATTCTAACAAAGCCAAATCTTTGCAATTTTGCCAAACTGCAATATAAAGATCATTTGTCTAAAATCAGTGTGCTTACATTTTTTTACCATAACAGTTATTGAAATGTAAATAAAAGTAGAGATAACGTTTTTAATTAATATACAATTATGTATTCTTAATTAGTTTTATTATTCAGCAACTCTGTTGCTTTTAAGTAGTTTTTCTGCATCAGCGCAACAGCCCCATGTTGGGCCAAGGCCGTCTGCCTATTGGCAGTTTTCGAGAGAGATGTTTTCTTTTTATGGAGAAGGTTTGTCAGCCCTACGCCCAACAGTCATGTCAGACCAGGGCCTACGGTTTAAAGTGGATTCCGAACTACTATAAACATTCATAGCCCCACAGGGACTCGAACTCGTGGCACAGAGCGTAATCATTCGGCATCAAGCCCCATTTGATTAATCAATCTCTCTTAAGTCCGAGAATTGGTTTTCTTGATGTTTCAATTTAAAAATTTATCATTACACCCCAAAATTTGGGAATATTTATTTATTTAAAATTACTTTATTCTAGAAAAGCATTTCATTTACATTACATTATTTTTAATGTAATATTCTGCACTATGTATTAAAAACACCTGCCTGTTTTTTGTATGGAGTCAATTTCAATTTCAAGGAATATTCAATATGGAAATATGGAATATGGAATATGGACTTAAATATGGAATATTCTTGTTATAAATATAATTCCAATATTAATACAGAAAGTAACATAAAATAAATCAGTGCCATTATACATTACATCCAGTTAATGATTATAATTTTTTTTGTTATTAGAGAGTTTTTGCATACCGTACGTTAGTTACCGTAGGACGTCCGTTAGCTTTTTCTCCCTAGCGCGCATGCTCATAGGAAACATAATTTCCTATTAAACCCATTTTTAAACCCATTTTGAGAGGTATGTGCTTATTATCAATCATATTGCTTTTTGAGGCATGGTTTAGTAAATATAGGTAGTAAATAGTAAATACAAATATATTTCTTATAATTTTTGGGTAATTATTAGAGAGTTTTTGCATACCGTACGTACGTAAGCTAACGGACGTCCTACGGTAACTAACGTACGGTATGCAAAAACTCTCTATTGACTAACACAAACATTTATTTAAAGACATACTTTAAAATTTTTCATTTACATAATTATAAGTTTATATAATTATAATTTTTTTTAAATGTCTTCTTTAGTAGTATGTCTATTCATTCGAAGATATTAAAAAAAACCTAATTTCTATTTACAAAAATTAATAAAAAAAAAGAAGACCCATAATAATCATTATCAAGTGCGCAGTATCAACCGAACAGACGCGTGTTAAGGTCCAATGATCAAAATAGATACGATAAAGGATCCTTAAGAGAAAGTGATTGCTAAGTACCCAACGGTGATAACGCGGGAAGGTCAATTCAGTGCCTCTGACAGGAATTTAATATCTTCCACCTGTACTCGATCAGCAGATTAATGTTTTGTATTTATCAGAAAGTGGTTCGTTAAGAAATTATTTATCATTTTAGAATGTATTTTATGGATGTGAATAACTGGTTGAAAATGTTGCATAAAAATGCAACTTTATATATAGAGGCAGCCTCCAAGAATTTAGCAGAGCATCTTTTGTTATTGTTGCTGTCTAAATAAGGAATTTAAATAACTAGATTTAAAAAAAAATGTATTGATTTAATATTATAGAATGAAGAAACATCAAAATGAAATAGAAATACAAAGTTGATAAATTTACCTAATAATACCGATGAAAAGAATGATCTTAATTGCATTAAATATCAGCTAATATCAAGCTGATTAGCCACAACTTGTGCATGAAATAGTTTGTTTTGTATGCATCCTAATATATACAACTTCAGTGAATTATAATTAATACTGTTTTGAATTCTTTCGCTGAAGGTATATATATATATGGTATGTATATATCATATATATGAAATATACATAGTTTGTAATTATCCTATTTGCTTTTTCATAAACAAGTTTTAAATTTTGCATTTGAAAATATTGTAAACGGGCATATTTTTATTTATCTTTAGAAAATTATTTGTCAATATATTAGCTAAGTAATAGTCATTTGTATCAATATTTAAAACAACTTAAACAATAATGCTAGAGATATTAATATTTAGAACGATTTTTAAATCAAAAATCATTTTATGTTCAAAAAATTCTTTTTAAAAAATAATCTATGTTTTTCTTTTAATTTTAAAAAATTTCCTTGAAAAAATAATCTCTTGAAAGGTCATATATATCTTAAAAGTTTAATTTATCTTAAATTCTTAAATTTAATACTTTGAATGTAATATATATATATAATATGAGTTACATTTTCCATATTATTTTTCATGATATCATCATCTATTAATTAGCATTTTTTTAAACACAGCTTATATCCTCACAGGATACCAGCTGTCTTATACAAGTCCGTTCGAGTTCCTCAAGAAAAATATTTTTTTTTATCGAGTAATTTTAAACAACCTGGCACGTCTGCGTTTATTATTTAGCCCACCACCACTACCTTTTATCAAAAGACGAAAAAACTTCTTGATCACCATCTGCTTCAATTACGGATATAATAGCAGCCATATGGATGACGCCATAGTGAGAAAAAATTTCTCGCCAAATGAGCGATAATTTTCCCTCGTAACGTTTGCGCCTGGCATTACCTCGAACTTGACCTACAAGTATTGGAGTTTTTTTACATATTTTTTTTATATGGATTTTTTTTTTTTTTTTTTTTTTTTTTTTTTTTTTTGGTTGCTCACCATCCATATGTAGAAGAAACGATAATGTTTTTTCTTGCGCAACAATCTGGTCTTACACTTGGTTCTTCCTTTCTTGCACCTTGAAAGGAAAAGGGGAGAGAAAAGAATAAAAAAAAAAAAAGGGCGGGAAAGAAGGCACTCGGGTAAGAGAGCAAGTGAATTTTTTTTTATTATTATTATCAATATGCACATTGACGATGCGGAGGGTTTTTCTATAGAAATTTTATTCCTTTTTGAAGGTAAAGAAGAAAAAAAACCAGTTTTCTATATATAAAAAATATATATCCGTAATTCGGATTTTCTGTTCCGGATTTTCCGAGTTCCGTTAGCTTTGTGATCCATCTCCATCCACGCTTTTGTTATAGATTCGATTTTGAATATCGTAGCTTCGAATAGTATAGTGAGTCGGATTTATTATGCCAAGGAGGAAGGTAAGTATAGGAGTGGTCATAGCAAAGGAATAGTTATTAAATAAGAAATTTTGCTCGGGACTATCAAACAGCCATTGGAATTAGAATCACTCTCAGAATTTTGTGAGGGGAATGGTAGTTACATGCTAACCTTAAAATTTATCGAAATAAAAATAATATTTCTTGAATTCCGATATCAATTTTCTTTTTCAACTACAAATATTTGAAGAACTTAAAAGTTGAAATTTGATTTTTTCTTCATGTACTCCAGTAACATTCACTTTTGTTATTTAGAAACATAATCAACTGATGTCAAACTAGTTTATCTAATTCTATTGGAATTAGAATCATTCTCAGATTTTTGTCAGGGGGTAGGGAAGGAATAGTAGTTATATAATAACCTTAAAATTTAGCATAATACAAAAAATAATTCTTGAATTCTGATATCAGTTCTTTTTTTTACAACTACAAATATTTGGAGAACACGAAAATTAAAATCTGATTTTTGTTCCTGCACTCTAATAAAATTCCCTTTTGTCATTAGAATTAGAATCACTCACAGAATTTCGGGAGGGGGGATGGAAGGAATAGTAGTTATATTCTAACCTTAAAATTTAGCATAATACAGATAATATTTCTCGAATTCCGATATCAGTTCTTTTTCTTTTTCAATTCCAAATATTTGAAGAACACGATAGTTCAAATCTGATTTTTTTTCTTTATGCACTCTAATAAAATTCGCTTTTGTTATTTAGGAACATAGTCAGCTGATGTCGAACTAGTTCATCTAATTCCATTGGAATTAGAATCACTCTCAGAATTTTGTGAGGGGAGGATGGAAGAAATAGCAGTTACATGCTAACCTTAAAATTTAACATAATACAAATATTATTTCTTGAACTCCGATATCAGTTCTTTTTCTCTTACAATTCCAAATATTTAAGGAACACGAAAGTTGAAATCTGAATTTCCCTTACGCACTCTAATAAAATTCACTTTTGTTATTTAGGAACATAGTCAGCAAATCTTGAACTAGTTTATCTCTTACTAACCCTAATATGCTGTCCATATGAGGAAATGACCCCAAAGATTTGTCAGACATGTTGTCATTTATTTGTTTGTTTCTCATCCCACTTGGTCGACAACATCATCCAGACCAAATCCATGAATCCGTGAATCATAAAAGAAGGGAAGGGGGTGGCGATAGCTTCTGTTGTGATGGAGCATTAGTAGGTAGAAGTCTGACTTGCCTCCATGTCGTTGAAGAAGGAGGGCAGTGTCTTCCGGGAGAATTTTAAGGGAGAACTACCCAGCATTTGAATATCATATGGGAGTAAACCTGGAAAACTCCCACCAGATAGTCTGAATCACGAGGCAAGATGCTGAACATCACAAATGCCATCGAGTCTTTTTGCTTTTTGAAACAGTGTCTACAACAAAGCAGCCAGTGGATTTAACCTCAGCCCTAATGCTCACCAGCGGGGCAGGCGCATGTTGCCACTGAGCCACGAGTCGGGTTTATTTATTTGTAGTGAACATAATATTGATCAGTTGGTTGTAAGCGCAGCTTAATTAATTGATTCCTTGCAACTCGAAAATGTGATAATTTATTAAAAATTTAAATACATAATCAATTTTCCTGTACTTACTAGGGTTTAAATTTCTGTAAAATATATTTATCATGTACTTCAAAAATGTAATTAACAACTAAAAAATTTTCATTTTAGAAGAGAATGTAGATTTATTTATGAGCCCAACTCGTAGCACAGGGCACGTATAGCGGGCAAGCGGGTTGAGGTCTGAATCCGTTACGGATATTTCTATAATCTCTACTTACAAAAACAATGAGAGTCAATGGCGATTGTGATATGTAAAGCATCTCGCAGCAAGTCCGGATTCCTGTTGGGAGTTTTGGTGGTATTTTTAACATAAGACACTCAAATGCGGGTCAGATGTCCTTAAAAGTCCTTCTAGAAAGCACTTCCCTCTCTTCATCACCGTCGGTGGCTATTCTTGGTATACATGAGCCCCACTGGGGTTCCATTTTCATCTTTTTTAATTGGTAGGGAGCTACATAGTAAAAAGTACTGGGTTGATACGTGGAAGAAAGAAAAGAAGGATATATATGTGAGAAATTATTAAGGATTTAAAATTACTTTTGTAACCGTGCTTCCTCCTACACACTGGCAGAAGTGTCCCTCTTTGGCGTTTTGCTCCGACTGACTCTGATTCTGGCCGACTGACCATTTCTCCTGCACCCCCAGGAGAAATGGTCAGTCGGTCTAGACTGCTCTAGTTTATAGTTAATAGTTTCTCATTCCGAAAGGGAATATATTTAATACAACCTTTCGTATTAGTTGGCTTACAGACTCTCACCCTAAGAGAAAGTATATTTCGCGCACTCTGCGCATATTCGAGTTTTGGGGTTTCGGCTTAGAAATGGAGTCCTTCCGTGAATCCATAATTATATATCTTTAAATATTTTAAATATTATATCTCTCTAATTGTATTTGTTTGCTGTTTGTTCGTAAGTAAATAAAGCTGTGAGTTCTGAAACATGTGCCTCGAATATCTCAACCCAGCCTCATCCAGTTAATCTGGTTGCTCGTAACCACACCAGTACACTTTTTATTTCGTTTAAAACATTTTTTTTATTTAAATGAGACTTCTAAACTATTTTCTGTAGTGCAAGGTTTTCGTATATTTCACTTTACATTTTTTTTCATAAATGTGTTAAACCTCCTGTAAATAAGTAAAATTGCAATGAATATAGATGTAAGAGAAATTCATCATACCCATAGTCTTGTGATAAAATAACATTAAATAATTAGTCGATGTTAAAATTTAACCATGTTATATTTGTATTTTAAAATAAAATATTAAGTTCCTGCCCTTCATAATGTTAATTTTACTAAAATTTTTAAAACGGAATAAAAAATTCGTAATTAAAATAAAAGAAAGAAATAATTAAAAAATATTAAAATACTTAAAAATATTTCGATGAATAAATTAACCACACATAAAATAATGTTAAAAAAATATCGTAATGAATATATTTTACACAAAAATAAATAAATTTAAATCTGTTAGAATATCGTATTAATTAAAATAATGCCGATTATTATAATTATAATAAATAAAATAATTAATAATTGTTTATGAGATAAAGAATTATTAATTTTATGATTTTTAATTTTGCCAATCTAGGGAAATATTCAATAAAATCATTTTCTCAGTTAGCTTCTAAATGAGAAAAATATAACAAGAATTCTGCTTAGTTTAATATAAATAAGACCATTGTGGAAGTTTCATATATAGGGGATTTTTAAGATAATTTAATATCAGAAGCTGATTTTCATGTAGTTCATGGAGTCCTTAGATGCATATAAACTAAAAACCTCATATGAACGTATTAGTTTTAGAATTTAGTTGAAATTATCGATTTAAATAAATTGTGAGATTTATAGACCAGAGGTTCAATAGGGAGATATCAATTTAAATCAATTTTGAGATTTATAGTCCCGTGGTTCAATAGAGAGATATCAATTTAATACATTTTAAGTAAACTATTTAAGTTAAATTAAATAATTTTAATAATACAAAAACATGATGATAGATAGCGCTTCAAATATATTCCTCCGCTAGACTTGTAGTACTGCGATATGTACAACTAAGTTTCATATGTAGTGGATTTTTAAGATAATTTAATATCAAAAGCAGATTTTCATGTAATACATGAAGTCATTAGATGCACAGAATTTAAAAACGACATCATTTGAATGTATTAGTTTCAGAATTTAATTGGAATTGTCGATTGGGAGATATTGATTTAAATCAATTGTGAGACCTATAATCCCGTGATTCTATAAGGAGATAACGATTTAAATCAAGTATGAAACTTATAGTCCCGTCATTCAATACGGAGATATCGATTTAGTACATTTTAAACTAGTTTTTTAAAGTAAGTTTTTTAAAGTTTTTTTTTACATTTTAAATAAACTATTTAAGTTAATCGAATAAATGCCATAGCACAAAAACATAATGACAGATAGCACTTCAGATATGCATCTCCACTCGACTCGTAATCATGTGATATTAAAAATTTATAAAAAATTTTTTTCTCCCTAGCGCGCATGCTCATTTAAATTGCGCATGCGCATCTGTAATAATGTTTCCCATGAGCATGCCATATTATAAAAATACGGTATGCAAAAACTCTCTATTATGTACATCTAGAGTGCATAAAAATACACTATAAACCAAGGGTCTCTCTACAGCCATATTAAACCAGGGGTACAGTCCCAGTCTAATTTGGCTGTAGAGCGTTGTACGTAGGACTGATAACCCTACCCAGTAAAAAAAAAACATATGTTTCGAATCTGTCAGCCAGCAGACGGCCTTGGCCGACCATGGGGCTGTTGCACCAATGATGATGATGATGATGATGATGAGAGTGCATAAAAGTTCAAATCTATTAGCGGAAATTCCTGCTATCAAGTAGAATAAGTATCCGATAGCATTTATGACTGTTTATGAGTGATCTAGTATTGACACTTGGCAATTTAATTGACACTGGGTTTCTCTCCTTTATGAAACTAAAAATGCAAAATAATTGTTCTTAAAAATTTCTTTGTAAGGTATACCATCTTCAGTCATTAGAGAATCGTTTCTGGAATGCATTAATAGTACGAGGTCCACTGATTTATAAAAAATGTATTATTTTAAAACTTTTTACTAAAGCTATTGTTCTTTATAACAAAATATATAAAACTTTATTTCGGGATTTTAATCAGTTATTAATGTATTAACAACGATTTTTTATTTTAATAATGAACGCTAATTATTTGATACCTTTTTTAAGTTCTACGTTTTTAATTATTAAAAGAAATTTTTAATTTTTAGATTCGAACAGATTCAAAGTGTTTCAGTTTTTAATGCACATATCAAAGTAAACTTTTCATAAATATGTTAATTTATAGTTATACTCTTCTAAATTATCTAAACTTAAAAGTTCAAAAGTACTTTTTGCATTTGATGCTGGTTTTTCTGAATTGCATCCCTTATTCAGATTTTGAGCAAATAATTGCTCATGCTCCTATAGATTGCTCAGAATCGTTTCCTGTGGTTTCGCAACCCAGACAGATTCACTTCCAATTTCCTTTTCAATTTTTAAACCGTTTGCAATTTCGTTTTTCTAGGTCAGGCGGATGGAAAGCAGGGTCAGAAGGGATGCTTTTGCAATGGGAACGAGCCGTCTGACATGACGTCATTTCGAGTATTAGGCCCCAACCCTTTCCACCGGGCTTGAAATTATTCGGGACGAACATGAGATTGCCCCAATTCTAGTTTTCTATGGCGGGCTTTCAGTGCGAGGGCTATTTTTAGCCTTCCATGTCAATTTAAACAAGCATGAGTTGGAAAAGTGAACCAGTTAGCCAGTGGATGATTCAAATCTATTTCGTATTGTTCTGCTTGGCTTTGAAAGTACTTTAATGAAAGTAGACGGTACGATTCTTATTCAGATTTAAGAGTTATACTGAAAAAGAATATTAACATCTAAACTGATGGTCTATGAGGCAATCATTTCATTTTATTGCTTATTATATTTGGCATTCTACAAAAAAATTTATTTACCCTCATTTTAGATTAGCTTAAAAGATCAGAAAAGTATTTACTATATAAAATAACTTTTATGTTTGATAATAATTTTGTTGATAGTTACAATATTGTATATTTTAACTATTGCATTATAATTAAACTTGTAAAGCATTATAAGTAAGAACATCGCGAAATTCTAATAAATCTTCTAATAAATGTATATAAATGCAATTTAACTTTTATTATTTTATTAAAGAAATATAAAACAAATACCGGAAACTTGTAGATGAAATTTAGTTCGGTTAAATATTGAAACCAATTTTCAGAAATAAATATATGTATTATATTTTCAATATTACAGTTGTTGCAATAATTCAAAGCAAATAAAGGAAGAATTAAGTTTAAAAATAAAATTTTAGCAATAAACGTTGAAACACCACAGGTTTCGGGTTCGAGTCCCGGCGGTGCCATGGATGTTGTAGTGGTTCGGAATCCACTTTAAACCGTAGGTCCCGGTCGAATATGATCGTAGAGCGTTGCAGGGGCATTGTTACTCCGCGTCCGTGGCTTATTTTGGCCCTGGGTAATGCAAAGTGAGTAACGTTTTTGCAGAGCTTGCCTTAAGGCATCCGAGACCAAGTGTTTGCCATCTGCATTAGAAGAAAAAAAAAGAAATGTTGAAACATTTAATGTAATTTTAGTAGTTTTTGAAATTTGTATTACACGGATTGTTTCTTCTTCTTCTTTTTTTTTTTTTTTTTTTTTTTTTTTTTTTTTTTCTTGGGAGGGGGGGAAGGGGGATATTGTTTTATATTTTCAAATATGTAAGAAATGAATTCAATGAATCCATGGTACCAGTGTTGCTGGTTAGCAAGTATTAAATTACCTGTTTCTATGCAGATAGATAATGTAGCAAGAAAAGTGTCAGTTGTAATCTCCCGAAAATATACAATCAAATTATAATTAAAATTACTGAAACAAACATCATGGTTTGACTCTATTGGATTTTGATTCCACAGAGATACGTAAAGAGCACACTGTATAGAAGACTGAAATGTTGCAACATGTGCCACAGTCACTAATAAGATGCTAACAAACTTATAGTGAGAGGTTGAACTTAGAATGGATATTTTACAAATTAAAATATCTGGATTAATGTTTTGCTAGTTAGAATTTATTTCTGGAGGGATACAGAAACAGCATGGTTTACCAATACTTTGTGGAAGACTGATCAATAAATTGGTCTTACCATTGATTAGCCCCATGGTTTCTACAAAGATGCTAACAAACATAAAATGAAAGGTTGATTGCCAGCTGAATATTTCTCAAATTAAAATTACTTAAATAATTTCCTGATGTGTTCTAATTGATTTTTTTCTGTGTAAACTTAAAGATCTTTGAACACTTTTTTAGAAGATTTGCATCGTTGAATTGTTATGTCACAATTATTACAAAATAGTTGATATTGAAGGTCGACTGAACATTTTTCTCTAACACATTTTCATTAAAAACAACAAAAGTGTTTGTGTTTTGATGTACCAAGACCTACTTAAACTTTTAATCTGCTCTACATTCTACTGCTCAAAAAACTTTCGCAAGCATTATATAACATTTTCTTAATGACGAATTTTTTTAAGGTTATCATGCAAATTCAGTGATGTAAGATAGGTGAAATATATAAGATACATGGTTGTTATTATTCATTAGAAAGAAGTCTGAATATAATAAAATCCTTTTTAATATTTGAAAATTTTATTAAAGCATTGATACAAATATAACATAGTTTCTTTTTTTTTTAATTTAAAATTTAATTATTTTTAAAGATATTTTATAACAATATTATAAGACTTCTCATAAAATCATTCGAAAAAAAATATTTTCTATTTAAAATTTCGTTTAATAATTTTAATAATATTTTCGTTTACAATAATAGAGAGTTTTTGCATACCGTATTTTGGACGTTTTTTCTCCCTTACAATAATACATAAAATTTCCTATGAGCATTTTTAACTTTTTCTTTTTTTTTTATAAATAACTATTCAAAATTTATTCAAAAATGAAATAATGTTTAAAATGGGAAAGACTTTAAAAGAGACCGATTCATTTTTTAAAATGCTTATTCATCAATTTTTAATCATTTCTACATCATGTTCAAATAATTCCAATACTGTTTGATTATGCGAATAGTCGTTTTTAAGGAAAAAAAGCATTTTGAAACTCAATTTCTTAAAGAAAAATAAATCGAATCTTAAATTATTATTAATTCGCCTTTATGGGGAAAAAAAATGAGTAAAATTAAAACACAAATATTTCAAACAATATAAATATACTTAAAATGCATTCTTATCAGGAATAATAAAAAAAAAACTTTGCTGATAGTGTATTGTATTTTTTAGAATATAAATAAATGAATAAATTTTCTTCTAAAACTTCACTTAATTATTCCAAAATTAAAAAAATAATTTGTCCCAGTTATTAAAACATGTTTAAACTAACAATTATTAAATATTATTATGAGTAGTAATAGAATTGTTTTAATGGAAAGTATTAACATTTAAAATACCATACAATTCTCTTTATTGGTAATATTTAAACTAATTTAATGGAAGATAGGGGGAGGGTGGGGAATTAATAAGTAAAGGATATCTTATGGAGTTGTGGCTACACCGCATCAATTATTTCCTGTTGAACCTTTTCTCCAACATCAATACGCTACGTGCAGTGAAAACATATTACAGTCAAAGTTTGTATTTTGTTTGCTATTTAGGTGAACGATGAAAAAATTGTCCGTGAAATAAGAGGTGTTTCTCAAAGTTTTTTGAATTTTTATTATGAAAAAATAATGGAAAAATTATACCACATCCAATTTTATCACAAATAGCAGTCTAATTTTAAGAATTAAATATATTATGAGATATTAATTATGTGAGTTCTTAAAATCTTTTAATTTAATTAGTAGATTAAATTAGTATATTGAGACAGTAATCATAAAAAAGGAAAACAAATAAATAGAGGCGATTCTTTCATTTTTTACTTCAAGGGAAAGTGTGAAAAGATCTTTTGAGGGAAAACAAAAACGTTATTATAAGGACTTGTAGCTTTTTATATTAAATATATTACAAATTTAAGATGGTGGGGGTCTTGATGGCCGAATGGCTAGCGCTCTGGCGTTCGGTACCATAGGTATCGGTTTCAAATCCCGGCTTTGCAAATGGGTGTTGTAATGGTTCGGAATCCACTTTAAGCCGTAGGTCCCGGTCCTAATAGGATCGTAGAGCATTGCGGGGGCATTGTTACTCCGCGTTCATGGCTTACCATCAAGTTACACGCGCCCCCTGGGTAATGCAAAGTGAGTAACATCGGTGCAGCCCTTATAGGCATCCAAAGACGTCCATGTCTGTTTGCCAGCTGCATTGGAAAAAAACAAATTTAAGATTAATGATATTGATTGTCAGAATTTCATTTAATTGTAGAAAAATGTGCAATCCCTTTGTGAAAAAAACCTTACATGATTGAATAAAAGCGATATCCTTTTTAGAATCAGTGCTGCAATTACATAAAAATCACTTACAAAATGAAAACAGTTTTTTTTTTTTTTCGAAAATTTTTTTGCGAGACTATAATTTCAAAAATTTATTTTTGGATACATTTTCACCATTAACACTTTTATTGTAAGAGCGAATTGAGTATTATGAGAGAAAAAAAATTAGTATTATGTGAGAAATTATATCGTTCTTCGATTTGGGGACTAAAAAAAAAAAGGAAATGGTATCATAATAATATTTTGAATGCACACGAATAGTTTAAATTATTATAAGTAGTAAATAAGTAATAAAAATTATTATAATTAATTATTTATTTATTAGTTATTTCTGTTGTTCATTTCCGATAAATTTTAAGAAAAATTTTGAAAATTTAATATTAATTTTTACCAAAACACTTAAAATTGCTTCAAAACTATTGCTTAAATATGTTTAATAACAGTTTTATAATTTAATGCTATATCACTGCTATAATTGTAATTTACACTTTATTGCAATTAAATCTTATTATGTTTTTGGTCGCTGATAAAAAAATTTATATTTTTAAAAATTTATTGTGAAAATTTCGTTTACATAATATTTAAACTATTAATAAAATATTATCGAACTTTGCTAATGAAAGATTTTTTTAAAGCAATTTACGTAGATTATTTTGTTTTACTCTGAGCGTATAGGGCCTGAATGGCCGAGTGACTAGCGCTCTGGCGCGCGGTAATACAGGTTTCGGATTAGAGTCCCGGCGGTGCAATGGATGTTTGTAGTGGTTGAGAATCCTCTTTAAACCGTTGGTCCAGGTTGCGGAGGTATTGTTACTCCGCTTCCGTAGCTTATCATCAAGCTCATGCACCTCCTGGGTAGTGCTAAGTGAATAACGTCGGTGAAGGCATCGAAGACAATTGTCTAAGTGTTTGCCAGCTGCATTAGAACAAAAAAAAACCTCTGAGCGAATTGTGCAGAGTTTTAAAATTGTATAACGAAAGTTGTCTTATATAAAAAATCTTTCAAATTTTGAAAATTCCAACGGAGTTTTTGATAAAAACAAATAAATCATATGTTTTTTTTTAACATTTATTTTAAAAAGCAGATATGATTTATGATCAGATTTATATGTCAATTTATTAAAGAAAATAAAAGAATGATAGATGGATTTCAAACAGTATTGTATATTCAAAATTGCTCAGAAAATTTTAAATTAGATTTTGCTGCTAGTATGTGCAAAACAGGTTAAAAAAATTATCGCATAATAATTTTTGTCAATCAGTATACACTACCAAACTAATTTTTCCTAAACAATTTCTTTTTAGAATTTAAAAGAATATTTAACATTATTTTTTGAAATAAAATACAGCTTTAAATAAGTAAGATTAATATTTCACTTTCTAAGTTATGTTGTTGTACTAATACAGCTGGCAATACACAGATAGTTAATCTTTTTGTCATAAACAAGGGTTGTACCGCTGTTACTCAAGATATCTAGTAACACCACCCTATCAATGCCCTACGAATACATTAGGGACATACTGTTTAAAATGGATTCCGAACCACTACAAACATTCATGTCACCACCGGGACTCGAACCCTGCGATACCTATCGCCAGACCGCTAACCGCTCGGCCGCCAGGCCCGTTTTTAAGTTAAAAAGTGAGCATTTCTATTTGTAATTGTGAAATTTGTGTTTAATTTTTTTATTCGAACTGCTTTAGTCATAAATGAAAACTGCTGACATATTTAAATAATTGTATTTATCACTTTTATAACTATTAAATAAACTAATATTTCCAAAAACTTATCCTCCGACCTCATCTATAGGAGGCGCTGCTAAAGTGGACAATATCAGAATGCATTGCAGACACTACTGTAAATAATCAAAGAACAATCAATCTTGGTAATTGAATCTGCAGAATCAATTACCAACTTGATTGATTCTTTACTACTGTAAAAAAAATCAATTAACTTGGCGGTGATTATGAAATGCAGAGGTTGCTCATACATTTTTGTAACGATTTTGAACAAAGCATATATTATTGTGTCCAAAAAGTAAGACCAATTATTTTTTTTTCAAAAACTACTTATTTATTATTCCAAATTTATTTCATCGCCTTCAAAGTAATCCCATTCGGACACAATGCACTTATGCCAACTTTTTTCCAATCCTCAATGCATGCTAAAAAGTCATCGGCAGGGATGGCCTTCGAAGCGTGCGCCGATTCACTTTGAAACTCTTCAACCGACTCAAAACGGTGTTCCCGGAGTGGACTTCTGAGTTTAGGGAATAGCCAGAAATCGCACGGTGTGAATACGGTGGTTGGGAGCGATATAGGTTTTATATTTGGCGAAAAAGTCACGAAGAATCAATGCAGTGTGAGCTGGCGCATTCAGTGTTTTCGGTACCAATCGAGATTTGACACGTTTGAGGCCCAAAACATCTTTTAAAATGGAATTGACCGATCCTTTTGAAATTCCAACATCATCAGCAAGGTCTCTACTTGTAAATCGACGGTTTGTAAGCACTAAATCTTTAATTTTTTGGACGCGAGCTTCATCCGTTGAGGTTGATGATCGACCAGAGCGCTCTTCGTCTTCAACGTGTTCTCTGCCTTCTTTGAACTGTTTATACCATTTGTAAACAATTCTTTCCGATATATTTTGCTCACCGAATGTCTTCTGCAGCATTCCATACGTTTCCGCAAACAAAATTGAATGCAAGTTCTTTGCTGAATGAATTCAGACATTTCAAAAATCGCCGGAATCAGTTTTAGCGTCTCACAAAGCCAAGCGTAACTCAAACACTAATGATTATTTTAATGTCAAATTTCACACAAATGTCAAGCAACCTAAAAATGAAAAGAAAATGAAAATGAATTGAAAATTGAAAATTGTCTTACTTTTTGAACATAGTAGTATACATATATATACACAAAGAAAATTTTATTTTCTAACAAGCCCAATTTGATAGCCCCTATGTTAAACTATCATACTACATCTTGATTTCCAAAAAAAGAGTTTTTCTTAAGATATCAAGATCGATTTTGTTTTACTGCTCCACCCAAAAAAAGTCCATCCACTCTTTTGGAATGTTTATAGATGTTTACAGAGCTGGTTTTAAAGATCCAAATGCACTGTAATCCATAACAGGCATGTCGGACTACTTGGCTGAGATGCATTTAAATGGAATAACCTTAATGATGGTTTCATTATCATTTTTTCAAAAATATAGACCAGTAGATTTAGAGGTATGACTAGTAAGTACTGTTATCCCGATGAAATTTTGCACAAAGATTGATTAGGTAAAGTGATGAAACGTCTTTTTTTTAAATAGCTGTTAAATCATATTTCTGATATTAATCTGCATTAATTTTCACTTTTTTTCTACTTTCATTACTTTAAGTTTTGCTTTATAAGAGAATCCAGTAATATTCCTTAAATATTTAGCAAATCTTTCCTCATTTTCTCTGTACCAATATTTTAGGTCCGTTTCTCTTCTTTTTCGGTAGATGATCGTACTTTTATGTTGCAATCAGATAATGCATCCTTCCATTTTTCACATGCCAAATGATTTTCATATAATAATTTACATATAGTCTACATATAGTCTTTACATATAGTCTTACATATAGTCTAGCCAACGGCCGTACCATGCTGAATATAGCCGGTTCTCGTTAGATCACCGAAGTTAGATCATTGGGCGCGGTCAACTTGTGGGTGACCACCTGGGAACACCGCGTGCCGTTGGCAAATTTGGGACCTGAATGGCCGAGTGTCTAAAGCTCTGGCGCTCGGTGCCACATCCCGGCGGTGCCATGGATGTTTGTAGTGGTTCGGAATCCACTTTAAGCCGTAGGCCCCGGTCTCCTATGACTGTAAGAGCGTTGCGGGGGCATTGTTACTCCGCGTCCGTGGCTTATCCTTCCCCTTCAATCACGAGTCCCCGTGGGTTGCAAAGTGAGTAACGTCAATAACAACAACATATAGTCTTAGGCTAAGAAACATATTTTGATTTTTGCCGATGAACCTCGTGTTTTAGCTTTGATTAACTTTGAATCAGATTTTATAACTTGTTTACAGTTTCTATAGAGGAAGTACAAAGTACTTTTGTTGGACATGCATTTTTTTTTACCATTTTTTTTTCCCAGCGAAATATAAACTTTGACGTTTATTTACTTTTTATTAATTATTTCACTCATTTTATGTATAGAAATATTAAAACCATTCTTCTTAGATCATTTTGTTAACATTGAAATAAAAGTATTTCTCTTCGTCAAAGAGCAAAAATATAGCCATCGATATATAGTTTATTTATATAGTTTATTCCATTATATATACATTTCATATATAGTTTATTCATTTAAATTTAATTCACGAAGGAAGTCAAAATCATTATAAAAATGTCTGAACATTCCCTGTAGTGTCTCACCTCCATATTTGGATTGCCTAGTGGTTGTATTGTACGCTGTTTTATTATATAAGACCATATAAGAAAAACATATATAAAGTTCCCTCTTGAGAGATATTATCCTACAATATATGCTTTTTTTTAACCAAAATAAGGTTTATACGTTGGTGATATCCATTATAAAGTGGTTAACAAATTGTCAGGTTTTTGGAATAAATGTTTATAAAGTGCCCACAATTCGGAAAACAAAAATTTTTTATAAGTAGTATGTTTTTTTACAGTAATGGGGCGTGATGGCTAGAGCTCGATACCATAGGTTTCTGGTTCAAGACCCGGCGGTGCTATGGGTGTTTGTAGTGGTTCGGAATGCACTTTAAACCGTAGGCCCTAGGTATAATATGATCGAAGAGCGTTGCAGGGTAGTGTGTCTATTTAGGTTACTCGTGTCGTAGCATATCTTCAAGCTACATGTGCCCCATGGGCACTAAATGAGTAACGTCGCCGCAGTCCTTGCTTATGGGTAATGCATAAGCAAGGACTTAAGGATGGGTCCAAGGGTGGACAAGGATAACAGATAAGGACAAGGATGGGTAATGCAAGGCGGCATAAATTAATATGCCGCCATTAATTATAATGACGACATTATAAATTGACAGCTGCATTAGGAAAAAAAAAGTATTATAGTAATACAAGCACTTATAATGTCGTATTTAATCAAATTAAAAATCTTTTAATTGAAAAATTTTTTTAAGCACATTGTGACAATAAAGACAAAAAATGCCTCTTTCCCTCACTCTAAAAAAGCTGGAGAGTTAACAACTTCGTTCACAGATGGCGCTGCGTATATTCCCAGGTAGCCGCGAATGGGAAAATCCTAACTACCCAAAAGAAACCCTCCGACCCACGATCTCGCCCGTCCTCCCTCTACCTTCGTCAAAGGCCACACGGCAAAAGTCTTCCGCGTTTCTCGTCCCCAACCTTTTCTTTTCTCTACCTTCTTCCCTTTTCTTTTCTTCTTTCTCTCTCTCTCTTTTTTTTTTTTTTCTTTCTTTCAATTTTGTTCCTTCGGGTTCAGGCTTCTTCAATTTCGCCTTCACCTGTCGCGCTGTTCTCATCTCTCTTTTTTTTTCATTACTGATTTCGTTATTTTTTTTCTTCAAACATTTTCAATGTTCCAGTACCCAACTCTCCCTCTTTCAGTACCGATGGAAAGGGGAAAAAAATGAAAGTTCATAAAATCCGGTTCTGGTGACCGCACTTGTTAGACCAATACTTAAAGAAAAAAAAAAGTGTTAACTTTTATTTGAGTTATAAAAGTTTCGTTGAACCTGGGGAGTCTCAACGAAACCGAAGGTTGTCATGCTCATCAAAAAATTACTTGATAGAATGTGATCTGGTTCTGGTTCTGACCGGCTAACTCTGGTAATCAGGTTCTAACCGGCTGAAAAGACGTCAAAAAGTCTAAGTTCAATGAAATAAAATACCTAAGAATTACTTTCAGTTAACAGTTAAGTTATTTTTGGACCAAAGAAATATTCTTTCGTAGACAGTACTTAAGAATTTCATTTTCAGAAGATTTCAATTTTGGTTAGTTTATGTAATTTTTTCAAAAAAAACTTTCATAAAATTTATACACCAAAACATGAGATGAATATAATTTCCAGTAAATTAAAATATCTGCAAATTTTTATTTTTATCGAATTGATTATTATTATTTTTATTTTTATAAATTTAATTTTCCTTCATACATTAAACTATATTATAAATACTCACAATATTATTTATTCGAAGTATGAAAGTATTTTAAGAAGAATATTTTTTAAACCCCAGAGATAGATACACAGATAGATTTAGATATATACACAGTGTGTGTGATATGTATATCCCTGTGTTCTCAAAATACTCAATAAAATACTTTTTAGATTAAATGATAGCATGAACATTTGTAATGCGTTATATGTTGTTGTTGATCTAATGCAGTTAGTAATACAGAGGCAGTTAATCTTTATGCCATAAGCAAGGGCTGCACCACTGTTACTCATTTAACACTACCCAAGGGGCACGTGTAGCTTGAAAATAGACTATGGACACGAGTAACATTATCCCCACAACGCTCTACGATCGTATTAGACAGGGACCTACGGTTTAAAGTGGATTCCGAACCACTGCAAACATTCATGGCTTCGCCGGGACTCGAATCCAAAACCTGTGGTACCAAGCGCCAGAGCGCTAGCCACTCGACCATCTGGCCGCCCTTATTACAATATATATATAATATTATATTACATGACTACCCAAAATATGCAATGATAATTTGTTATGAAAATATACTTGTGTTACATTTTTTGCCTTTTGTGATGTAGCAAATTAATAAAAAAATATCTAAAACTTCTAATCGCATTAGCTAAAAAATTATTAGATCGCATTTTTATTAGTTTAAATCAGTTAAAATTGTATTGTTTTTGTAAATTAATGCAAAGGATATTTATTGAGAAACATGACATTCAAGTCATTTATTTATATTTGTTATGTGCAAAAATTTTTTTATCTATGTATAAGCTCTGCGGTGCCTACAAAAGCCGAATAGCAGATAGATTTATAATTTCAGATAGATTAATAAAGTTGAAAGCTGAAAATTCGCAAATTAAAAGGAAAAAACTAGATAAATAATTTCCATCGTTTTGATAACGTTTACATCAAAAATACACGGAAAAAATATTTGGTGTTTGACTTAAAAGAGAATAGAAAAATGTTTGATATCCCAGTTGCAGCAGATTATAAAGCTCTACATTGAATGTAGAAGGAATTGGATGGGGTTATTATAAAATGTTCGTCTATAACGTTCAACTGGATGGCTCTAAAGGGTTGAGCATTTAGGCTAATAACCCAATTTCAGAATCTTTACAAGATGATCCTACTCATTCACGAGACGAAGAAAATTTTGAATTAAAAATTTGATAGTAGAGCTGGTAAAAAAATTCCACAGAAGACAATAATCTAATAAACTTAAATTATCGTCTTCTGGGAATTGTTTTCATTCTAAATATTATCATATTCATATATTTGTAATATGTAATTGACATACGGAAATTCGTAAATAGATTTCGACCAAGTTTTAACTTTCTTTTTTGAGTTTAAATTCATCAAACAAACAAATCCATTTTCAAATACATTTAAGGAAGTGCGATAATGAATGTATAACATCTAGCAACGCTACCTAACATGTTTTTTCACGAAGAAATTTCATAGAATTAAGAATCAATAGCTTTTTTCATCAGTTACGTTATTGCTCAATAATTGATTAGGCATGACAAATTTGGATCTTATATAAGGCAGTTCAATAATCATTCCGACACATGCGTAATTGATCATGGGGAAAGGGGATATTCAAAATCTTGAATATTGAAGAGCTAACTTCAATGATTTAAGAAACATTCTACGCAAAGAAACTGGTTAGTTCTAAAAGAAAACGGTAATCAAACTTGGCGCATTTAAAATACGTTTTCTTACCATTTTCTCTACAAGAAATTTTTTTATGATAAGTTTTGTTTATAATATTGATGTATCAAACATAACAATGAAAAAGTTCTTATTTTTTATATTATAGTTTTTTTTTTTTTTTTTTACTTTTTTTTTTTTTTATTTTTTTTTTCATTTTTAAATAAGTTTTATTTTGTCATTTATTCCTGTAAGCCTCGTGTTGTATTTTGGTTGGGAACGAGGAGATTGATTACTGTTTTAAATAAAAATGAATAGAAAACCAACTATAAATATATTTATATTGAAATTTCATTGTTGATTTGTTTTTTAAATCATAATTTTGTAAGTGATAAAGTGCTTACAAATCAATATAAATTCAGGAAGAACATATTATTTGTATTTAAACATACTAAGAACAAAATAAAGGATAATTAATGGAGAATATACATTATACGTGTAACAAAGATTTTAAGTGTGTTTTTCTTTCCTTAAACAAAAATATTTAATTTTAACTTAACATAAATTCTTCTAAGTTCATGTAAATGCATTTTTTTATATTAATTGTTTCTTTTAAAAAAGTTGATTATTGTTGAAACAAAATTCTTTTCCTTTTTCTGAACCAGAAAAATTCCTCCTCCTTAACTATCTTCAAACGTTTATGGTGACCTCTTCAGAGTTCAAAGTCGAATCTTACGTAAGAAATATTTTTTTTCCTCCTTTTTTTGCTTTCAGGTGTGTCATTCGCCGAAAAAAAAATTTACTCTTGAGTTTTTTTTTTATTACTGTTTTAAAGCACTTATTGCGTGTAACTACATTTTAGGAAAGGTACATATATATATATATAAGCCTCTTATACTATGTTTCTCTATAATTTTATAAAAGTTTTTTTAAGCTCACATGTTACAGAGCACTATTAAAACTTGGGTTTCAGTTAATTTTCTATTATATAAAGATAAAATAAAATAAAGATCTGTTTGAGTTGTTTTATATCTAATTAATAAAATCTTCATTGGAAATTCTGTTATTACTAAAACATTTTGCATAAAATTATACAATACTTTTTATATAAATATAATAATACAATAATTTCAACAAAAAACATGTATAACAGCCATCTTTATGTTTAATTAATCATTGTTAGAGATTTTGCATAATTTACTTCTTACTTCTTCAGTAGTTTTATTACCGACGCATTAAGTAGTTAAATTATATAATAATAAAACCTAACTATTAATATTAATTAAATGAAAACTTTAAAATTTAAATAATAAAAAAAATAAGTTTTAATAAAAATATATTATATTTTTGCAATTTAAATAATGGAAAATATTCTTTAAATGTAATATATGAAACAATTAAAAAAAATCAATTCAATTAGTTTTCAAGAGGATATTAAAAAAAATATCATCTCGAAAACTAATAAATCTTACTTTGGAAATAAATTAATACATAAAAATAAATGTCATTTAATCAATTTTTTTATTAATTTAAAACAATTGTAATTAAATTGTATGTATTTTGTTAATTTAAAGTAATTCTCAATTTGTGTGCTTTAAGGGTAAATTGATTACTAAAAACGAATAAAACTATTTAATCACATTCTAAAATACAAAAAAAAAAAAATATTAGATTTCGATGAAAAAGGATGATAAGTAAATAGGTAATTTTTGTAAAAAGTTTTCCACGATATTTCTCATTATATGGTAATATAATAAGAATTATACTCACTTTCAATCATACTACTGTGCCCAAAAAGTAAGACCAATTATTTTTTTTTCAAAAACTCTTTATTTATTCTTCCAAATTTATTTCATCGTCTTCAAAGTAATCCCCTCCGAACACGATGCACTTATGCCAACTTTTTTTTCAATCCTCAATGCATGCTAAAAAGTCAATGGCAGGGATGTCCTTCAAAGCGCGCGACGATTCACGTTCAATCTCTTCAATCAACTCAAAACGGTGTCCCCGGAGTGGTCTTTTGAGTTTAGTGAATAGCCAGTAGTCACACGTTGTGAATACAGTGGTTGTGGCACAATATGGATTTCATTTTCGGCGAAAAAGTCACGTAGAATCAATGCAGCGCGAGCTGGCGCAGTCAGTGTTTCAGTGTCAGTCAGTCCACCATTCGAGATTTGACGCGTCTGAGGCCCAAAATCGAATTGACAGATTCTTTTGAAATTCCAACATCATCAACAAGGTCTCTAGTTGTAAATCGACGGTTTGCAAACACCAAATCTTTAATTTTTTGGACGTGAGTTTCGTTGTTTGAGGTTGAAGGTCGACCAGAGGGCTCTTCGTCTTCAACGCGTTCTCTGCCTTCTTTGAACTGTTTTTAACCCCTTCTAAATATTTCTTTCCGATATAGGAATGCTCACCGAACGCCTTCTGCAACATTCTATACGTTTCCGCAAACAAAATTGAATGCAAGTTCATTGCTCAATTAATCAGACATTTCAAAAATCGCCGGAAACAGTTTTACCGTCTCACAAAGCCAAGCGTGACTCAAACACTAATGAATATTTTGATGTCAAATTTCACACAGATGTCAAGGATAGGGCCAGCAATCTAAAAAAGAAGAAAGAATTGAAATTCCATAAGCCTCGGGAATTTTAAATTGAAAATTGGCCTTACTTTTTGATCACAGTAGTATATCGTAATATTTTTTTTTAAATATTGACTATACATTAAACTTTCATAAGAGTAAAAATATCATTATGACTTGATATTTTAAACACAAATTATATCTTGAAATAATTTCAAAAAATTATTTGTATAGCATCATTACTTTGGATAATATACTAAAAGTTTTTGTGGTAGGAAACCACAGGATGCTACTATTAAACATTGAAAATAATGCCCTCTTTTTTATAAACATAGCATTAAAAGTGGTCACAAATTTAAATGCTAACGTCTGAAATATTCCAATGATAAATATGGATTGTTCAAATATTTAGCTTTAATAGTAATTGAATTTCTTGAAAATTTTCAATAAAATTACATACGAGATTTGTAAAGAAATATCATTTTAAAATTGCAACACAATTCTTTATAAAATAAATATTTATTTTATGAATTTAATTTAACCAACTACCCAAGAAAATATTTCTACCATTATGACATGCACAGCACTTCATGTTTGCTTTCTAAACGAATCGAAATACTCATATATCTTTTTTAATGATTTGAAAATGATAGTATAAATATGATAGTGTACATTATTATTTTTAAAAACATTCGTTTCTATAATAATAAATTATAGGTTACTTTTTAAAAAGCATTAACATTTTTAATGGATTATTGTTTTTATAACTAATTTATAACTGTAATTAAATGAAATCTTCGTTTAAGTGTTTAAAAGTTTTCATGGTAACAAACAAAAATTGATTAATTTTTAGATATAATATTAATTTCACTGTTTCTATGGTATATTCAAAATTGAACCAATTTCGATATTGAAATTCAAAATTGAATCAATTGAACTAATAAAATCTTAAATTAGCAAATAAAAATAATCGTTATGTTTACAATATAGAATATATTCTTATTATTATACTATATATTTTTTGACCAAGTGTCTAAGAGTTTGCCATCTGCATTAGAAGAGAAAAAAAAACTATATATTTTTTATTATAATATACATTTTTATATTTATTATATATTTTTATTACATTGAAGAAAAAATTCACGAAATCGTTATTAATCGCTTAAGTTGAAATGCTTCAGTCTATAATGTTAATTCTCTACATTCTCTCTTTTTTTAAACATTTTATATTTTATGCTTCCAAATTATCATTTAGATACTTCTATTATGTAGACAAATAAAATAAATACCAAATTTTCTTAAATTGCTAGCTATCGTATGAATTTTTTAAAATCTTTTTTTTACCGATTTGATATTATTTTAAGTTAGAAGGATTTTGATAGTTTTTTTTAATTTTTTGTAATTTTGTGAATTTTAAACTTGTTTGCAACCAATTCGTTGTGTTAAGATGACAAAAAAGTATCATTATCATCTTTTATAGCTAACAACTTTTTTTAAAAATATGCCGTTAATGTCATAAAACTTTATATTAGGTGTTATTTCGATTTATCAAAGTAGCATTAGAGGGATGTTTTAATTAGTGTATAATTACAGATATCGTTATTTCCTTCTATTCGCAAATTATATATTTTTAAAATTTTGTTTCAAATTTGTTTAAATTGTTATTGTATGAATTTTTTAAATCATTTTTTCTTCCGGTTTGGTATTTTTTTATGTTAGAAAGGTTTCAATAAAAATTTCTTTTAATTTACTTTAATCTTTCATTTTTTTAAATTGGCTTGCCAATTCATTCATTTAAGATAGTAAAAAAAATATCATTAACCATCTTCAAATTCTTTATAGCTAACAATTTAAAAAAAATATATATATGACATTAATGTCATAAAGCATTATATTTGTATATTATTTTGATTCATTAAAATAACATCAGGATGTTGCTTTACTAATATATAATTACAGATATCGCTATTTCCTTCTATTCGCAGACTGTATTTTGCTACGGCTTTTTTATACAGAGTTCTTGGCCTGGAGTAGCTTGTATTTTTCTGACAAACATGCTCTTATTTTTCTAACCATAAATTGCCGGTAAAGTGGCAGTAAGTGAGTGAAGTCACACCTTGGAAATTCATGGCTAGATTGAGCCATCATCTCTCAACAACAACAACAACGAATGGACTTCCTCATGAATGAAATAAGTTTTTCCAACTCAATCCAACTCTAACTTAGGTGTGTAAAAGGTTCCATTCAGGCAACACATAACCCCTACTGACCCACACTTGAACAAACACAAAATAACCCGACCTCATCAAACACCACAAGACTTTGTTTGCGCAAGGAGGCCCACTCAGATCTGTCGTCCCGAAAGAGTGTGTAAACATCATTAAAAAAAAGAGTTTTTCTTCCCTTCCATTTCACCCTGTTAGCACACTGACACAATCGTACCACAACCCCGCCAAGGTGTGGCAATGGTAAAAACATGTGCAGTTGTCATCGTAATACTTGCCGCAACAACACGGACTGTTCATTTTGTTACAGAGTAAAGCAGGCACCCAATGGCAGCTGTTATCTCATAATCTTATCCGGTCGTTTTCCGGGTGTATATCCAAGAGACGTTATGCGCGATTTGTAAGGTGGGGTAGGGGAATCTTATCCCCCCTCTTTACCTTGAACTGCAGTTGGTGGGTTAAAAAAGTTCTCAAGTGGGTTAGTCGGAACAAGGAAATACGAGCAGTGGGACTGGGGGGAATCCTCCAGAACCAACACCCCTCCTCCCTGGATCTGCGAGGGCATTCGTGAAAGACAGACAATGCGAACCGGAAAAATGTTGGAGAGTGAGACACGTTAAAAAGGGAAACAAAGGGTTTCTCAGGTCATGTGAGTGCACCGTGAAGTCATCCGGTGAATTTCGTCATGTTGGGTATAACTCAATGATGACTAAGGTCTTCCTATGGACCAAGGTTATGCATTCTAACATTGGTGTGCCTGATGTATCATTTATAAACATACCATGTACATACAATCGACCATGTACAAACATTGGTCGATTGGATTGTTCATGTATATATCACTTCTATACATGAACATGCCAGCGGACTAATTTTGATGAACTTGATATTTCAGGGGGTAATTAATTAATTAATTAAATTTACAAAATACCTTCATAGATGGTAGTGTTCCTTCGGTTCTCTCAGAGAGGTTGATAGCGGGTATTTCTTATTCCCTTTCAAACTAAATCAGTCACAACTCTTTAAACAACGTGTTTAAAACTAGTTCATAATCAATATTATTTCTTTGTATCACTCTTACCTAAGGATGACTTTTTTTGAAAGACATGTCCAAATTAATAATATCACATACAGTCAATTAAGAATACTGTAAGCTCGTGAAATGGCCTATCGAAAACTTAATTTGTGGCGTTATAATTATGAAGAATTTTGTAGGTAAGCTTGAAATTTGTTGAGGTCTAGAATACATCAATCTAGCGAATGGAATGGGGCTGAAGTCTACCAGTCATCGATCGCTGTCATCAATAAACAATTTAGAGGGGGGAATTTAAAAAAAAAATTGTAATCGGCTGGGCCAACATACAAATTGGAATTTGACAGGTTGATTTCTTTAACAGCATTTATTAGGATAAATATAACAAAATTAATGTATCTATACTATCTATAAAATAACATTCACATTTTGAAGATGCACATTTCCTTTATAAAGTTTGAGAAATTGTTCAAATAAGATATTTTGGCCATATTCCGTCAATATAACGCCTTAAATCTTTGCATAAAAAAATTTCCAATTTTTGTACTTATTAAAAATTTTTCAGAAAATAATTTGACATTTTTTTTACTCACATATTTCTAAAAAAAATCAAGTATTATTTTTAGATACATATAAAGATAATAACTGTCAATTGAAGCACCAACAGAGTTTCTAAGTTATAACAGAATTCGTCAAGAGGACCATAAGCAATTAAAAATATGCTTTTACTTCGCTTGTTACTAACATATTGCAGGTTTAGTTTCAAGACTTCATACTAGGTACATTTAAAAATAATGCGAATTTCCACAAGTTTTGAAAACTATTACTTTATTAAATATTGCATTTTAGAAATAGCCAGCACCACTTTTTGCTTAAATGACGCGCGCATAATCGTCAGTTTAGTAACGTCGGTTTTGTGTGACAGAAAGTTGCCTAAACATAAAAAAGTTTCAATAGTTGCCTAAACATAAAAAATTGCAATAGTTGCTTAAATATAAAAATAATATCAGGTCCGCTAAAAATGAAGTGAAGTCTGCCAAAATTAAGAAGGAATCTTGCTAAAAAAGAGGTAAAAAGATTTGCTTTATCCTTGCATAGAGCATAAATCTATCGATCTACTGTAGAAATCTATCGATAATTGTGAGCCATATATGAACTAGCAATAAAACATTTTAGAAAAATACAGCAATGGTACAATTTAAAACAGCAATAATACAAATAAAGTGATGGGGTCGGAATCATATCCCCATGATCAAAGGATGTTTATAACCCCGCTATCAAAAGTGCATAAATTACGAATGAATGATGACTACATGGGAAAATGATCAAGATAGATTTTTGCTGTGTATAGATAGATTTATGCTTTATGCTCTTTGCACGGATAAAGCAAATCTCCTTGCCTCACTTTTAGCAAGAATCCTTCTCATTTTTGGCAGATTTCACTTCATTTTTTTGTGAACCTGACATTATTTTTATGTTTAGGCAACTATTGCAACTTTCTGTCACACAAAACCGACGACACTAAACTGCCGATTATATGTGCGTATATGGAATCCTCAATGAAATCTTATTTCTGTTCTTTAACTAATCAGTCCTGTTTTGAAACGTGACTCTTAAAAATTTCCATAATTCATACATATTCATTTGTCACTTGTAAATTTTTGGGAAGATCATGATGTGGATAGCTTTATATACACAATTTATAATATCCATTGACTTACTTTTACTCAGAATTCTTTTTAAAGTAATATGAGGCAAATTATGAGTTAATGCTTCATTTAAATATATTTTTCATGATATATTAACTAACTTCCCCGGCACTGCAGTCCATGTTAGATCATGACCTCCCTAACAAGGAGACTCCAAAGTCGTCTGTCTTGAGATTTGGTTTTCCAATTTGTAACCTTTAGGTTCTTCAGATTTTTTTCCACTTCACCAGTCCATTTTTTTTTTCTTTTTGGCCTTGGCACTTCCCCTTGAAAATATTCTTTGTGCCTCTGCTATCGTCCATTCTGTCTATATGCCCTAACCATTGAATTCTCTTTGATTTTATATAAGTTATGATATCCTTTTCTCCAAACAGTCTTGCAATTTCAGGATTGTAACGCTCACTCCAAACATTTCTCTCTGATAAGACCAAATATAGCTCTTAAGATCTTCCTCTCCCAGGTTATCAACATCTTCTGCTTTTGAGATAAGGTTTTCATAATATTTAAAATTATAATATTTTAATAGTTCATATATATCAAGTAAAGCATGGAAAATTCTCTCTTTCTCTACTATTTCGGTAATTCCATGAACCCAACATCAAATTCACCCTTTATAAAAATAATAATATTCATAAATTGTAAAATGGGGAAAAACAATTCCGATCACAAAGGATTTTAGAGAAAATTTGGGATAAAGAGAAATTTTATTTCCACTGTCATTCTAATACCAATAAAGTGAGTTGCATAAATAAATTTAAAATGTTACTTAAATATATACGGGTTTCGAATGCCCTGGTGTCAAGTATTAGTGGTATTTTGCTACAAAAACTATGTGTTCGGCTGTGAGGGTTAAGCCCGGCTAGCCAAACCGAAAATTATCGTGTCTGCATAGGGTCTCTCGTCTTCATTGACACAACAGTTTCATGGTGGTCAGGGTCTTCTGCCTACTGGCAGATATTGAGACAGCCGATGGTTTCTTTTTACGGGGTAGGGTTTGTCAGTGAAAGCTATGTCCCTATTAAATTGACAAACAGTTGGTGGTACAGGGTCATTTGCCTATTATTGATTACACCATGACCTTTGTCATGTCACACTATTACTATTATGTCACTATTACTATTACACCACACTACATCACTGTTCCTAGAGCTGAGTTGCCCCTATATAGTTTGGGAATGACGTGGGTGAGAAGTCTGACTTCTGTAAAGCTCTACAGTCATATTAGACCGGGACCTACAGCTTAAAGTGTAGTATGAATCGCTACAAATATCTATGGCACCGCCGAATATAACTCAAAACACAGTCAATATGATAATTATACGCTAGTCACTCAGCCATCATCATAGGCACGTAGTAGTCACGATAAGTCTTATGAAAGTAAGTATGTAGATCCTCCTTTGAATTTTTGCATTAGGGTTGAATGCGCAAACCCTCAAATACTACCTTTCGGATTTTTTTATTTCCTTTATTATTTTATATATTTGTTACAGTTATCCTGGTATCACTCTTATGGTAAATTTGAATACATTCCACAGTGTTAGGAGCAAATGACGAAAGGGCAAAATGACTGGAGTTAGTAAAAAGAAGGAAAAAAAAAGAAAAAAAAAGAAAAAAGAAAAGTTCCAATCAATTTTATTCTAATCATTAAAAGTTTTGTCCGAATTTGAAATGAATCCATCTACTTATCAAACATTACAAGGAAACAATGGCAGCAAAAAAAATATGATTCAATTACACTTGACATTGTACCGAAGCTCACTGTTGCCAGAGTCAGGTGAGAAATTAAGGCCTGAAGGGCATACAGAAAGTTAAAGACCGGTTATGAAGTGATGAACCAGGTTTTGCATCATACCAAGGTTATAAATATTTTGTTGCTAACTTGCGAAATTGCACATTTCTATAGACTCGTTTTTTGCACTCTTTTGCAATACGGTCGAATACATAAAAACGGCTAATAATAAAAATGATTTATCTAATAATGATCGATACAAAATTCTACGATTTTTATTTTGATAATAACCTTCCATTTAATTCTATTCAACATAAATTCTTCATTATAGATTTTTTTCTTATTTCTCTCTTATCTTCTAAAACAAAATATTCTATAATAAATTACGTTATTATTAAAAAACATTTTTGTTGTTTGCTATATTCACAATTAAACTCACATTTATACATGCTTTATAAGAGTAAAGAACAGGTAATTTAAATAACTTTTAAATAAGAGGAAATTCCTTCCCTTTTTTTCCTATTTTTAGGCACATATAATCTTCTTTTTGTACAATACAGTCTAATCTCTTTTAAATAAAAAAAATTTTCACTTAAAAATTTTATTTTAGAAATTATTAAATGGAAAAATGAAAAGACTTTGCTAAATGGAAAACACTCTGAATGAAATGTTTAGGATTAAAATGAGAAAGTAAAGATTTCCTTATATAATGACTATTTTCTTTTACAGAGTAAAATATTTTTTTTTCTTTTGGAAATTCTCGGAACTATTATAGAATGTATAAACTAATTGAATTTAAAAAAGGAAAACTATTATTAGGCTCTTACACTGAAGTGACAAAAATCATGGGATAGCAATATGCAAATTTTCAGATGGCAGTAGCATCGCGTAGAACAGGTATAAATGCGCAGTGCTTTCGCAGAACTTTCATTTCTGTTCAAGTTATTCATGTGAAGAGGTTTTGACGTGAGGATGACCGCACGACGGGAATTAACAGACTTTGAAAGCGGAATGTTAGTTGGAGCTAGACGCATGGGTCATGCCATTTCGGAAATCGTTAGGGAATTCAACATTCCCAGATCCACTGTGTCCAGAGTGTGCCGAGAGTATGAAATTTCAAGCATAACATCCCACCATGGACAGCGCAGTGGTCGACCGCCTGCACTTAACGACCGAGATCGGCGACGTCTGCAAAGAGTCGTAAATTCTAACAGACAAGCAACACTGCGTCAAATAACCGCAGAAATCAATGTGGGACGTACAAGGGACTTGTCTGTTAGAACTGTGCGGAGAAATTCGGCTTTCTTGGGCTATTCCAGCAGAAGACCGACTCGAGTGCCTTTACTGACAGAACGACATCGCTTGCAGCGACTCTCGTGGGCACGTCAGCATATCGGTTGGTCCCCAGATGAATGGAAAACCGTGGCCTGGTCCGATGAGTCACGATTTCAGTTGGTAAGAGCTGATGGTAGGGTTCCAGTGTCAGCAAGGCACTGTTCAAGCTGGTGGTGGCTCCGTAATGGTGTGGGCTGTTTTTTCATGGCATGGACTGTTTTTTCATGGCATGGACTTGGTCCTCTGGTGCGACTGGACCGAACATTGACTGGAAATGCTTATGTTCAGCTACTTGGAGATCACTTGCAGCCATTCATGGACTTTATGTACCCAAACAACGATGGGATTTTTATGGATGACAATGCGACATGTCACCGGGCCACAACTGTTCGCGATTGGTTTGAAGAACATTCTGGACAATTCCAACTAATGATCTGACCACCTAGATCGCCCGACATGAATCCCATCGAGCATTTATGGGACATCATCGAGAGGTCTGTTCGTGCCCAAAATCCTGCACCATCAACGCTTTCACAATTATGGACGTCTATCGAGACAGCATGGCTCAATATTCCTGCAAAAGACTTCCAACGACTTGTTGAGTCCATGCCACGTCGAGTTGCTGCACTTCGCCGGGCGAAAGGAGGGCCGACACGATATTAAGAGGTATCCCATGACTTTTGTCACTTCAGTGTATATTCATGGACGGAAAATATTTTAGATAGTAAAATAGATTATTAATTATTAAATAAAATATCAAATATGAAGGTTGTTTGAAAAGTTTTCTGGATAATTTTTAATTTCGGAGTTCGTAAACTTAGATTGAAGCTAAAAATAGAATAATTTTAAATAATACAGTTTAATTTCGTTTCTAATCCAAAGACAGCTAATCTTTATGCCATAAGCAAAGGCTGCACCGCTCTTACCCAGGGGGTACGTGTAGCTTGAAGACATGCTACACACGCGAGTAACACTACCCCTGCAGCGCTCTACAATCGTATTAGACCGGGACCTACGGTTTAAGGGAATTTCAAAACACTACAAACAACTATAGCACCGCCGGGACTCAAATCCGAAATTCGTGGTACCGAGCGCCAGAGTGCTAGCCACCCGCCCATCATTTTTTTATTTGATTTAAAAGTTAGAATTTTAAATAATAAAATTTGAGCGATGCTAGCAGCAATTATACTAAACCTTCTGCAAAAAAATAAATAAAATAATAATAATAATAATAAATACATAAATAAGAAAGCTTTGTTTTTAACTATATTAATGAGAACTTATTAAATTAAAAAGAAACTTTATGAAATTTTAATATATTTATGAAATAGTAACTTAGTATCTCATTTCATTGACAATTTTTGTAGAATTATATGTTATGTTCTATTATTTCGTCAGGTCAAGTATTTGCGTGGCTAAACCTGCAACAAGTTTGGAGAGATCTTGTTTCAGAAGGGAAAAAAGCAGTTGCAGTGAAGTATGAAGAATGTGCAACAGATCTAAATGACAAAAAAAATGTTGCATGCAGGCCTTTAAAAAAAGATACAGAAAAGAAAATAGCTGTGCAGACAAAATATGTCCATAAAGCCTTCCTGGATATAGCTGTAAGCAGTCTTTAAGAAAGCTGTAAAGAAAACCAATGATGCATTGAGAAAATCACTCAAAACAGTTGTCAGGAGGATTTTATAGCAGCAGGCATGACAAAATGGACAGTTTTTTTTTTTTTTTAGTATATTTACCTAAGAGGAGATCACTATATTTCATTTGCTATACAGCATCAAATTTTATTAATTAGACTTCTTCAAAGAGGGGACGACATATTTCCTGGTATTATTCTTCAGTAAGTTTCAATTTTCTTCTAAATGAGTAAAGATTTGGTGAAAAAAATCAGTTTCTGTTCCTGTTGAGGAGCATTAGAAGACATGCCAGGTAATTAATTTGATTAAAAATACATAATTTTTTTTATACAGGACTACAAAGAATGTTTAAAACTTATAATGAAAAAAAAATTTCAAAAAGTATTTTGAAAAATAGTAGTTTTACAAGCTTAAATTCATAGTTATATTTTTAATGCTTATATTGCGACCCTTTATTTTACCATACACAACTTTTTATTTTCATACAATTCAAATATTGAATGGCTAATGGAATGAATATGCAATTTATACTTCTTCAATATTTCAGTTAGGATTTTTCTCTGCTTCCTATTGATTTTTCTAAATTTTTGATTTTAATATTATTTTGAATCTTGTATTATAAAATGAATATAATATGTGAGTATAACTTAAAAGCCTACATTTAGAATGATTTAAAAAATATATCATTTTTTCTCATATCTACGTTATTAATATATCATCTATAATATTAATATATCATTTACAATTGAAAACCCTTTTACGTCATATGTGTAACGCATGAATAATATGCATAAATACATTCAAGTTTATTTAATTTGCCTAAAAAAATACGGTTGTTTTAAATATGAAAATACATCAATCCTTATACTAAAATACTTTTCTAAAATTTTCTACTACGTATAATAAAAAGTGAGCCCATTCTACGTCATGTCCACATTTCTGGCAACTACAGATAAAAAAAAATATTTTTTATTAATATATAGCAGCTTAAAAACTGTAAATGTCATGTTCGCACCATGTTTGATACTGTAGAATCACTCAATAACAAACATATTTTCAAAGCAGAAAACAAACATGCTTTATTTTTTTTACACACAAAAATAATATTCTTGATTTATTCTTATCCCATGATTCCATACTTGCTTTGAATATAATTTTTCGCCAACCCTTTCCCATAAATCTATCTACCCCAAATGGAATCCCTGCTTGACTTTTAGTTCTTATCCTTTCTCTGCCAGGTGGACAACGGAATCTTCGGAGACCAAAACCAAAGGATTCAAAAAACAACATAATCACCTCCAGGCCAAAGCGGTAAACAACGAGTGGCAGATCCCTGGTACGTCAGCTGAAAGGATGCATTCTGTGTCTATGGGTTAGTTGTCGTAAACAAGGGGTAACGGCTGAAGGAAGTGGCAAAAAAATTTTGTGGAGGTTAAAATGCAGATGGAAGAAACTGTGCCTTTTTTTGAGTATACTATACAAAGATTTAAATAAATAAAGTAAACTACTTTTGGAAGATTACACATCGCAGAGTTACCACTTCAGAATTTTAGAATCGTTGTAGCAGCATTGTAAATATTATTTACATTTCTCTTGTCTAGACTGAAGACGGCGTATGTACCTTTGTTAACAAAAAAAAACTGCACAGATAACAATAGTATCTAAAGATTTCATGTTTGCTTGATTTCGAAAATAAGTTTTTTTTAATTTCTTTTATGGAGACAGTATTAACTCTTCTTACTTATGCATTAGAATCTGCATTATTCTTTATTATTATTCTTAATTATGTATTCTTATTTATGTAAGTATCCTAAAGTTAAACAAGTAATGCTATATTGCAGAGATAGACCAAATATATAATGTTCTACTTTCAAATAAATTACAAAAAATTGAAGGCAGAGAAAATTGTTTTACAAATTAATAATTCATCAACAATTGTTCTCTTACATTAACAGTATTTTACCATACTGTGCATCCTAAAACATACGACGATTGGAATTTTTATTTTATAGCACTCTGATAAGACTCAAATTTACCTATCTGAAAATTAGAGTTTTAATATTTTCAGATAGATTCTAATACTAATTTTATTTACTAATTTTTCAGATACTTCAGATACTAATTTTTTTAATAAAACTATCTTTGTATAACATTTTTAACTTTTAATCTTTGAGATAAGTACTTTTTTTTTCTTATATCCCCTTCTTTCAATTTTAAAAAAATCCAGATATTTTTAAATGATTTCAAGAAATGTAAAATATTACAGTGTTTCACGTATGAATTTTTGAAAATGGTACTGAGATTAAAAACAGTATTTTTAAATAGTTAAAAAAAAAAAAAAAACTACAAAAGATGAGTGTACTGTACAATATAGTAACAAACGTAAGTACACTATATTGTGCATACAGCTGTGTGCAGTGTGTTTTTGTACATAAAAATATCAATATACAACAGCAAAAATCATCATCAGCAAGTTGATAAATGAATTGTAGATATAAAACTTTAATGGATATCTGTGAGAAATTTGTCTGTACGAGAAGAATAAAATTTATGATAATGTAATTTTATTGCAATTTTAACTCTTTATAATTTGTTGACAAAAATTACGCTAAGTGTATTTTTATATTTTTGTGTAATAAATGCCAGTTTATCTTAATAAAATTCATTGTATTTCCTTATTATATTAATTATTACCAACAATTATTGATTTGGTTCATGGGGTAAAATATTTCTAGCATTAACTATAATAAATCTTATGAGATTTTAAAATTAAAAATTAAAAATTTTGGCATCCTGCTAAAATTTATATTGGACAAAAATGTATTATTAAATATTTGCTTAAAATTACGAATTGTAACATGGCTTATTAGTATATTTAACAACATATCAGAGGTAAATGAAATAAATTCTTTAATAAAAAAATAAAAAAAATGAAATACTCGTATACTTCGTGTATATTGCAAAATAAATTAACGGAATTTTAAAATTTTTTTGTTCTTTTTCTGTTTCGATCAATTCATAGCAAATGGAAAATTTTAAATTAAGTTAATTTAATAATTTATTTTAATTAGTTAATTAATTATTAATTTATTTTAATTAGTTAATTTATTTTTTATTTATTTTGTTTCCGTTAATTTATTTCAAAATTAAATTAACAATTATTTTGCATTATTTATTAATTAACTAATACATTTTTATAGCAAAAATATTTCAAGGAAATATGGTATTATGAATAATATTTTTAATAACCAAGGTACAAACTAACACAACTGAACCAATACCAATTTTGATTATTGAATCACTATTTTTAAAATCAAATTGCAAACAATAATTTAAAAGTAATACATAAAAATTTTATTTTTCCAGCCGCTTGCTTATTTAGTTTTTTTTTTTAAATTTAATTTAATACTTTCTGTGGCTGTGGTTTCAGAAAAGTATATATTCATTATCTATATTAAAGAAATGAAATGTAAGAAAGTAAATTTTAAAAAAATAAATAAATATATCAATTCATGGTATAATATTGATAATATCCACAAACTATAAAAAATTATATGAAGGAATTAGAAAGAAATACTGAGTTCTTCATTTTATTTTGTCGATTTTATAAATATAAATTTAATGGTTTCTCGTTAAATTTTTTATAAATATTTATCTAAGTTAAAAGGAAGGTTTTTGTTTAATACTTTCAAGAAGTTTTAAAATTTTGATAAAAAATACTTAAAAATATATTTTATTATTGGAAAATTTTGTTTGATAACTTACTGAAAATATCAAATTTTAATTGTACATTTATTCATCAATAAAAGCCATACTGTGTTTGTTAAAAAATTCTTTCAGCTTAAAATTGAAATTTTTTTTCTACTATTCTAAAAATGCAATGTTTTATTGTTTATATGATCATGTGGTTTTTTTTTTATCTAATACAGCTGGCAAATACTTTGCAATATTTGTAGGCAGTTGTTTTTTATGCCATAAGAAAAGGCTGCACCGATGTTACTCACTTAGCACTACCAGAGGATGCGTGTAACTTAACAATAACATAACGGAGTAACAATATCCCCGCAACGCCATACGATCATGTTAAATCGGGACCTACGATTTAAAGTGGATCCCGAACCACTATAAACATCCATGATGCCGCCAGGACTCGAACCCGAAACCTGTGGTACCGAGCTCTAGCCATTCAGCCATCAGGTCCCCTTATATGACCATTTAAATCAAAAAATTCTGAACAATTAAAATATATTTTACATTGAAAATGGCATTTTACAAGTATATGAAATCCTCAGTAAAATAGTTAAGATTTTGATAAGGAGTTTTAATATATATTATTTTCATACTTATGCATTTAAAAAAACGAAAATAATGCTTTTGAATTTTAAAAACATGAAGTTATAATACTAAAATCACTCGTATTCATCTTCTTGATGATTTGCAAAGCTAAGTATTGTCAAATACGTATTTTAGCCTGTGTGCATGTGGTCAAGAGAAGAAAAACATGTGCTCGATAATAACATGTGTCTTCTTTAGAAGGTCTTGAAATCAACGTGTGTGCCGAGCAAAAATGTTTTGATCTCTGGTTTAAAGGACACCCTTAAATCCTTCCGAAGAATGTACACAGTCAACAATAGGGAAAGGATCCGAAGCAAATAATCCATTGGAGAGGTCCATTCTTTTCCTTTTGGCTTTTTTGATCAAGATGCTATTTCGGTGACTAAAGAGGGAGGCTGTGGTACCGATTTTCAGGGGTTGCTGACCCCTGGAAGGTTCTTCAAGAACCACTGTTGAAAGATTTGACAGTTACGCCTTTATAAGAGCCATCTTTTATAACAATTTCAAATCCTTCTCTTTCCACGTCATTGAAGGTTGACAAGTATCAGTCAATTTTTAAAGCAAACAGGAATACGCATATACAAACAAGAATATATATATATTTTATATTTTTTTTACATAAATGCAGTTTGAAATTAAGAATAACACATTTAAATAACATAACGCTGTCTTTTACTTAAATTTTTTAATTAAAAATGGATTTAAAAAAGGAAATTACTAATTCTTAAAGAAAATATTTTAATGAGGTTAATTTTAATTTGAAATGATGTAATTTTAGTTGACTTTGAAAAAATAATTTATATCTTCATCAAAATAATAAGAACATTAAAGTTACTATATAACTTTATTCTTATCAAAGTTAATTCTATTTTACTTATTTTTAAGAAAAAAAAATTATAAAACCAGTTTTATTTAGCATTGCTTAAGAATATCATCGTTTATAATTTTGCTATTCAGTAAATAGATAAATATTTCATTTTATTGAATTCGAACAATCCGTGTGAATTTATATTATGGATATCATTGATGCTGCAAGTTATTTCAGATAAATACAATAACATTCGCTTTATTTCTCAAATACCGAACAGCAAAATTTAAATGAAAAAAATGACAGTTACTATAACATTTACTTACTTGGTTAAATTACAGACTATTAAAACCATTTTTAGTAAAACCATTATTCACTCTATACTTAAAAAGTAATGATATTAAAATGATCCTAAAAAAATCTTCTTTATTGGTGAGTTCATTCCATATATTTTCTTAAAGATAATTTTAATAATATTTAATTTATAGTCGCTCTTTTTCAGAATTGTGATATCCGAAAAAAATCTAAGAAAGGTTTCCCACTTTGCCTTTGCTTTTTATTCAGGTAATTTCCGATTGAAAAAGAACTACAAAAAAATAAAGGGTTTGATGGCTATGTTTTATTTTTTAAATCAGACTAATTTAAAAGTATAAAAAGCTTTTTTGAATGCTTACTATTTTATTCTAAAATTATTTATTCTAATGCTTTTAAAATGTGAGCTATTTTAAATAAAAAAAAAAAGTTAAATAACATTTGCGGTACAATGATTTCGATGTTTTTAATAGAACTTGGTTTAAGCGAAATATCACGTAAAATTAATTGCAATTTATATATGTTCATAACATAGATTCATTTTCATTTGCGAATATTAAAAAATATTTAAAACTATAGATTAATGCAAAACTTTTCTGAAGTTAAATCCATCATAATGATGATTTTTTTTATTCCAAGGATATATTACTCGTTGACGTTTTTACATTTCTGAATATTGGAAATATTATTTTAAGATGAGACTATTAAATTTTTTAGCGTAATTTTAAATATGTTTAATAACAATAAAAAAATGTAAAATGATTTTAAAAATAAACGGAATTTGGAAATTTCAAAACACAAGAAGACTTCATTAAATATTTTTACTCTTCATACATATTATAAAAAATTATAAAACAAATGCACACACACACATACGCATATATATATATATATATATATATAATAAGTGTGTGTGTGTTTACAGAGCAAAATTACAGAAAAAATTAAAAACACAAGGAAAAAAGTCAAAAAGAGAATGGTTAAGAGATTTTTCGGAAAGACATTCAGTTTTAATAACAGAACCATAGTTATACATAATTTATGCATTTAATTATACGATCTACATAAATTCCAATGTGTTTCATACTTATTCCCATCAAAAACAATTTACTAAAAACAAAAAACAAAAAAAAGAGAAAATTGAAAAGGAATTTGTTTGAAGTGTGCACAAGCTACAGCGACAAAATTGAAAATAATTAGAAATGTACAAAACTTATTTAACCACGTAAGAATATGATTATTTTTTTTATTCAGAATATAAGTAAATATTCTATTTCAGTAAATTCAAAGAAAAAGAAAAAAAAAAGTTACCAAAAACATGCAATGATGCAATGGATACTATTATCTACTGCTAGTTACTTTAGATAGCTCCCATAGCATCCTGTTCCCATAGCAGCATGTTTTCAGAAATTGAATAACGAAATTTTAAAAAAGGAAAAATTACTGTCACAATTACTATAACAGTTTGTTAAATTATGGATCATAAAAATCCTTTTAAGTTAGAAATTCGATGTTCATTCTATAATTCAAAAAAGGATATTAAAAGGATAAATTAAAGGAGAAAGTCTCCTTTTACAAGAGGGTGAAAGGCAAAAACTGCAGAACCAGATCAAAAAAGAAAATACAGATACATTCAAATATGTAAAAGCAGAATGAGAAACAAATCGGCATAGAAATCAGGAAAAAACCTTAGGAAAATAATTATAATATCCTGAAGATAACTTTATTAAGGAATATGTACACTCAAGACATTATATAACAATACACATACACATAATATATATATATATATTATATATACTGTCGATATATATCGCGAGATAAGAAAAAAACTATTTACATATATATTTATTTATTTTGCACTATATAAAGTTAATTAATTATATCTTTGATTTAAGCACAGTGAAGTTACATGAAGTTTTGTTATCAAATTCAAATATTGCATTTTCAGTTATGCATTAATTATATAATACATCCAATAATTAACGTGTTAAAAATTGTTTGATTTATTTTGAAATTATTGCATTCACGCTTTTACATTTAACATTCTCTGATGATATTTAAAAAGGAAATGAAATTATTATTCTTATTTATCAATATATTTACTTTTGTGCCAATTCAAATTTTATTAATTTTTGTTTTTTAATTTTTTTTGTTCGATATTTTTTTATTGAACAGGAATATTAAATAAGACAGACAGAATAAATTCTTATTTAATGTTGATCACACAAGGTTTAAATTAAAATTTCAGTGTAACTGTGTAAAAAGATTTAAAAACTACGAGTGTATTATAAAAAAAAATGTTGTTATGCAACTAATATATCGTTGTGAATCAATGCACGAACACAAACATGTTGTTCTCTTTATTTTTACTGAAGTGGTATTTTCAAAAGAATTCGTCAAAAAACTTAAATCCATCTAAGCACAGCTTACAATCATTCTCATCCTACTAAAAATGTCCTACTGAAACATTACTAATTTTTACAATTACTAATTACTGTTTCACATAATTTTAGATTGATCCATACAATTTAATTTTTCTTATTATAATGAGTTAAAATTATACTACATGGAATAATGTCTTGTATCGGAATAATAGAGAGTTTTTGCATACCGTATTTTGGATGTCCCTTATTTTTTTCTCCCTAGCGCGCATGCTCATAGGAAATTGCGCATGCGTATCTGTAATAATTTTTCTATGAGCATGCGCGCAAGGGAGAAAAAAATAACGGACGTCCAAAATATGGTATGCAAAAACCCTCTAATATCTTATCCATATCATGGATGGAAAAATATCCTGTCCATATTATATAATGATATAAATATGAGTTATTAAGGAAATAGCAAATTAATGCATTTTTTTTCTTTTTAAAGTGGAAACCATGGATGACAAAGATGAAAATTTTGTTGCTTCTCAGTGTTTTTTCCCTTCTGTTATGAATGTTAATTATATCCATAAGAAATATCATAATCATCAATATAATATTTATAATTTCAGAGACTTAATTACGGATATTTGAATAATGGATCTATTTCATTATTACGGATTTGGTTTGTCGCTCTATGGCCATCTTATGCACACGAGGACTAAACAGACCGGGTTCTACAGTTTAAAGTGGATTCCGAACCACTGACAAACATCCATGCCACAACCAGGATTCGAACCTGGAACACCAAAGGCCGGAGAGCTAGCCAATTGGGCATCAGGCCGCTCATTATTATGGAGACAATTCTTTAAATACTATTGCAGAGAACAATTTGACTATTTCTTTATTTACACACTGTTTGGAAATCCTTGTTAACCAAAGCAGGATTAGTTACTATATAGCAATGAAGGCAAAATAATAAAAAAAAAGTAATTGTGTCTTAATTTGCTTTTTTGTCATGTATTATTTACAAATTAATCATACATATAATTTTCTTTTAATGATGTATAATAGCCGTTTTTTTTATAGTTTTTATGAACTAAGTATACATGAAGTTTCCTATTTTTCTCATTCAAAACACTCCAACATGATCTTGGATGCCTAGTTGCCAAGATCATTAAATTATTTTATCAATGAGTCGTACGCATTTGTAAACAAATACATTTAAACCACTTTATATGCGAACTTTTGTACGCGAATTGGGAAAGCCAAAATTAATTTTTTACATGATTTTATTTTCTTTAATTAGGTACTTTAATTTAAGAAAATTCTGAGTTTTGAAAATATTAAATTTTCAACTTCCTGAATTACATATATGACTTCTTTATTTGTGGAACAGTCCTATGGTGTGCCAAGACCGTCCGCTTACTGGTAGATTTCGAGACAAGAGCTTCTTTTTATTTTTACTGGGTAAGGTTGTCAGCCAGAAGATTGTAAGGTTACAGATAAATACATTAATATATATATATAGATACATATACATATACATATATATTTATATATATATATGTATATATCCAGAACATTTGGCGTCCAAACTAAGCTACAGGTTATTTCCATTAGTTTAAGAGCCACAGGTCAAAATGCCCAGCATTCCAGAACATTAACATATATTCGATTAATTTTTTCTATTAATAGAGCTTATTTCGTTAACTGATAAGGGATCATCATCATCATCATTGACGCAACAGCCCCATGGTGGGCCAAGGCCGTCAGCCTACTGACAGATTTCGGGACAGGAGATATTTTCTTTTTACGGCTTAAAGTTGTCAGCCCTATGCCCAACTTTCTACAGTCTTATTAGAATGGGACTTACGGTTTAAAATGGATTCCGAACCCTTATAAACATCCATTGCACCGCCGAGATTCGAACCCGAAACCTGTGGCAGCGAACTTCAATCACTCGTCCATCAGGCCCAACATATCTGACTGCGTATAGGAAATTGAATTAATGGAATGTAGTTCTTTTTACAGTAGTTCTTCCTGTAGTTCTTTTTACAGTTCTTTTTACGAGTAATTTTTAAGAATGTATCTATCGCGTAAAAGAAAACGTTAGGCTTACAAAGAAAGCTTATTCAAAACAGTTAAAATACTTTTAAATTATTATTCGATGTTTATCAACTCAACTCAAGCTGAGACCACACCTTTCCTTACTGCTCTATTTTATTCATTCTTAAGACGACTCCATTGAGAAGTTCGATTTCTCCAAACACCCTCGCAACAGGTTGTTGCAACCACTGACGCATAAATTATCGAACCAATTCATTCGATCAGTTCTACTGAACTTTATTTTCTTCCGGATCGCCGCGGAAGCAGAAGGGTAATCACAAACAAAGTTTTAAAAAGAAACGGGCTCTTCAAAAGAAGAAGTCCGTTCTTCCGGTTGTTCCAAAGCACCCCCTTCTCGAAAAATTTCGATATCGTTTTTGTCGTCTGTGACAGCACCCTCCGATGCAATGAGAATATCATATTCGAAAAGAAAAAAAATAGACCCCAAAGGTCGTCTGCAAAGGAAAAAAATAACTACCTCATGGAGTGAGTGAGAGGATTCTTTATATTTTTGTTCGATGCGTGGGGTGAAAGGGCTATGAGGTGGGATGAAGAGAGAGAGAAAAAAAGGTTTTTTTTTGTCATGGAAGCATTCCGGAAACGAATAAAAGGGAGTGAGCGGGTGAAAAAAAGAACTGTGTTTGTCAGTGAGGGGAGAAAAAGGTGACAGTAACTGGAGTCGGATCGGCCTTTTGTTTTGGTGACCCCGAGCGGTCAAAAGAGATTTTTAGATTAGCCAGCCACATTTTGTATTGCTGAATGCAGATAGGAAATATGTAAGCGAATTTAAGCCTTTGTGTTTGTAAAAAAATTGACGGTATAGCTGGGTGTGTGCGTTTCCTGATATTTTGAAAAGTGCTTCAGATTTGCATAGACTTTTAAAGTGGTCTTTAAAAATATTCAATTATACAAAAGAAAAATTACTAATATTAAAATCTAATCTTAAATATTAATTAGTTAAAAGTTATACAATATTGCGTTAAATAATAATGCAAGAAATAAAAAAAAATATTTGATTGGGCAGTTGGGTGTGTGCACTGTCTGATATTGAAAATGCTTAATCAGCTTTTAATGCTATCCTTAAAAATTTTATTGAATATTTATAAAAATATTTAATAAAAAAATAATTTTATTATAATAATATTTTTATAATCAAATTAATTATAATAAAATTTTACTATAATAAATAAAATTATAAAATTATATAAAAATTATTTAAAATAATATTATTTTATTTCAAATAAAAGCAAGCAAAATTTCATTAGTTTTAACTTTGCAGATTAGCGTTGTATTAAACAAAAATATAATGTAGAGGGAAATATTGATATATCTAAAAATTTTTGGCTTATATTTCCTTTTTATTTTATCTTTCTGTAATGCTATTTTAGAATTTTTTTTAGAGTTCTAACTTTTTATTTTTTTATTATTCACTATATACTAAATATTATAACAAAATAAGTTAATATAACATAAGGTCGTAAAGAATTTTATCTAATGACGGTCAAAGTCAAAAATCCAATCAATTTAAAATAAGGAAGATAAAATTGAGAATGTGAACAAATTTTGTATGTCGATATAGATAGATTGCTAATATTTTATTTAAAAAAAGTTGTCAAAACAATGAAATAAATAATGAACAGATTTTTAATATTTTTAAAGAATATTTTTTATATATTTTATAATATTTTTACGTCATATTTTTTATTATTTTTTTAAAGAAAATTTTCATCCAACTTCGAACACATTAAAAAAAATACAATTTACGCAATTTTTTAATTAAATTTCCTCATGACTGAAAACCTTCAAATTATTAAAAATTTAAATTACGTTAATTACACAATATATCTATAATCATTGACATATTTAAAAACTATAAATTTAGGTTCATTTGTGTTAATTTTCACCTTCATCCTCCAAGTAGTTCACCGCTGTCACACAAAATGATGAGTGAGAAAAATATTGACATCAGATTTCCCTCAAAAGAAATCCTTCTTTCATCTTCAAAGGAGTGAAAAACTCCTCCCACTCTGACTTCCCCCCTTCCCAGAAGGGCGAAGAAGGTTCCATACCTTCTACCCAACTGCCTTTCCATAATAAAGTTAACTAAGGGATTCGGCGGGTATTTAGTTCCGGTTGTCAACCTAAACACCCATTTGCTTAGCCCGTAAAGGATTGCTTTTAAACGAGCTCTTCAAGCATGCTTCTGGTTGTCCGTCAAAATCTGTTTTGGTTTGCAGATAAGAAAAATACAGGTTACATCTATGTCTAATTTTAAACTGCCCTTCCTGTAGCTACTTCCAAAGAGTTCAATTGTGAAAATGTTTCTTTCACGGCAGCAGATGGATTTTACATCTGTTGTTTATTGTTTCTTTAAGTGTTCGCTGAAAAATAAAAAATGACTATTTGTATTATTGTATTAAAAAGATGTGATAAGTTAGTCGTTTGAAATGTCAGCACGTTCATAAAATAGTGTTCATTTATGTATGAATTATGTATGTACTTATAAGGGGCCTGATGGACGAGTGGTTAGCGCTCTGGCTCTCGGTAAAACAGGTTTCGGGTTAAAGTCCTGGTGGTGCCGTGGATGTTTGTAGTGATTCGGAATCCACTTTAATTCGTAGGTCCCGGTCTAGATCGTAGAGCATTGCTGGGGTATTGTTACTCCGCATCCGTAGCTTACCTTCAAGTTACACGCGCTCCCTGGGTAGTGTTAAATGAGTAACGTCGGTGCAGCCCTTATAGCATACTATAAAAGATCACAGTCTAAGTATCTGCCAGCTGCATTAGAAAAAAAAATAAAGTATATAATAATAAAAAATAAAAAATAATAAATATATATAAAAAAAATAAAATCGTAAAATAAAAATAATAAATAAGAAAAAATAAAATAAATAAATTTAAACTGTACAATTTCCAAATTTTTTGGAGATACTTGAAATAATTAAAACTGTTTTAATATTTCATATTGAAATTCTCTTTCTAAGCATTTATAGTTATAAATCAACTTTTGAATACAAAATATTGTGAATTTTATTAAAATACCAATAATTTTTTTAAAGTGGTTTATAAATAAAGTAACTATTCTTACACAGATTATTATATTTTTATAAATTATTAATTATATTTATAATTAGAAACATACATTTTTTTTATTAAAATTCTTTATAGTAATTATTATTTATAATATATCTAAATTTTCATAAAAAATGTAATAAAATTTAACTACGTAATGAAAATTTTATAAACAATTTATGAAATCCAAAATTGATTTCAAAAACTAAAGATTACCTTAGAAAACATCCCATATTGAACATAACAATGTATTAATAATATAAACTAAATCCAGTATTTTACAACTATACGAAAGAATAGGAAGTCTTATTTTTAGAAACATGCATCTTTTTCAATTAAAATGATTAATAGTCTTTATAGTAATCATAATATATTATATCTAAATTTTCAATAAAAAAATGCAATAAAATTAAGTATTGAAAAATTTCTAAACAAATTATGAAATTCAAAACTGATTTCCAGAACTAACGATAATTATAGAAAACACAATTTCAGTTATTGCTCCCAATTTTATCAATTATCATGTTGATAAAATAAAGATAAACTATTTGAAATATAAAAGAATATTTGATAATTCTAAACAAAAAGAAATTTTCTAAACAAAAAGAAATATCTCGTTGAACTTAGCTGATAATCAAAAAAGAAAAAAACAAGACAGTTCATTTGTTTTAAGCAAGTGTTAAATATATTTAAATTTAGTATTTTTTTTTTTTTTTTTTTTTTTTACATTTTTTAACAATAAATAAAATTGTGGTTTGTTTTTAACAATAAATAAAATTATGTTTTTTTCTGCTCATATGACTGAACCTTATGTTTGAACCTCTTATTTTTCTCATATGACTCAGCCATATCTCTGAATTTCTTGTTTTGCTCATATGACTGAACCTATGTCTTTCTGTAACGCTACTAAAATGTTTCATTTAAGATCTGAGGAAGAAAGTGAAATTATTACTCAAGGGATAATCTAAGTATCCGTATTTATCATATAAAATATGACAAGCCTGAATAAATATCATTACATATCAAATAATAACGTTGCCAAAAAAAGGTTCAACACTATTTTTTATTAAAAAGAAACTTTCTGAACCAGCATCTTCAGCATTCTCTACTGACAAACACTTCTTGTACATTAAGAATAAAAATATCATAAACAATAATAATACTTGTAATCCGCTCAAGAATTTTAATTTAATTTATTATGTGTGAACATATTTTGCTGGACGAATATACATGGGAGTATACCAATATTCCTAAATCCTAGAAATTTGTAATCGAATTGGCCAAAATACTATAAGAACCAACAAATTCAATAGTAACAGGAATATACTCAAATTTGATAACTCTAGAACATCATGAAGTAAGAATTGTTCATTACCAAATTCAATAACCAGTGTAATATAGCATCTAAAATTTCATAAGCAATTATTCAAATACTACAAGAAACGGTACCAAAATCTGTTAAATGATGGTTAAATTAACTTTTATAGACGTAATCTGATCCTTAGACGTTATTTTAAGAAAATGGAAACATTAATCTGCCTGTACTTTGAAAGCCAGACAATTCAAAATGAACTACAGAATTTCTGACTATTGGCCAGCTCAAAGATTTTTATATGCCATCTATTACCATTTTGACATTCATTTATTGTAGTTATGAAAAGGTTGACGTTTATTTTCTCTACCATTAACAACAATTCATATCGTGGCTAAAGAAAGCTAATCTATGAAAAGCTAAGAATGGTTATGATTCTTGATGAGATATTTTTTGATAAAATATAATTGCAAAACATTTTTTTTTCCATTATTGGTTCCCTTAGCTTGATTAGAATTTGATCTATAAACTGGATAATCCGTTGAAACTTTTATTAGAAAAACAATTTAGTTTGACAATGTCGTTTCTTATAGGAATAAGGAGAGAAAGAATCCAGAGTCTAATAAACAAATAGTTTTATTTAGGAAGTAACTGTCAAACTTTTATACACAAGAAAAAAATTCTCATCATAAAAATCTTGTTACTGCGAAACACTCTGTTTTTCAAAGCAAGCAAACAGCAAAAAAAAATTTTTTTTTCACCAGCATCAATGGATCATGAGACAGGGAAGTTAAAAAAATTATTTGCAATGCCCTTTTTTATGATCTTAAAAATTATTCTTCATGGAAAAAAAAAATTCATCGAAAGATTTATTTGCGGAAATGATTGTTTTCTCTGGTATTTTTTTAATCTCTCAATTAAGTTCTCTGTTTTGAGTAAATATTTAAATAAAGATTTATCACTTTCTACATTTTTGTTATTCATTTTAAAAAACCATTCGATAATTGTAATATGCATCAGTACGAACTCAAATATTTTTCTTTCTTATGTTTTTATAAATTATCCATCAGCATATCATCAATTCACATTACGTGATTTCTTTTTAACCAATTTTCGATTTTATTACCGTAAAATGTTTTCCACCACCAACAGTTTTTCCATGCCATTTATATCATCATTATTCGAAGCATATCCAAATCATAGATTAATTTTCGGATGATTAAACATCCAATTATATGCTCAGTTGCTATTTTCCAAATATCAACTGATTGAATTATAAAAGAGATATAAAAAAAATCATACATTAGAACGTCTTGTTATTTAATTGAAAAAAAGAAGTAGAAGAACAAAAAAACATGAAGGAAGGATGCGGAAGTTCACAAAAAAGAAAACGAAAAAACATTTATTTTTCTCTCCTTCAAAAGAAATATTCGAGAAATGTAATCCCAAGTGCGAACAAAGTATCAAAAAAGAATCGGTAACATCAGTGTCGAACAATAAAATTCTGGATTGCAAAAACAAAGAATCGCCAGCATAAACTTGATTTTACGGGAGAACGCACATGAACGTTTGTCCTACTGCCCTTGTGGGTTGTAAAAAACCCTTCTCTTCCGGTATCAACGTCACGGAATGCACAAAAAACTGGACGAACTTCGCTTTTCACTTCTCTTCAACCCTTTTCCCACTCGAGAGAAATCGTTTGCGTTTAACCTCCGTTGTACACCTCTTTTTGACAGTGTAACCTGCTGCAGAGAAGAAGAATTTAATCACTCCAGAGGATGATTTGAACTAGCCTAACTGGTTGGTTGAAACGTGATCATGAACACTCTGTTATAATGTTTACCAGTTTGTTTTGATCACATCAAACTGCTTTGAACTTGCTTGTGAGAATTTAGATGCTTTAAAAAGAAACGTGGAAGATTGAGAATTAAGTTTAGAAATAATGATAAAATGTTATAACAAACTTTGAGTTAAGACTAACAGATTTTGATTTTTAACATTTTTATTCAAATACATGTATTTTAGAAACTTTTTTCTGTGTTAAACAAATATTTATTAAACTTATTTAATTAATTTTAACTGTTACTAAATATTGTAAAATAATTGTTTAAAAATTACTTGTACGTAAATTATTTCTTTAATTATTCGAAAATTATGTATATTATTTTTAAATTATTTATTTATTTAATGAGACAAAGATAATAATTTCACATCGCCATTAAAATTAATTAATATTTTTCAATTGAATGGCTCAGTTCAATACAATGACTCAAATAGCGGCATAAAGAGAGGTTATTAATGAAGGTTTCTTAATGCTGTCAATAAAACCAATATACCGACCGATAAATATTAATCAATCAATTATTTTGATAGTAAATATAAACATAGATCGCTAGTAAATATGAATATATATAAACATACATCGAAACATTTATCGATAGATAAAAATTAAATTACAACAATATTTTTACAGAATTCGCTTTAAAATATCATAACTAAAAAGGATAAAAATCTTTTAAAGGGAACTTTCATCCCAAAATATACATATTTCTTTTTCAAAATTGCTATTTTTAAATAACCTTAATTTGTCTTTGAATTAAATTATTTTTATTGGATAAGTTAAATATTGGGGGCTTGATGTCCGAGTACTGGCGGTGCCATGGATATTTGTAATGGTTCGGAACAGTAGGTGCCAGTCTAATTTGATCGTAGAGCGTTGGGTGTAATGCTGACAACCCTACCTCGTAAACAGAAAACATCACTTGTCTCGAAATTTGCCAGTAGGCAGACGGGCTTGGCCACCATGGGGCTGTTGCGCCATTGATGATGAAGTTAAATATTATATTACTATAAGTTAATATTATAAGCTAAATATTTTATTGTGAAAATTTTATGATTATCGCTAATTAAAGATAAAATATTTCGTTGTTTTCCAATACTAGATATTTTTAGTGAGGTCAGTTTGCAATACTATGACAGATGTGTAGAAGTTTCAACGTTGCTAGGGACACATCAAAGAACACCTACATTACAATGTGCTCACCTTTTACCACCACAACTTAAAACGAACTGCCTTAAAGATGCATCGCATTTTCATCAAGAAATACGAAAAGAATCACTAGTCTACGCATTTATCATGCCTATACCGGCCAAAAAACACGCACTCTGTTTGTTCTTCTCTTGGCGGATGTCAAAACAAGCTCACTTTGTTAGGTAGCACAACACTTTATTGACCAAAGCGCTTCGGCCCATCATAAAACGTTTGAAATCTTCATTTAGGCGATTTGTCACATTATAGTTTTTCTGTTTTACTAGTAAATGAAATGGGCCTGATGGCCGAGAAACTAGCGCTCTGGTGCTCGGTGCCACAAATTTCAGGTTCGAACCCCGGCGGTGGCATGGATGCTGTTAATGGTGCGGAATCCACTTTAAACCGTAGGTCCCGGTCTAATAGGACAGTAGAGAGTTGGGCGTAGGGCTGATAAATCTACGCCTTAAAAAACAATAGGCAGACTGCCTTGGCCAATCATGGGTCAATGAGGATTGGTCTATCGCTATTTTTGTGCATACTTTAGGCTAAATAGACCAGGATCTACAGTTTTAAAATGGATTTCGAACCATTAACAACATCCATGCCACCGCCAGGATTCGCACCTGAAGCCTGCGGTATCAAAGGCCAGTGCTCTGGCCACTTGGCCATCATGCCGCGCAAGGAAACAAGGAATCAAGGAATAAGACGCAGATGAAATACAAACACTCATTTTTATCTTTAAAAAATTCTCCCTAAAGTTATTTTATTGATAATTCTTAATTGAGATCACAGCTCATGTAATTTACTATTAAGTGCATCAAACATTTAGAGTTTTATTATCATGAGTAGCGAAATATCTTTTAAAAGATAAGAATTTTCCTTATGAGTAACTCTTTGATATTATTACTGGTAATAAACAATAATTAAGCAAACATTTAGTGAGTGAAAGAAAAAAAAAACAGAATTATAATCTCATTCACCCGTTGCCTAAACACGGTTCTCTCTGACCTTGATTTTACAACTTGTATCACGGGAACAGTCTGTGAGAAATAAAGTTTTCTTAATTCTTTCGTGTGACTCCACGGCATGCAAAAACGGTTAATGAAAAATAGGCTCTAAAGGGATGAGAGGTAAAGCAGGTATTTTTTTTTCTCACGTTCAGCTACCGGAAATATAATCTTCTCTCGCTGTCAAGGCTAATTGTCTTGCTCCAGCGACTGCGCGAGTTTTTTTTTTATTGTTTGTTTGGCCCAACCTTCAGTGGCGCGAAGACTAATTTAGCAGTTGTAGAAGTAACAGTTTAGTTATAAAAATTGCCTCTGGACAAGTTCGCATGTACTGGAACTTGCGTTGTGGATGAGAAAGTAAAAGTTATGCATCGCACTTTATGTTTTGTTATTCCTTCTTACGCAATTTCTCAAGAGAAGGGATATAAGAAATTAAAATTAATTAAAATTAAAATCATCAGTAATCGGTTAAATCATTCATACTCGGTTTAAGATATAAAAAAATTTTGAAATGAGTTTTTTTTTTAAATTTGGATGCTCTAATAGTTTAGTATAAATCAAAATGTTTAAATGTTTTATCAAAATACGAAATTAAATCAGGGTTCCAACGTTTAAACGGCCAATGTTGCCCGGGGTCGGTACTTTGAAAATATATGTTCTGGAACACATACTAGTAGCATGAAATTAAAGAAACGGAATTTATATTTGATAGACGTAATATATAAAAATAAGGTGAATGGATGGTGATTGTTATAACATCTATATAGAATCAAGCTGTCTGGTGGGAGTTTTCGGATTTTCTCCCATGCGACATACAAATGGGGGGTAGGTCTCATGCGCATGAATGCATTGTCTTCTCCTCATCACCCATTACTGGGTTATTTGGGGCATACAGTGGGAAAATTTAATCATATATATATATATATCTGGCGCTCGGTGTCACAGGTTTCAGATTTTCGAGGCTCGGATGTGCCATGAATGTTTGTAGTGGTTCGGAATCCACTTTAAACCATAGGTCCCGATCTAACATGACTGTAGAGCGTTGAGCTGAGAACCTTACCCCGTAAAAAGAAACCATTTCCTATCTCAAAATCTGCCAGTAGGCAGACGGTCTGTAGCGGTAGTGCCATGAAATTATTTACACATAATATAATATATTAGTTTGTTCAGATCCACTAGTACATTGATCTGAACAAACTAATTATTCAACAAGCATAAAAACTGTGCAGAACTAATTTATTTATTTATTTTTTTTTACTATTTAGTAGTGAATGAAGTCTTAAAGAGAAATCTGATCACCTTCATCCTAAAAATTAAGGAATTATAAGGTAACGTCTTAAATGGTCAAAACTTTTGGTATTATATTCGAATTCTGGTATCAGATATGGTATCATATTCGAATTGTTGTGTATGTTGAACATTCTTAAATAAAATAAAAGTATATTAAAAATACATATTTTTTTATATAATTTTTATTAAATTTAGCTTTATCGGAAATATTATTTAAAAGTAATTATGTCAGTTCTCCAATAATCTTCGTCATTTGAATTTCAAAGATCTTAATCTCTTTATGGTAAGAAGAGCATTCAAATAATACAATACAAATGTAAAATAAAACATTATAGAATGAAATTTTTCAACTTAAAAATTTATAATGAAATTTTTCAATTTAATAACTTATAAGAGGATGAAAAAAATACAAAAATTCAATCGATATTATATATTTGAAGTTGTAAAAGAAATCAGAGGGGAAAATACAAGTTTTCTTTTCATATAGTTCTCTGTTAATTTATTTGTCCTCTCAAACACAATATATGAAATCTTCACATACCCCTATAACTTCATTCACTTCAGATATTGCAAGGGCTCATTCAATTGTGAAGTTATAACAGATAAAATTGAAAATAGAAGAGTGAAAGAGAGGAAGATTAAATGAAATCTTTGACCATAAATTCTCTTAACACTCCAACAAAGCAAAAATGTGCGATGGAACCGAGATTAAAAGGCGCTGCGGCGTTTCATTTTTCTTGAAGAGGCAATTAATTAATCTAACTCTGGGGCGAACATTGAAGCACAACCCTTTAAAGACAAAAGAAAACGGGACAAAAAAAAAAGAGAATTCAAGTGGATGAAATACGTATTTTTTATAAACTTTCAAATCGGAACAAAAAGTATCTCTTACCCGGCAGAAAGTTATCGAAAACCACTTTGTCTTTCACTTAAAAGAAACAATAGATAATAAAAAGAAGTTGGAAAAAATAAAAAAAAATAAAAATAAAACTTCACACGAAATGATTCCACTGAAAATTCTACTGCTGTTTTTCTCTTGCTTTTAAAGATTCCTCTCGCCAAGCGAAATGACGTGGGTATAAAAGAAGCCACCAATTTTTTTCCTGTCTTCGGAACTGGGACCACTTAGAGTGTAGCGTTTCTAAATACCACTTCACTTTTTTCAAAGTGAGAGGAAACAAGATTTAAGATCACTTAAAAACCCACCCCCTGAACATCACCCCCTCTCCTTGGATATATATGAAGGCTACATTAGTTTCCTCGGCCAGTAAGCGAGTGTTTAAAAACTTGCAGAAAAATATCGTCAAAGCAATATGTAACTGTCACTGTAGAACTGTGGAAGACACAATCGTTCGGTCGCAGTGCTTACTTTTTTTTTTCCATTGTTCTATAAAAAGTTCTGTTTCTCCCCCTCTTCCAATGATTTCACCCACTATTTCCAATGATAGCAACCACCCATTTCTCCCACCATGTTATGAACGCTTGAAAACTCACAGCTAGAACATCTGTTTTGCTTTTTGTTGTATTTTATTTTTCTTTAAACATTTTTGGTGTATTTAGTGCCAATGTACTTAGGTAAATCAATCACTAATTGGTTTGTTAAAATTTAATTTGAATTATTTTAAATGAATTTGTTTAATTCTAAATGTTAAATAATAGTTTCATAAAAAAGTTCAATTTTGATTGTTAAATTTTTAAGAATGTTTGAAAAGAAACTTGTTCATGTTCCTACAGTAAACTTAAAAAAACATATAATAAAATAAAAATAAAAATTTTAATTTTAATTTTTAAAAATATTTCTAAAATGATTTGTTCGTCTTTATATATATATATACATAATAGAGAGAGAGAGTGAGAGATAAACTTAAAAAGGATTGAACAATTTCATCTTTTTTCTCAAATGAATAAGAATCCATCACAGATTACTATTATTAAGTTAAAATGGAAAATTAAAATGTCAAGCATCTCTTCCCCCCATCAAAAATGTGAATCTACATTCAATGCCATAAATTTTTCGAAATTCGATTGTTCCATGTACTAAAACTATAAATAATTTCCTAAACTTGATGAATAAAGATTTTGAGGTTTTAAGTAAAAAATATACCTTATTTTATACATACATATACTTAAAAATTAGTTAAATCATTTCTCTATAATATTTTTAAGAAATAATTTTGCATAACATTTTGTATTTGAAAAATATCAGAAAATGAAACTATGAAATACTGTATACTGTTTAGTTAAACACCATAATTTTACATTACCTATTCTTAAACTTAATTTTCCCTGTTCAAATATTAGCATTCATTTTCCCTTTCTGTTGAATTTTTCGACTAAAATCTTTTAGTTTATAATTTTTCATCTTACAAACTATTTACGATTTATATTTTACAATGCTAAATTCTAAAATAAAGTAAATAAATCTATATTACTTAAACGCATTCGGTTAATATTCTTTTAATAGACCTAAAAGAACGCTATATTCAAATTTGTACAGTTTCGTTAATTTTAATACTTACAAGGAATTTTAATATTATGAAATTACATTATAACTAAACAATTAAAAATAGGCGATTTTTTAAGTAATCACTTATTTGTGAGAAAAATTTTTTATTTGTTTGTATAAAAATTTTCGAGATAAATTAATAAGTTACTGTCTTAAATGTTTCTTTAAAATGTTGTTTTATAAGAAAAATTATGAAATTTTTCTTTTTCTTAATTAAGTAAACTAAGTATTTATAACAGTTCATTATTACATTGTTATAAGAAGGCATTATATTGGTATACTACTATTAAGAACTACAGCACTTAAATTCAAAAATAAATAGACTTCTATTATTTTTATCTGGTGAGTAGTCGAAAATTACGAAAAAATTCGCCTTAATAAATTTTTTAGTTAAATAAAAACTTATTTTGTCCTGCCATTCGATGGTACTAAAGATTGTTTGTTAAATTGCGAATGAAACTTATCATCACAGCTCTTTTCTCATCTGACACCATTTTAATATTTTGCTTCTGATTTATTTATTATTATATCGCTTATATCATCGCTTGCGTCTATTGTTTTTGCATTTAATCGTTTTTAGATGTTTGCACTCACGAGTAAAATTGCGTTTTTGTAAAAAATTCAAAGAATTTACATATTATTTTCAATATAACATAAATTTTAAATTCTGATGAGTTTTATTTTTTAAGTATAATAAAATAAGGAATGTGATTCAAACTTTACTGTTTGAGTTGTTTTAGACAAGTTTAATACACAATGAACCGTTACATATATTCAGTACAGAGAGGAAATGATCCACTATAGATTACATCCCATTAATTTAATAAAACATGCTTCAATTGAAAAATTATATTCAATTAAAATTTATTCATTAAAACTTTATGACTAGGTTTTAATTTTCTGTACTACACTAATTAATTAATTAAAAATTTAACAAAAATATATAAAATATTTATAAAATCATTTGCATTTGAAATGATATAAAAATAAGGTATACAAAACATAGCAATATTTTCAATGATAGTATATTCGAGATATATCTTGATTGAGTTTTATTATGTTTGTGGAAGTGTTATTGTATTGAATAGTCTAAATTAATCGCTAATCATATCTTTCAACCTTTTTAAAAATGTTTAGTTATTTATTAAAAATTGTTAAACAGGAATTTTTAAAAAAGTTTTAATATAATTTGTAGAAAAGAAATTGTAAAATATATATAGCTTTTTATGCGAAGCACGGGGCATCATTATTATATCTTGCTTAATATGTCATGCACTTGAAGGATATCTAAAAATTCACAGATAATTGAAATTTGATGGAAAAGGAAAACAGAAGAGAAATTAAGAATAACAAGCATAACTTGAAACAGATTTTACTTCAAGATTCATCAAAAATAGCAATTATAAAACAATTGAAACTGAGCACATAATATATTTCAGTATAAATACTATGTCGGTTTTATCAATTACTTAAATGTTAAGCCATTAAGTAATATTATTCATTAAAGACTAGTAAATTACTTAAAATGTATTATTGAAAATATTTAGAATATTATTATTATTCAACCACAGTGTCAATTACAATTAAATAAAGTCATTCCCGATGTAAGAGTTATTTACAGTTCTATTTTACTTTAGATTAGTATATTACTGAAAATATATATTAACATTATTCAACCACGATATCCATTACAATTAAATAAAGTTAAATTCATAAAGTCATTAAGTGATTTACAATTCTATTTTACATTAGTTTTTCTATGAAATCACCTGATTCAGATTGTCATAATAAATTTCTGACTAAAACTGCGTAGAAAAAATATAATTATTTTTTTACATTTAAATTGTTACATGACATATCTTACACTGATACATACGTAAAAAAATGTAATTGATTTTGTTAAAAAATAATAACAAGCAATGGAACATTATGATTACATTGAACTACATACAAATGGAAAGACAGCAAATTCGAAGACAAATCTGCAATAGACTTCATTCGAAGACATTAATTTTACAATGGCTTCTATTGCGTAACCATACTAAATTATCTATAAAGGCACGACTATCGAGGGTGTTTCAACATAGACATAAAAAAACACCTCATAAAAACTTTCCAATCTATAAACTCAACATCTTGTGGCGAGGCTGGGTTTTTAGGTCCATCCGCTGGCTCACTTCTAACCACTTCCCCCCACGAGGCAATGCACCCACGATTGAGGGTGGCAGCCGCCATATCATTGAATACCCCATTTACATCTTTCCACACAATGCTCAGAGTGGGATGAAGGCTTGCAATTTTTCAGGTTAATCGCCGACCGCGCGTGCGGCCCAACATTCTTCCAGAGATGGAGCACCTGGACTTCCCTTGCGCAATTGGGGGAGGGGAATCGATAATTTCCGATATTCGGCACCTAGAAATGTACACACATAAGACTTTTTTTTTTTTTTTTTTTTTGCTCGTACGTGTGCTCGTAAGTATGTTGTGCTTCGCCTACACCCCATTCAAGTGCACGTGCAGGATCTGAATTTGGTAACAGAAAAAGCTTTTCATTGGAAGAAGTGGAGCACCTATGCTTCGTACCCTTTTGTTTGCAGCTCGTGCACATTGCGGATCTGGCCTTGCCTGGCAGTAGGTCTTTTTGGACCCTATATAGAGAGAATGGTAAAATAAACTATGTCTTCCCTCCTTTAAAAAAAAAAATGCCACGAAGAAGTAGAAGAAAAGAAGGTGGAAGTCGGCACACTTCTTGGGGGCTATATCTGGAGCACGAACTTGGGGGAGACACCACCCTCTAAAAAAAGAGGAGGGGAAGAACAGATTTTTAAATAATGGCAGATCCGTCTTCGCGCTGTGTAGGGTGGCCTACCCGGAAGAATGCTTCGGAGGATCTTATAGAATTATTTCTTGGTTTTTTTTTTTTTTTTTTTCATTGACAAGAACGGAATAATTTCCGGTATAGTTAGTAATGTAAATGTAACGGAATGCGTGCGCAAGATGTAACCCTTATTTAATGCACGTGCGGTGGAGGATGCGTGGATAGGAAACAGATTTTTTCTTAATGTTGAAAATCAACTCATACGACCAATAGCGCAAAAACGAAAAAAAAAAAAGGAGAATTTCAATTTGATCATTCCTATTTTTATAGATTGAAAATTATAAACACATTTTTGGTGGAATTTGCATTGATTTATGAAAAGAACTTGAATTAAATATTAGAAAATAAGTTTTCTCTATTATAAAAATCTATTTTTAAAACCGACAGCTTATTATACAGAAAAATATACTTTATAAATGTAAAGCTTGTTATACTGTTTATAAATCAAGAAATCCTGCAATATATATATATAAAAAAAAAAAAAAAAAAAAAAAAATTCTTTTTATTGTAAATTTTACTCGAAGACTGAAGTGAAGAAAGTATAAGAAAAAAATGTGTCCTCGCGGCATTATTTCAACAAACTATTTTGAACAGAAGTTTTGATTTTTAAAAAAGCATTTATCTGAATTTTATACATTTTCTATATACTACCTTAGAAATAACTGAAATGTTATGGAAATTTATATTCAAATAAGTCATTTTTCATACATTTAAGGTATTACTTTTAATGTTGATCTAAATAGATATAACTGTGGAGCGGATAAGAGTATTTATAATTCGGTTAGTTAAAACTAAATCTCATACTTACAAATCCATATGGACAATTGGATTGAATTTCTGTAGTAAGATAAAACTAAACACGATATCAAAGTGAAAGATGCCATGTCTATGCCAGGAATGGTAATGATAAATAAGCAGGCCGGAAAATTGTGATGACAAAATGTGGGTGCAGTGGGTAATCCAAACATCTGGGGAATGTTAAACCTACAACATTAATGCTATGTTTGTTGTTGATATTTATATATTATTGGCGAATAGCCTCAGGTCAAAGTGAGTGGAATTTGACAACATAAAGCAAAAACAATTGTACTGTCAATGGTTTGTTAATAACATAAATTAAATCTTCAATTTCAGGATTTTTTTTAATTGAACATACTTTGAGAAAGGACAGTCTCATGATTCTACATTTCTTTTATCTCCAAGAAAAAAAATTATTTTAACTATTGCTATTGGGATTGACTAATTTTCCTTTACAATTAATTCAGAGGATTCCCAAACGTTGACTGATTTTAACGTAATTTGGAATTGAAATCTAGAGAGTAAAATTATTCTGATAAAAAAAAAATGTAATAATTATTTAAAATTCAAAATTCACCTACATTTAAATTTAATACATATTTTTAAATAAATATTTCGATTTAACTTTAATTTCTTTTTAATAAATATAGTATATATGATAATGCATTTTAAATTTTTTTTATTTATTTCTGCCTATTTATATATTTTATATTAATAGTTGAATGTTTTTTTTTTAATTTTATTTTTAACAAATATATTCTGATATTCTTCTTTGACTAAACAAATTGTTCAAAAATAAAAATTATAAATTACTTTACCTACAACAGAACATTGCTCTTGTTATGTAAAAATACATTCTTTAATATATTTTGAAAACGCATTTCATATTCGAAAAAATGATCTTTTTATACATTTATTTTAGAATCAGATTTCTTCACATTTTTTTTTTTTTTCTTTTGTATAGTTATTTTTTTTTCTCCATTTAAATTGAATTTCATTTCACTTTAGGTAAATTAAAAATAATTCTTAAAAATATATATTCTCATTTTATTCTGCAAAATATATTCTGATTTTACATGATATTGATTTCTACACAATTCTTACCCAATTTTTGATAACAATATAATTAACAACAATTACTTTTATACAAATCGCACAATTAAATTTATTTACATAGTTTTGTAGTTGTTTATGAAGCGTTAGGCAATCAATTAATGCATTGTGTTTATTATGATTGGAACAGTTTTCCCGAATAAAACTATTTTTTCTACATGTAAGATAGTGCTTTTTTAATTATTTTAATTGATATTAAAAAGAAAAGTAACATATTTGATTTATCTCCTAGTGCAGTGATTTTTACGGCAGAGAGTGCTCCCCCTAAGGGAGTTGAAAAAAGGGAGGACATGACAATTTCAGCAAATAGAAATGAACTCACCTTAAATAAATGAAATGCTAATAAAAAAAATAACATTGTAGACTTTTTTTGATCAAACAAACTTTTCAAAATTATTATTAATTAGACCCTGATGGGTAAGGAAATTTTTTGATTTTAATTCTAAACATATTAAAAACCGTTAAAATTTTACAAAATTTACTATGATATTTAATAATGATGAAAAAACATCAAGGCGGTGTGACAGAATGTTTCTTTGCTAGGAAAGGAAGAAAATCAAAGCATCATGGTCCTAGCAGAATAACATACATTTATGTATGGGAGGGATACACAAAAGATACACAAAAACTTTTCATGGTTATTGCTTCCTAGAGAATTTTTAAGCAAGTGCATTTAAAAATATGGATCTGATATGGAATCTGATATATCCAAAAGATATTTATTCAACCAAAACATATTTATTCACGAACGGAAATTACACTATTTAGAATACTTATTACAGAGTGATAATTCGACAATATAAAGAATGAGATGTTTCGTGATTTCAGATAGACCTAATTTCTGACTGGTTAACCAGAACTGCATAGATACATTTTCTAAAGATTGTGGTTAGATTTAGATCCAGAGTTTTGTTGTTCTCGTAAGGTCATTGATATGTAACGTGAGAGTGATTTTAAAAACGAATTTCTTTTTCATCACTTTTTATAATTAGAGATAAAATTTTATACATAACTTGTAATTTTCTCCTCGTACATATTTGACTAATTTTCTGTTTTCTGAGATTTTTCTCAGATACAGCTCCTCTATGAAATATATATTTGTTTTAATATTGAAATTGGCTATAATATAATAATAAAATTTCATATATAAGAATATTTTAAGACAGTGTTTTATTTGCCATTATATTAAAATAAACATATCCCATCTGTAATATATGATGCACTACATATGCTATATAAATATAACATACATCATTTTTTAATATCACATAACAAAACAAATAAGAATTGTAGTAGAGATATCGCGATGAACTTTCGAAATAAAGGAGCTTGGTTTAAAACCCATGCTGAACTGAGAACTTCAGTTTCTGTGTCAAAGATGGGCACAAGAATTCAATAAGCCCAAAAATACTTTTTAGGGGTGGGGTTGAAGGGGCAGAGATGAAAGTGTGAACCCACCAGAAGCCAACCTTTAGTTAATCAGTTAATGTATTGTTCGTGTTATAATTTTTTGACAATTTTTGTTTTAATTGTGATGCCACAATGCGTTACATTGTAGTAGATGATGCCTCACATCATGAAAAACGCTGAATTTGCTACATGTCTATAGTAATACTAGCAAATGACCTCTGCTGAAGATTTCTGGTATTGGAAAGAAACAATTATGAAATAAAAATCAGTATGTGATATAGATATTTAGTACAATAAATATGCCAACATCATTAACATTCTTCAGCATGTGATTTTTTTCGGACAAAATATTGATTAATTATTCTTACTAACAAACACGCAGCACAAGTGACACATTCGGTGTTATAAAAAATTTCAATCTGTGGCACTTTTTTTTGTTGTCAACTTCATGCAACTACAACTTTAATTGTTTTCTACCCTACGAAATCACTGACCTATCACTGAGAGAAAAGAATACAAGATAATCCAAAATGAGTAACGGCGATGAGGGGAAAAAAAAATCCATTATATCCACCGCGGAAGACACGCTGTCGGGCATAAAACGTAGAAGTTCCGCTATTAGAATAAAAGGGGGAGAAAAAAGTTATTTTTTCCATCCTCCTCTCCTGCGCATGTTGTGATGCGCACAAACGCCGATCGGCTTGGCGCGGTTTCTCTGCTGCCTTCCCATTGGTAGAGAGTTGTTCTCTAACACCGGGTGAGAAGACTATGGAAGATCCCTGTTTCAGAGGCAGTTCAAAATCTCCGTTCCTTGCGAACAGGTGGGTTCGACGCTGAAGGTCGTTCTGTGTGCGTGTGATCAAAGAACTGTGCGGCAGTGACCATCTCTGCAGCCCGAAGCCCCCCTGTACTTTCTGCGAACATTACATTATAAGTGCAAAATCCGAAGACTTGTGAAAAATCAAAAAAAAAATTTTTTTTTTCTTATTTAATTTTACAGAGTTTTGATTTTTAGTGTGTGTTAGGACGTTATTTGAAACTTTTTTTAAAAAAAAGATTTGGATTATTGACTTAGAATAAAACGTTATTGTGGTACTGAACTTGTTATTGCAAGTATTTGTCACCTCTCTCATTCAGAAATAGATTCTGAGCAACTTAAAATATACCTGCATGACGTAAGAAAGGTAAGAATATTTATGTTTTGCTACTAAAAAAAAAATTTTTTTATTTAATTTTAAAAGCAAAAATTTTAGTTAATCATAAAAGTAAAGTGTTAAAAATATTAGCCTGTTTTTGATCTAAAACGATCAATTTTATTATAATATTAATATCTTATTCAAAATATATTATAAAACAAATTTTTGGTATATATTGTAATTATTAAGAAGAGTGTTTTACAAATGCATATTCAGTTGTATTATTTATTATATTTTAAGTAAAAAAAAATTATGTTGTATTAAATAATAATTATTATTATATAGAATTTTTCACATATATGATGTAAATTATAAGCAATCAATATTTATAGTTAAATTCCGAAAATTCAATTAAAAATATATAATTAATTATATTAAAACCGTGATAAAGAAATTTATTGAAATAATTTCAATGAATTTTTTTTTAAATTTTTTTTATTGAGATATGAAATTTTAAAAAATTATCTGAAACCTCTATACGATTTTCAACTAAAATAATAGCAGCAATACTTTTTTTTTATCTTACATTCATAGCTCAATGGTACATAATTTCTATAATATAAAAAATTATTTTGAGAAAAGGAGGGATTTATTTCAATAAAATTATTTAAGTAATGTGACATTCCATTTATTATTCTTTCTTATTTTAAATTAATCTTCTATTTCCTGTAACTTTTATATAAATTAATTTCGAAAAATCCTTATCAATAGTAGAAAAGAATTTCATTTGTGAATATTACTTTTTCCAATTACAAACATAAATTTAATTTGAAAAATACCTTCAAAATTATCTAAAATAACATAAAAATTTTATTTCGATTTAAAAAAAAATGAAATGAATGTGAATGTGTGAAAATGAATGTTATAAATTAAAGAGACATTATATATTATTAATATAGATCGAAAACAAATTTTTTAGATAGAAAACTTCCTGTTTTTTAGATCTAAAATTTCCAAATTGTGGTAATGATTATAAATTTCAAATTAGTTTTATACCAGATGCTAGGAAATATGTAAAATTTAGTCAAATACTTGCATAAACTTCTGACAAAGCTTTGCTTACATCGAAAATTCCAATAATTGTGCAATTACTATTTATTCGCCCATATAACAATGTATTAAATAGCTTCCATTGTACAAAGTGTACCACAGGTAATAAGTAAGAAAATATCTCGCCTCAGTTATCTAACGAACAGTTATTTCAATAAGGTGTCAATGACTTCCTACCGTCCTGTCACCACAAAAAGGGTTAAGAACTGGCAGAAAAGAGCCGATTTACATTTCACATTCATTTGCAATTTGATGTATGCGTCGTTGAGGAAATCCTGGTGTGTGTGTGTGTGCGGCTTCAGAGAAAAAGGTACAAACAGAAGCGCGGCACCCTTCATTCAAGATCCGTGAAAAAAAGGAGGTTAAAGAGTTTTGACGCACGATTCCGTGCTCACACTTTACGTTGACTTTCGGAGAAATATTTGGTTTTCTGACCAATTGCGGATAAGAAGCGACGACAGAGGTCTTTGAACTCCAACTCGGGATTACTATCGGTTTCACTCAGATGAGGGAAATATTTAATTTCCGATCTCGTTAAGGAGTTCATAAAGACGGAGAACTGGTGGTTTTCCATTCAAATCCGCTCCATCCGCATTGTCTTGTTGAATTAGGAACACGGGCTTCTTCTTTTAACTAGATTGGATATGCCAGGCTTAATATTGTTTCAGGTAAAGTACATATTTAATTTAAGATGAAAGTGAATTTCCTGTAAATGTTTTAAAATAATTCAATTTTAAATATCTAATATTTGGTTTCCTGCTTGTAAGAAAAGGCTGTAAGTCTTTTACGAATTCAAAGATTCTTTTTCCGCAATTTATGTAATTGTTTCTTATGCCTTACATTATTTTATATGTGATAGAAAAGTAACTGTATCTTTATTTATATTTAAATAATAGTAAATTCTTTTTAATGGCGCACATTAAAATTTTTTTTTAGAATTAAAATTTAATCATTTAAATTAATAATAATAGTATAAGGGATTAACTATATACTTAATTTGTATGTCGTGATAAAAGAATTTTGCGTTTAAAATATCGAATTGCATTGATGAAAAAATTAAAAAAAATCTTTCAATTTATTATTTTCTCTTAATTTCTTTATTAAAATAGCAATTTCAGATCTTAATTATTTAAATTTTCATTAAAAAGTTAAATATTTAAGTTTACATTGAGAGATAATCGAATATTTAATTTTTAATAATCACTCCCTTTCCTGGAATGTTTGAAATGAGTTATATTTAAATACTTTTTTTTGCTGATAAATTTAATCATAATTTATCTAATATATATATAATGTTGAAAATGTATTTCTTCGTATCATCAGTTTTATTAAAGAAATATGAAATAAACAACTAGCAGAGCGCAGTGATAAAGAAGCCATCGCATTAATTCATTCCCCAACGAAACCGTCAACAAATCCCTGCAGAGCGGCTTCACTGCCGAGCCCCCTTGCCCCTGACCGTAACCCGTTCAGCATCGTGTGGGATTTTCACCGTTGGCAGTGACACAAATACCGCGGCGACGTAAGCGCTCTTTTCCGCCGCCACCGCTCGCTTCTCGCGCGGCTGACGTGACGCGGCGTCCGCGGTCGAGCGGAACTACGGCCAACTTGGGTCACCTTTTGTTGCTGCAGACACGTGTTTTTATTATCTATCGTCTATTTATTGTTGGGATTATTTTTTGATATTTACCGTTTATCATATTACGCCGCTGAAGGTTTGATTTTTTCGGAGGGAGAGTATCGCAGCAGAGATTCGTTTTTTTTGTGAACAGGTATCACATATCGTGACCTCTTCCGAAAATCACGTGATGACTTAAGCGGAAGTGTTGTTTCTGGCCATTAAGTAAAAGTGTCGGGTTGCTGTTGTGGAAGGTGACCATTTGACACGGTCGTGATTCATCCGGAAGACAAAATAAATTATTGATTGAATGATTAATTTCTTTTATACTATGTAGTAGTTTAGGTCATTAAAGAATAATCCTTATGCAACTTGAATGGAAGAATTACTTTTTTTTATATAGATTAGATATATTACTTTTTTTATAGATTATAAATTAATTTATTTGAATATTTTCAGTTATTATAATTATTTATAAAGAAACTTTAAAATTAAACATTAAAAAAATGCATGCGTTAACGAAATAATGTTAAATAATAATAGCTTTTTCATACTTGAAATATCAATGTTACTTTAACTCAGAAATTAAAGAAATATTAAAAGTTTCTGATCGATTTTTAAACCAAATCAGATTAATTTCTATAGAAAAGAAAAATACAGAAAATTTTATTGATTCAAAATATCAAATATCAAATCAGAAATGTACGAAAAATATACCATTTAAAAAAATTTAATTCAAAGCATATACTATAGAAGAATGTAATAAAAATTATTGCCAAAAAAAGTTATTCTTGATAATTATGATTATGTATATCAGTACCAACAATTGATCAATGACTTGATAATGTAATTTCAAAATAATAATAATATTAATTTACCTGATACCTTAATTTTGTGTATATGAAATTTTTAAAAAATGGATAATTTTTTTAAATAAATATTTATCAGTATTATGTAATTAGTTGCATTTGATTTTAATAAATTATGAGCCTAATTTTAATAAAATATTAACGTGTTCATAGAATCTAATAAGGAATAAAAACAAAGACGACTGTAGAAGAATTTCTGAATAATTCAAATAAATCAACATGCGAAAATACAAACGGCGAATGTTACACAGATTTTTTTATACATTTTAATGCATCTTTATAACTCTTAACATGAAACAGATGTCGCTTACATCTATTGCAATCAGTAATCAAATAAAACCAAAAAAAGGAAGGACAGTCAAACTTCGCGAAACGTTATTTCTGCTGCAGTAAAATATTAATACAATCAATATTATGGAATAAGTTACCATAGATTCTTATACTTCGCAAAATGGTAGCGAAAAAAATAACCAGGAAGTAACCGCCGAACCATCCCTATATACTTTTTTTTTCCCCGCAGCAAAAGTCAAGTTGAAGAGGGGTGGATGGGGTATTTTTTTTTTTTATATTTTATCAGAAACAGAGGAGAAGGGCATATAATCCCCCATACTCCAATGGACCTCTTACACGCTTCTATTGACACATTTTTCAATAGCTTTGTCGCCAAGTTTTCCCTTCACTTCTATATCTCTTCCTTTTTTATTATCTCTATGGGGTGTAATATTATTTTTTTGTTCTCCAAGAGCTCTCACTTGGGGCGTGAGAAATTGGCGTGGGTACAATATGGCGGCATATGTTCTTTACACAGATGCACACACAACCCCCAACTAATAACATTTGAGCAATGGAACGATTTTATATTATTGCTTTCCTGCGTAGTTGGAACTTGATACGGGAAAGTACGTTTACAGGTAAAGTGATATAATGCTTTTACGTCCATTTAGTACAATACTAAATGGAATTTTATTTTGATAGAACGAATATATTAATAGTTAAATGTTAAATTTCTTTCTGATGCCATAATTTAAACTTTAATTATTTAATTAATTAAGGATTTAAAATATAAATCTTAAATTTAATAAATTAATCGAGGGTTAGAGATATGATAGAACGAATATATTAATCGTTAAAAGAATGAATATAAAAATCGTTATAATTTTCTTTCTGATGCCATAATTTAAATTTAAATTATTTAATTAATTAATGATTTAAAATATAAATTTTAAGTTTAATAAATTAATTGACGAATAAAGAGATGATAGAACGAATATATTAATAGTTAAAAGTTAAATTTTCTTTCTGATGCCATAATTTAAATTTAACTTAAATTTAAATAAATTTTAATTTTAATTTTTACTTAATTTCAAATTTTAATTAAGGGAAGTAAGTTATTAATTTTTTTTTTAAATTAACACAGAAATGATCATTATAAAAAGAAATAATATTTAAAAACTATTTTTACAATAATTTAGAAGATTACTGAATTTTACAACTGATTAAAAAAATTAAAATCGTTAGTTTTAAATTAATAAAAACAGAAATGATCATTATAAAAAGAAATAATATTTAAAAACTATTTTTACAATAATTTAGAAGATTACTGAATTTTACAACTGATTAAAAAAATTAAAATCGTTAGTTTTAAATTAATAAAAATTAATACCCCCCCCAAAAAAAAAAAAAGCTTTAAGAAAATTTGATTATTAAGTTAACAGCTTCTTGAATTTAACGAATGAAAATTTGCAAAAAATGCTTTTATAACAGAATTTTAAATTTATGCGCATTTTAACAATGTATTTTAAGTATAATAACACACATCACGTTAGTTTTAAAGATAATTGCAATCAATTCATAAATCAAATTACTTATATCGATTTTGAGTAGTTAAAAAATATATTATACGAATGTTAATGAAAAAAAAAAAAAGGATATTTATGTAACAATAGATCGAAAAATTGTACTTGAGAAAAATGACAACTTTGTAAATGTTAAGATTACTCGACATTGAACATTAAATGAAGTTGAAAATGCTTTTAGTGTAGGAATTATTGCAGTGGTTATATGTGAGGCAATTTTCTTCGCTTTCGACTTTCATTTTTTGTCTCTATTTTTATTGATATGTATTGAAGCAGCTGGCAAGAAACCACAATAGATATCGTATGATATAAAGTAATGAACAGTTTTAGTTTCTGGCGTATTTAATTTAGATTTAAAGCAGGGAATTTAATTTCCTTTTCACCTTGCATTTGCTCGATATGTACACATCCATCAAGTTTGTTTATATTGCTGATACTTTTCTTGTCATAAAATGCTTGCAATGTTTTCTGAAAGAGATTGTGACTATCTTCTCGTAGGTGTGTCTGAAACAATGATTTGAACGCTAAACAAAACTTTAAAAAAAATAATAATAATATCATTACAGCATTTTCTAGTTTAAAAGTGTCGAAGTTATAATTGTAATTATAAATTTGCATTTTGCTTTTAATAATTCATTAAACTATTTTAAATTCATAAATACAAATGAGGATAAAAAATTTTATTTATAAATGAAGCATATATAATGTTATGTCTTATGCTTTACTTAAAATATGGTATAAAACGAAAATATTTTTTTAATTTTAATTTTTAATATATCAAAAAAGTTTGCTAAATCTCAGAAAGTTTGCTAAATTTGTTTCATGTAAATCTTTATCTTAAAAATGATTAGATTTTATATAATTATAACTTTTAATATGGACTCTTAATATGGATTATAACTTTTATATTTTTCCACTTCAATTCTGATTTATTTAAGTAAAATTTTTCACAAAATTTTGTCTCTAAAATTTTAATAATTTAGAAAATTGATCTATAACATTATTAATTTTATAGGTTAATATAATAAGAAATATTAGAATCGATTAGCAACTCTTTTTTTTTTTTTTAATTATTCTTTGTATACTTAAAAGAATTTAATAAAAGTTTTAACATTTTTTTCTTGATATCCATGACGGCAAAATCCTAATGAAATACATAATAATTAAATCTGTGATTTCTTAAAAGGTATTTTAAAAATTATTTGTGTACACAAAGAATAAATTATCTGAGTCATCTTTGTAAACATCTTTCGCAATTTCTAAAATAAGGTTGTTTTGAAGGGTGAATCATGCACAGTTCACTGACTTCTAAGGCCGCGCCTGAGAAAGCGAGAAAAACAACTCTTTTGGTTGAGAGAAAGTTGTGGTCAGTAGCAATCGTGGGAAAATATGAGGGACGATCTCCCCCTTATTTTTTTCCCACATTTTTGCTACCCCCTTTCATGTGCTGTGCGGTCGATTGGGTTGCGAATACAACATGGTCTTAGCTTTTTCCGTTCGTTCGTATGGGTTACCAAAAGCTCGCGATTTATTGCCTTCTTTTAAAAAATATTACCTTTTAACTTTCTTATTGTATTTGTTCAGAGCATTCGAATGCGTCGCAGCTTCAGATTTATGTTCAATGGAAAGGCGTCATATGGACTGTGGAGTGTGTGTGTGTGTAAACTAAAAGTTGTCGTTAACTAAAAATGCGGATCATTCCATTGCCTTCATTTCTTCTTTCAAGGGTGCTATCGAGTGGTGATTTTGTTCTTATCTTTAAAAAGAATTTAATAAGAAAGAAAAATAGGTTTAAAATAATAAAATAAGAGAATTTTTTGATGCACGTGCCATTTCTTATTTTTGATGGTACACTGCTTTCACGTGCGTTTTTTAAGGATTAGAAGTAAAAAAGTAAGTCAAGTACTTTTTTCTTCCTTTTAATTCATGTAATTATGATCTGTATTTATCTTTATATGAGAATAACTACTTGTATAGGAATTTAGCAGATGGAGATTAATATTCTCCTGAATTATCACCGAAAATAAAACTTCTAAAACTCTACTCATTGGGAAATTACTTACAACTTTCCAGATAAAACAATTTTATGAATAGCGGAATATAGAATTTAAAATCATTTTAATATAATCCTATTTTAAACGGTGCATCATCAAAATTATTGAAATTGAATCAATAGTTTGATGATACACCATCTAAAATGTCACTGTACATTTAAATTGGTGTCCTATTATACAAGAAAAAGAAATTGTTTTATAAAGAAAAGTAATTAATATACAACTAAATCTACACATTTTGATATATTAATTTAACTTTGTTTTAACTTTTCATCAATTAAAATTCAACTTAATAAGATTAAAATTACAAAAGTTTAATTGAAAAACACAGGAATACACATTTAATAGAAATCTTATAAGCAGATTTCTTACAATTTACAATTTTCTTTTTAAGCAAATGTATTTACTAAATTATTTAAAAATGCATTTAAATAATTTTTATTGTTGTACTCAACAAATGCAATTAAATAGTTAAATTAATAGAAAGAGGCAATCATAAAATAGAGGATTCGATTACAGTAAGAATCATTAAAATAAAATGCAATGAAATGTTTAAAAAACTGGCTTCAGTCTGGGAAAAACTTATATATTATAAACAAACAATTCTCATACCATAAACAAGCACGAATATTACAAGAAAGGATGTTCCTTAATTACTATACAGTAAACATAAATATAATTCTAACTTGGCGATCGCCACCAGAACGAGTGACCACTTTAAACACCTGTTCAACGTGCACCCCTTTGAGAGAAAAAAAAAAAATTGCTCCGCTCCCTATTGCGTCTCTCCCCTTTCAAAACACCTATTCCCCCAGTTCGTCGACCCTTTCGCTGAGGGTGGTTTAAGAAAAAAAAAAATACATATCAAGTGGAAAAAAAAAAAAAAAAAGATAAAGGGGAAAGTTGTATATAACTTTTTTTTTTTTTTTTCCTTCACTCCCCCCTTTCCACATTTCTCATTTCTGCAGGTATTGTAAGGTGGGCCTTTTACAATAATACTCCTTACAGAGCTGCGTGAGAATTCATTGACCTATGGGAAAAGGTTGGAAAATAAAATGTGGGCTATGTTTGTTATTTATATCGCTATGGGAGGAAAGGGTAAAGAAAAATAGATGTTATTTTTTTATTTGTAATGTTTAAAAAATGTATGTTACAAAAGGATGCAGTTTAATGATTGCCACAATGCTTGTATCATTTATATAAATTTAATTATATTAGTTTGTAAAATAGTTTCAAAATTTTATTTTATTCATTATACAAAAGTTTGAAAACAAACGTAATTTTTGAAGCATGCTTAATAGTTATCCATGCATTAAAACTAATTTTGTCAACTATACAACGATGTTATTAGACTTCATATATTACAAGTTATAAAGTACATCAAAATAGCCATTAGTTTTAATTCCTGGCCGAAAATTAATTTGAAAATTGAAGAGAGCAGATTTCTAATGATTTCCAGTTATAGCGATGCTCAATTTATTTCCATTCAGATATCATAAATTTTATTCTTTTGAGACTCTTTCTTTAAATTTTCTTTTTTCTTATGAGAAAAACAAATTTTAAGGTTAATAATATATTCAGGAGTTTTGCATTGCTTATGCTATGATAGTTTTGTTGTACAATTTGCTTGTAGTGAATACCTGTAGCAGTTTTTGTTGTGCAAAATCGTAGTCTTTCTAATTCACTTCTTGTTAGTTCCTCCTTTGATTTGTGTGTGTGCATATATAACAGTAGATAACTGCAGGTATAAAACGGTTAAAGAGAAAATATATTATTATTCACTGTTAAATACAAAACTATCCAAAAAAATATTTTTAATTTATATTAATAATAATATTAAATATATTAAATGTATAGTTAATTAATTTTCAATTTGAAGGTACTCCGTCAACAGGATAGTCATTTTATTATCAAGAGGAGTTACATTTCCTTTCACTTAGCACAACATTCCGACTTGTTTATTTCATGCTTCACCTCGAAGGGAAAAAGTGAAAATTTTTCTTAGATTACAATCCGAATGCATTCTTCACATAACACGACCGATACACACAAAAACACACACGCATAAAAAAAAAAAAAAGTCCGCGTATCTTTATTTATTCCCCCCTCCCCTCTTTTACTTCATTTAGTCTCATTCACTTAACACAGTCCAAGATAGAAGAGTAGTAGGGGGGGGGGGATAAAAAGAAAAAAAAAAAAAAGGAAAAAGAACCTGTTCTATAGGCAAGCGTCCCACAATACGCAGAAGTAGCGCAACGGCGGTCGTTGGCCTTCTGTCCCCGTTGCAGGGCCTCCCAGACGTAGAGCACGCAGATATGGCCTTGCCCTTGAAGAAGCCAACATTGCGGAAGCTGTAGCTTTGCGATCGAATGAGGAATTCTGTTATTATTCGCATCTCTTTCCTTTTCTTTTCTTTCTTTTTTTTTTTTTTTTTCTTTCTTTCTTTCTATCTCGTTTTTTGTCGTGACAAATTAGTTGTAATTTCAATTCTCTCTATAGCTCTTGTTTGTTGTTATTGTTATTTTTTGAAATGAAGATAGATATCCTTTGTGATTTGGCATTTCTTTTTACAAAGGATTTATTTTCGTGTTTCACTTTCCAGTGCAAGTTCATTTGCTTTTAATTGGACAATCCTCCCAAATTGTTTTTATCGTTTATTTGTAATGGCTCATTTATTTTGTAATAATAGTTTAATTTTGTTTTGAGAAAGTGAATGGATTTAAATTACTAATAACTTAAACTCTGTAAATTGAGATGCCCTATTATCTTTTTTTTTTTTTTTTTCATACATGATTTAACATGTTGAAACATGTCACATGGTTTTTTTTAACAGAAAGTAATTATTATCTCCTAGATTTTGATACAAATGAATAGATCGGAATTCACTTTGTTTTATTTTTTACATTAATTTCAAATATTTAAATTAGATTTTTTTATCAAATTTTAGTTGTTAAGTATTATTTTCATATTACACGTTATAACTCTCTTTAAAAGGGTAAAAAAAAAATGTTTTTAAAAGTATTTACTGGTTTCTGCTTTTCAAAAATAACTTTTTTAATAAAACCGTTATACCCATCAATTAAATTACATATTTAATCTGTAATTTCCACTTTCAAAAATTCGAGATGTTTTTATACTTTTTGGCAAACTAAATATTTTAAAACCGGACCCACTTTCAAACAACTGCACGATGCCATCACTGCTTTTATAAATAGTTTCGTACACTGATTTTTATATTCACATTAGATTTTAAACATTTCACTCATTTAAAGTTTTATAACAAAAAAAAAATCTGCTTTCATGCACCACTACTCATTTACACCAATAACGAAACTAAACACTTAAAAACTGCTTTACCAAATTATGAACATCATTCACTACAGAAAATAATAATAGTAATAATAATAATAAAAGGAAATAAAGAAAAGACTCTCCATTTCCGTGCACAGAAAAGGACAGAATAGGATGAACTACTCGTATTCTCCAATTTGTAATCAAACCCCATCATCATTGTTAGTAAGGTTTAAGCTTTTCAAAAATAACTTTTTAAATAAAACATCGCTATACCCATCAATTAAATTACATATTTAATCTGTAATTTCCACTTTCAAAAACTCGAGGTGTTTTTATATTTTTTGGCAAACTGAATATTTTAAAACCGGATCCACTTTCAAACAACTGGACGATGCCATACATAACATTGCTTTTTTAAATCGTTTCGTACACTGATTTTTATATTCACATTAGATTTTAAACATTTCACTCATTTAAAATTTTATAGCAAAAAATCTGCTTTCATGCACCACTACTCATTTACACCAATAACGAAACTAAACACTTAAAAACTGCTTTACCAAATTATGAACATTATTATTAACGACAGAAACTAAAATAGTAATAATACTAATAAAAGGAAAGAAAGAAAAGACTCTCCATTTCCGTGTACAGAATAGGATGAACTACTCGTATTCTCTGATTTGTAATCAAACCCCATCATCATTGTTAGGAAGATTTTTTGAAATGGCAGTCTGTTGGACAAAATTGCGAGACATAAGTGCAAGTGAAGCATCTCGAAAAGGTGCTTTAAAAAACCGGAGAAGGTGCTCTCGTGGGGGCGGTCGTGCGTCCTCCCAAAGTCATCGATATCACCTGTGCGCTCACTGGTGCCGAAAGAGATGTTGGGACGGAGAAATCCGCACGCGTTCCTAGTGCCTGCGGCTATCCGCAGTGGGAGACTGTAGGGTTACCGAGTGGCGAACGCCAAATTGAAGATACTTTTTTTAAAAAAAAAAGGTCGCCACTCATTGTTTGGATTGTGCCACGCCAGAGAATTAAAAGATATGTTCTGCAATAATATATTCAACAATATTTGCAATGCATTCTCCTCCTAAAGTTTAATACACCATACTTCAGTATTCTCTGTTGACAAGCTTATAAGAGATGCTCCGTTTACATTTATTGTATTTTCCCATTTGTATTTATTATATTATATTATAATTTCAAAATTTTCTTTGAAAAATAAAACAGTTTTGTTAGGATATATTTTTCTGAACACATCATATTTTTAAAAATTACTGACTGAATAAGTTAATACTCGTTTCAATGAAATTATTGAAAGTCAAAGAAAGTGAGTCGTAAATATTTCGATTTTTAAATTTTATATTTATTTTAACTTGTTCTGAATGAGTAAAGTTAACCAAAAAGAGTTTTTATCATCAGTAACATTACAATCTTGATTTATTGAAAATAATGTTAAAGTCACGTCCCTTCAACTTAAATTTTTTAATTAATATTTTTGATTTATAAAAACAGCATCTGTTAAATAATTGCAATTAATAGTTTGATCTAATTAGAAGTTTTTAAATAAAAACTTTTTTTAAATAAAAATCTACACAATTTAATAACAATAAAATATTGAAAAAACAATAATAATTTTATGATTTACTTCAAAAACTGTTTCTTCAACAACACTTAATAATTTTTATTTTAAGTATATCTCGTTAAAAATGTATTCAGAAAGAATAAATTAAATTATTCCCTAAATTATGTAATGATTTAATGCCGTACATTCTTGAATAAGTGAAAATTTTAACTTTCCTTTTGTAGTGTAACAAGATAATAAAAAAAAATGGAAAACCCACTTTAAAAAGATAACTTTTAATAAGCTTAAAAGTGAATCTATTTCATTTGAAATTTTTATCACGGCTTGATCATTTAACGTAGTGACTGTAATTAATGCAATAGTCATAATTTTTGTCACAAGGCGAGTAAGTCCACGGTGCTTCAGTTGCATACCAAATTTTTTTAAATGGCAGACAAGTATGCAAATATTAAAGAACCAATTTGAATTGAATATCATATATATTTTTAACAAGTGAAACTCACTTTAAAAAGACATTGAAAAAACACGTTTACTTTCTATTCCATTCAAATGAATGCATTTACATAACCGGTGATAGAAGAGAAATAAATTTATCCAGTCGTATAAGTTACGATGTGAAAGATTTCTTTGAATGTAATTATGATAAATATTTTATATGCGTATCCATATTATTATAATTTTTTAACGCAGAAAATAATTGGGTTTTTTAAAAGAGCTAAAACTACTTTCTGTATCGCATATTTCTGTAATCAAGGACGATCAAAGGACATTTAATTAGATTATTCCCAGAATAAAATCTAATTATTTAATTTCAGTGGTCTTTTGATTAGAAAACATTAAATTATGAAATTAAAAACAGATAAATAAATGTACTATGAAGATAATATATATTATTCAGTTATCGGTGGTCTTTGAATAGAAAAAAAAAAAAATCAAAATATTGGAGTTATTCAAACTTGAATTTCTAATGTACGAAATATTACAATGAGATTTCAAAAGAATGATAATAAAACTTGAAATTCCTTTGAAGATTTTGAAGAACAAAACCACGCATTCTTTTGTTCTGTTAAGTAAAAAAAAGAGTCACAGCGACTTCTTCTCCACGTAACGAACACTTGAACATTTCAAATTGCCTTTTCACAACTACAAAAAGATTTACAAATTCGAAACCGATACTGGAATACATTGTTACATTCCTTGATTTTTTTTAATCAAAATAATAATAAATAAAAAAAATCTCCTCCTATGTTCACGTTGTTTTATCATCAAAGCCCTACCGGAGCGGCAAATAAAAATTCATCAATGATGACAAAGATAATAAAAAAAAAAAAAATACCTTCTCCGTCTCTCTTGCATCGAAAAAATTTATCCATGCAAGAAATTAATAACAATGGCGACCTCACAGGGAAGGGAACAAAAAAAGAAATAAAGAAGAGAGGGAACCCCACGGTACAGAAGGTTTTTTTTTACTTTGATCTGTCTCTTAGCCGACGGAATCTTACTGTCATTTGAAAGAAGGAAAAAAAACTTTAAGAAATTAAAATAAAAAAAAACTTAAGGTTTTTGCCAATGCATTTTCTCAACGAAAGAGTGATTCACAAAGAAAAAAAATCAAAGAGCTATGGAAATTTACAAGAGTCCCCACTCCAGAAGATAACAAAAACCGAATTCTGAAATCGGGAAAACAATGAAAAAGTTTTGAACTGAGGATTTGATTGATCTCAGAGGCAAGTTTTGTCAGGCGAGAATATATGCGGTCTTCACCGCTCAATTATCTTCAAGTGCCTCCTTCTCATATTCCGACTCGAGCAATACCGTCATAAATTTTGGTGCTTCCGTCTTTCGTTATTGTAAATCACATTCAGTTTTGTTTGTGCATCGAAGATCAATCGTTCTGATTTGGAATTCCGTTATATTTTGTTTTGCTCGACTTTATTTCTTATGAATTTCAAAGAACCTTTTGTTCGCGGATGTGGAATTCATACGTCAAGTACTTGTACGCCCGTCTTAAATTAAAATGAGTTTTTCTTTTGTGTGAATCAAAAAAATTTTTTTCATTGTTGTAAGAGATAATTAAAATAAGAAAAGATTTCTGTGCAGGAAATTTTTTTTTTATAATTTTGTATCGTTAATTTCTTTGTATATGTAGTATTAATTAAAAAATAATTAGGAATTTTTAGGAATTAATTAGTAATTCCTGTTACGCCTTTTAAAAATATTTTGCCATTAGTCTATATTCTGATTTTATTTACATGTAATTACCATGGTCATTACATCGTTTGATTAAATAAAAAATAAAAAAAATTATGATTGATTTTAAAAGAAATTGAGAAGTATCGAATTCAAATTAATTATTCAATGCAAACACATGTATAGCAATGAATCTTAACATCTATTTAAACAACATGTCGTATTGAATCATTTAATAAATAGAATAGAATCACATTAGATTCAAAAGTTCTCTTTAATTTTGGTGAAAAATTAAATAATCTTAATTCATTAACTTTTCGATTAATAATATTCCTACAATAATGTATCGCTCCGCTGTTAATTAGCTTAAATAATTAAAACTTTTTAAAAAGCAATTTAGAGATCGTCAATTTTGACCCGGGAAGCAGTAGCTTTCCTTTACTTCTGCTCTGTTGATTACTTCTTAGCAAGCTACCAACCACCATTCACATCTTCATCAGCTTTTACTCTTTTCAGCGGAATACAAAGCTGCACGTCTGTAAGTACGAGAATCATTATTTTGCTTCCCGGGGCGAAATCGAAATGAAACATGTTTCGGTGGCCGCCCCAAGGCTCAAACCCAATGCGGTTTTCACCGCTGAGCAGAATTTCGAGATCGCGCGCCACCGCAGTTTGGTTACCTCTTCACAGTCATATATCCATGAGGATGGGGCACAAGATCTCGGCAGGTATCTCGTCCGTGGATGCCATTTTTGGCATCTTTATCCATGAGTTTGGCGATCTTCGTCGTTGTTTTGTCATAAAAATTTATTAATTTGCTGTTAATTTCAAGTTAATTTAATTGAAAAAAAACGATGTACATTAATCAATGTCTATTGAATTAAAATTTTAGCCCCATTTGTGCATAGAATGTAAAATAAAAGTTAAATAGCCTGATATTTTCCATTCATTTAAAAAAAATACTTAAATATGAAAACTTTCAATTTTTTTCAAAGATACTTAGCGTCTTGAATTATATTTATCCTTAATTTTACTTAATTGCACAATATCTATCACATCAATAGTCATGCGATAGACTATAAAATGTATTCCAGTTAGAAATAATAGTAAAATTTAATTTAAATTTTTAACAATGAAAACATTTTCTGTATTTATATATTCTCTTAATTTTTACTTACTTTTAGAATGAATATATATTCTATAAAAATATAAACAATCATAATAAAAATATAAATCGTGATGCTTTTAAGCTTATAATATAACATGTGAGTGTTTTAAATAAATAAAAATAATCGCAATAAAAATATAAATCATGATGCTTTTAGGCTTATATAACATACAATTGCTTTGTTTTTGTTAACAATGATGTTATTTTCAACTAACTAGCATTATTTGTAAAACCTCCTATAAAAATAATTATATGATATAAAATGTTTGATGAACATTTTACAAATAAAAATGTTGTAACATCACATTTTAACTAACGATCAATAAAAAAATCCTTTGCAGTAGTATAATTTGATCAAAAGTAGAGCATTCAACAGCTGCTTAGGACTAATTTTTCAAAAAATGTGAGTACAAAACATTAATCGCAACGATCACTAGTGCGGGTGGGCACACGTGGGGTAAAAAAAAGGGGTCCCATCCACGTGCAGGTGAAACCCTCCATTCGAATAATTGTGTCAAGTAACAATCGTTTGCACAAAGCCATTGCAATTTTTCAAATATAAAAAAGTTAAGAAGTAAAACTAGTAAGCTTTCACTGTAATCAATTCACTTTAAATCGATACCATCAGCGCAGTTCTTCTTATGTTCTAGAATGGATTTTTTTTATAGAGATACAAAAGTTCTGCGCCCTTAAAAAGTTAATGCGATTCATTCGATTGTAAAAATTTTCTTTTTCAATTTGACTTTCAACCTTACGTCAAATTGAAGCCATCTCAATTGCACCTGCCGAAAAACGACAAGGTCTGTTGACTTTCCCGCCTAAAAGAAGAAGCAGCGAATTATCTTCATCATTACGGTCCAACGGAAGCTGGTTCTGTGAATCTAAAAAGCTTTCACTTTCGCTTAGTTTTTAACATCCAAACAGTGAATGTTTGGATTTGCTGCGTAATGCAAAGAGCTTTTGCGATTTTTTAAATTTTGATGGTTAAAAAACATATTCTCATGTACAATGCTTTTAAAGGTAAGTATGTCTTAAGTTTTTGTAGAATTTATTTTAGACAATTCACATTTTTTTATATTTTTTTTTATTAAATTGAGAAAGTTTTTTATGATTAACAAAAATAATAATAAATAAATAAAAGTGTTGAATTTTTATTTTAATTACTGATTTAATTTTTATATAGTTTATTTTTTCTAGAATATTTTTCTCTGTATGTAGGAAATTTAAAGCCCTATTTTTAGGCCGTTTGTAAAGTATAATTATAGAAAACAATTATCATTAATGGATACTTTTATTTTCATATATCATTTGCTTCTAATATTATTTTTATTTGAATAATAGTTAATTTCTGAAATGTACTGGACAACTTTAATATGCTAATTATGGAACAGATTTTGTAATTAATTATTAATCGAAAATATTTATTTTATCCTTTCCACGTTAAAATTGATTAAAATGTTTCGATAATTTGTTAAATGTAGCAATGACGGACAACAACAATGTTATTAACTGTTAGAAGATATTAACGTTTGACTCGTAGCGTAGCGTTGGAAATTTAGAATTTTGATAAATCTAAATAAATCAACTACAAAAATTTTTTCTCATTTGTTATTTACTATTCAATAAAATTTTGTTATTGAACTTTTTAACATTTTCAATATTTTGATAATCAATGAATAATTTATAAAATGTTATATTCAATTAGTAATTTAGAAAGTTTTCTCAAAGTATTAGTTTTGTGGAAAATAACAAATGCTGATCTCTTACTAAAACAAATATTAATTAGTATGCAAGATTATTAATAAAGAAAATCTTTTAACTTTTCGCCATAAAGCTATTTATTCAATCAAAAAAAAATATCATACTTTCATTGTCCTCTTATATTGTTTTTAATCGAAAAGTAAATTAATCCAAATGGCGAATCTTAGAATAATTCAACAAGACAGATTCATTGCAGACGGTTAAATCGATTCCATTGAAACCGGAAAAGCATTAAACTCTTTCCTCACACTTCGTTATTAGTTCCTTATTTCTTTTCCTAAATAGTGAGAGACATTCAAAGTCCGAGAAATCAGTTAATGAATGTTTCACCTGCTCTGCGTTACCACTTCCGGTAAAGGGTCAGCTAGACGCTTCTGCAGATTCCCCAGCCATTAAGCCTAAAATTGGGATGACGGAGTCTACTAGCGGCGCGTGCCGGGGGTGGGAATACGGAGGGGCATCACTGGCCCAGTCGGAAGATCGCAGCTGCCACTTGCGGTGAAACAGAACACCTGCCCCTCCCTTGAAGTTCTGACCTCCATAACGGAATGATGGGTTCGTGAAAGATTATAAAGCTGATTTTGATTTCATGTGCAAAAATTTGGTTTTCTTTGTAGGTGGAGAATACAATGTGTACCTAGCTTTATCTAGGTCAGAAATCGCTGTTTTTACAGCCCACTGCCTTTTGGTACACATATATATAGAGAGAGAGTGGTATTTTTTTGTTATTCAAAGAATAGTGCCTTAAATAGAAGGATATTTTTTTTTTTTTGATACTTCCAAATTAATGGCATTTAACAGCTATCATCATTTAAAACTATTTGGAAATATACAAGTTATCAGTATATTTTAACATTTAGGGAAAATAAGTGAAAAATGATGAGAGAATGCATTTATTCTACGATAAGTATAAAAATTAACTATTATAACAAAAAAATTTGAGGTGTTCAGCTTACATATTCATAACTATTTTTTGTAATGACTAGTTGGAATTAAATTAGGTTGGTTGGTTATTAAATTAACACCATTACTGTCATAATAATAACTATTCAATCTCAAACCATTCTTGATATTTCAAAATTATGATTTACATTTGCTTAGATATTTTTAATTTTGAAATAACATGGATTGAAGAATACTGAAAACAATCCATCCACCATTCTAAATGAATAAAAAATAAATAAATATTTTCATCCAATTTTAGGGATTGAAAATCGCTTCATGACATAACGGAAACATAAGGAACGAAATAAAAAGTAGAAAGTGAAAAAAAATAAAAAGAACATTATTCCATAACTGAAAACTTTTAGATAAAAGCTTTCAAATGAGAACAGCAATAGAATATTAATGAACCAGTAACTCTCTAACCTAGGCTAAAAACACTTTAAAATCGAGGTCAGCTTTCACCAAGTATAGATAAAACTTTCACCCAAAATCGTAGTTCGCGACACATAACCAAGATATAAAAGCTAAGTAGCAATATATTAATCATTTCCATAGAATGCCCCCTTTTATTCGGAGCACGATTATTTTGGTGTCCTTGATGTTACTTTTCTTGAAGATCGAAAGGTATGTTCAAGGATGTCCAGGACGATATGGGACACGGGCTTATCTTTTAATAAATTGGATGCATTTTGGCTTCTTAATCTTTATCTGTTAGGTGAGGTGGGGAGACCTTGAAAACATCACATGTTCTTTAACACGTGAAAAAAGGACAGGAAATACTCACGCCGCTTATGGAAGGTATTTAACTGGAAGGAAGGTATAAAACTTTGGTTCCTATTATATTTATATTGCTGTGAATTTCAAATAAAAAGTAAAATCGTCTGTGTGTTAAAATGTAATTTGAAAATGCAAGTTTGTAAGACTTTCTCGGGTTTTTGTGTTCAATACATATTGCCCATGACATAAAAATGCTTTTACAAAATGAATAAATTGTTTTTACATCATACACATCATTTACATATACTGTATTTACATAATAAACTTTTTTACATCAAAAATTAATTTTATTCTTATTCTTTGGAAAAATATTTAGAATTAAAATCAAGATGATACAATTGAATTTATTTTTTTAATAATCCAGATTGATTTTTAATTAAATGATTAGTTTTTAGTGCATTTTATAATAAATATTTTATTATTTATTATTTCTAAATAGTTCATTAAATTATTCAGATAAAACTGAAGCAATAGTTTATATTATCTATACCGGATTTTTTTTTACTTGAAAGACATAAAACGTAAAATATTATTTTGCTTCATTTCACTTTTACTTTAAATTTCTAAATAATCTATAAAAAATTGAAAAAAACTAATAAAAATAATTATTTTTTTCTCTTGAAGTTTTGAAAAAAAGAGACATTTGAATTTTTAGAATTCATAAATGGATTCAAATTTAATCTAAAAGCATTGGACTACAGTTTTAATTACCATCTACCTAAAATTGGCATATTGATCAATTTGCTAAGCATAAATATGTAGCAAAACTTTATCGTATTATTATGAACTTAACATAACCACCTTACATAACGATAACGGCAACTAATAAATTTTGTATAAACGCATGATTGAAACCTGCTGAAAAAGATAACACTCAAAAGCAAGATTCCATCCATACATTATTCCATGTGACATCATAGTATTAAATTATGCTGACCTCATGGATAAAAAATTTGGAAAGCTCCATCCTCCGCAGAAAGATAGGTCCTCGAAACGACGAAATAAATCTTAAAATGTTAGGAAAAATAAGAAACATCTCCTAATAGAATTCATTTGTTCTTCAATCACGTTCTTCCAAACGACGGAAAAAGTGATGCTTCAAAGTAGAACAAGGCCGTCTACAAAATGTGCAGAAAAAAAAAATTCAGAATACACATTAATGAAGATAAAGTAATAAATTGTGCACTTAGAACCTAAGAAACGTATTTTCTATTAAGAATTGAAATTTAAGAGCGAAATATGATTATTTATAATGCTTTTCTTTGAGTTTTTCTAATGTACTTTTAATTACAACTATCTTTCGATAATTTTTTTTCTAATGTACTATTAATGGCAATTATCTATTAGATTAGTTCACATAACCTTTTATATTTCGTTTTATATTATTATCTTTATTATAATTCTAAGAAGCTGAAGTTAGCTATAAATAAATGTGGAAGATAATTAACATTTAATTTTTTCTCAAATCATGAAATTTACGTTCCCTTTTGTATACCACGAAGAGTCTCTGTATGATGTAGGGAGGTTACTTCGGTTTTACAGAATAACTGCCCATCGCTGGCGGGTTGTATGGAAGAAGTATATCTTTTAATAAATTATTATTTTTTATTTTAAAAAATATTTAAAAAAATATATTTTGTATGGAAGAAGTTTATCTTTTAATAAATTGGATGATTTTGGCTTTTTAATCTTTATCTGTTTAGGTGATGTGGGGAGACCTTGAAGGCATCACATATTTTTTAGCACATGAAAAAAAGGATAGGAAATACTCACGCCGCTTTTGGAAGGCCTTTCGTTAGTATAAAACTTTGGTTCCATATTGATTTATATTACTGTGAATTTCAAATAAAAAGTAAAATCGTCTTTGCATTAAAATGTAATTTGCAAAGCAGGTATACAAATTTCGCATCTTTTCGTGTTCAGTACATATTGTCCTAAACCATTCACTTGGAAACCTTCTGTCCGACGTTCTCAGTGTCTATGTGAGATATTCACTTACTCTATTACAATCTCCATCGTATCTTCTCGTTTTTGAAGCAACGATATCTTGCATGCACCTAATCTATCAATGATTCACAAGTCGAGCATTAATGAAGTTTAAAGTTTTTTTAATTTCTTCTCAAATTTCATATGTTTTGCGTGGATATATGAATCAATTGACACTAGAAAATATATACTTGAAATACTATTTTTACAAATTTTGGTATGACGATTTGCTAATTTACATAGACTTAAATGAAGGACACAAGCTTGCTATAAGGCAGTAAATTATTTTGACCTTGTTATTCAAAACAAATTAATCATAAGGGGAAAAAACTACTGACATAAGTTTTTCCTTTCACTTCCGCGATTCCCAACGAGATTTTAAAATTCTTCCAATAGTAAGTGTAGATAGTAGCAGCTAATGTCACATTGCCAAGGAGAAGCAGTCTTAGGGTCAAGGATTCAATATCCTAAATCCATATAAATTTTCTAAAAGCTATTGTGCATCATGGTAAAATAGAAAGTGAATATATATTTTTTCTTTCGTATGAAAGAATGTAGATTACATCATTAACTATTATATCTGCATTTATCGTTAACTATTATTAACTATTTATCATTGATTATTATATTGGTTAAATAACTGCTGAGCATGGACGACAGAAATAATAAATAATTGTTTAAGATATTTTTTAATGTAAAATCTCTATTGCAATAAGACTACTTTTCAAATATATGAGTTAATGTTATAGTTTTGAAACTTATTAAATACAGGAAATAATTTCAAACCTTAAATTATAAACAATAAATTGGACAAAAATTTCATGCAAATTTTTAATAATGATAAATTAATGATATATTTTATGCACTGAAAAAAAATTTACTAAATTATTATGCTATTACGTTTACCTGGATACTACCTTTCTAATCATAAAAATTTCAATACCAATTGGTATTGCCTTTTCAATCTTAATTGGATATATACGATTTTCTTTTAATTGAATTTTAAAAAAATCGTATACAGCCTTTTGAATTTGATGCAAAAAAATATCTTTAATTGCTTATGTGTTTAATGACTCGTGTATAATTAGTTTTATCTGACTTAAATATTACTTAATGTTTTTTTTTTTTTTTTTTTTTTTTTTAAATTTAGAATTCTAGAGATATTTTTAAAATGTTTTTATATAATGCTTAATTTTTGTAATATTTTGTCTTCGGTAAAAATTATTATAGAAAGAAATTAAATATCTATTACTAATTTAGAAGAAAATGACATAATAGTAGATTAATATCTGAAAAAATATTTTCAAACACTAATTAGTTTCAAAATTAACATAATTTCGAAATCTCATATTTAAGTTCGCAATTTTTAGCAAGTAGTTTTAAACAGTAATGAAAATTTTCTTTTTAAATATCCCCTCTTTTCTTCTCAAGATTCATAATGTGTAAAATATATCATCAATACACAAATATTTCATTTGTGTGCCTTAACATTTCATGATCCTGCTATACTCATTCGCATTGAAGAACGGCAATCCGATTTAAACAATGCAAATAGACACCTTAAGCAACCTCGTTAGCATCCCTCCGATTTCAGATATAATTATTGATCTCATTAAGTTCTAACAAAGAGGATGACTAATTACTTTTCACGAGCACCAAACTCGTCTGGAATGAACTTTCGACCTGTTTCAGGTCACGGTTTTAAAGCGGCAGGTCAAGGGCGGCTTACCATGTACGACGACACTTGATAATCCGTCTATTTCCGTTATGATATAGCTATTATGGACAACTTATCGCTCATTTTGGCATCAAATTGTTGTGTGTTTATCCCTTATGACGATGTAGTAAATGAAAATATTTAATGGTATTATAAAATTTTGCAATATTTATAGTATCTTATTTATTTTTCTAAAACCAATAGTTGTATATTTTTATAAATTTGTGATGTTTATGTTCTTCTTGAAATAAAAAATTGTTTTAGATTTATTTTGATTATTGAATTTAACATTAAATGTTATTTTTAAGTTTTTAATACAGTTTTAATTGTTTCGTAATGAGTTAGAAAACCGTGTTTATAACTTAAATATTAGTTCAAAATATTTAACTTCTATTTTTTATTATAAAAACACTATAATAATAAAATCTTTACATTTAAATCAGATTCCCAATTAATTTACTATAAACAGTTGCAAATCGTTATATTTTACATAGAAAAATAAACCGTCTTCATATCTATTTTATATTATTGCCGTTCGATATTATTACAATCAACTAATTGATATAAAATAAAAATAATAAAAAAAAATGGAATGAATTTGCTGTATAATACTTAATTTTAAATATTATTTTCAACTTTGAAAATGATACGCTGGGAAATTTAGATTATGTTTATAACTTTTGAGGTGTTTCTTGTGATTTTTAATCGGTAATTTAAAAAGGGCACTGCCAAAAAAATGCCAATATTTATTACACTTCGTCAATTTAAAAATAACCTAATCTAGTCAGCAACAATGCAAATAATAAGAAAAAAAACACTCGGTTGCCAACGTTTTGTTTAAAATTTTGTTTTTTGATGTATTTATTTTTTCGATCTCTCCCCTTTCAGTGAGATATCTTATTTTTTCCCCTTATCTGTTGAAACACATGTACCAATTTTTCGCTTTCTATCTAGTTCTCATTATATCAACGAATTCAAGGGCAGGCTAATGTGAATGAACGATTAAGTGCAAATAGTGGAACTCTCAGCTTATCTATAGCACGTGGAGTGTCTATAGACCTTGTTCGGGTAACACTGAAATACTGAAATCGATCGCTTATGTTTTTAATAATTAATATCGACATCTTGTGACTAATGCTTGCGAGGGGCATCTGTGCGACCCTGACCTTGTGAGTAGCAATTAAAAATGAGACTGTTTCGTTCTATTTTCTCTTGTGTGTGTGTGATTTTTGTACGCTATCCTTTACCACTTTTTTCAATGATTGTATTATATTTCTTACAGTTACTAAAATATTAAAGGAGAGATGAAATTATGTGAATTATGAATAAAAATTCAGTTTAAAATTTATATTCAGGACTCTTGGCTCAATTGATTAAACAATTTATATTTGGTATTATTTCTCATATAGAAAAGAACTTTTATATTATTTTCGATTTTCTTTTAATTCGGAACTATTAAATGAGATTTCTCCTCAGAGAATCTTTGTATATTAACTTTATGAAACAAATTTTTAAAAAATAACTATATTTAACTATAATTATCCATTTTCTTTAAAGAGTTCTCATTTTCTTTGATTTTCAAAGGAAAGTGCAAAGGATATAAGCATGTATGAGAATAAAATTGTCCCATAGCTCCTCTTTTTCTATTTAGTCTGAATCAAACATTTAAAATCAAAGTCTGGGAATTGTTGCTCCAAAATATATAAATTAGAAATAAAAGTTTGTCGAACGTTCAAAACATTCTATTTTAAACTACCAAAAATTATAAAATATGAAATAAATATTCTTCATTATTTACTTTGAAAATTAATTTTAAAATTTACTAAGAAATGTCTTTCTTGAAAACTTAAATTAGCTTTTGAAATGATTATAAAGCGTTAATTATAAACAAATAAATATACTTAAGTTAAAATAGATAATAGTGGATAAAATTGTGACAAATATCTAATTTTAGATAAACAGAAATTTCCAGTTTTCAATTTGCTTTTCTACTTTCTTCCTCGACAAACAAATGTTCAAAAGAATTTGGTAATTGCTGTTATAGTTTCTACGGAATAAATCGATAAAAAAAAAAAATTTAAGAAAGAAAAAAAAAAGTATATCCCATTCTCTAAAACAAACATTTATTTAACCAACATCCAAAATCGTTTTGTATCTGAATAGTAATACCACAAAAGAAATGTGCTTCAGATATCTGGAGCTCGGTATGAATAGCAGTGTCATTAATGCCGGATTATATATTTACTTCCAACTTTTATCATGAATTAATTTCGGTGTCTATTTGCTTTAACAAATGCACTAATTTTACCTTTTACTGGATTTAGAAAGTGTACAACGGTTTTTGAAAAAGAACATACGTACGTTGAAAGAGACTTATGCAAATATGAAAGGAACTGACAAACTTCTGAGAAAAAGAAAAAAGGACTTTTCTGTCTGCGAGAAAAGAGTCATTTGAAAGCGGGAGGAGATGGGAGAGATGCGAGAGGGGGGGAGGGATGAAAGTCAAAAGGAAAGAGGGGGAGGAATTAAGAGGGAATAAAAGCCGAATATCATCACAGCTCTCCGAGAATGAAGTGAATAGGAAAAGCTATAGGATTGGTAAACGAAAACTCCGGCGCCCTTCCTTTGTGGAGAAAGTCTATAGCAGTGACGCGTTAAAGATAAAATCTTCGATTTCGGCACCATCCACGCCAGGGCGAGCAATAACATGTCAAACATCGACACCGATGGATAAATTCTCTCGGGGAATTCACCATTATTCCAGGCGTTCCTTTCAGAGCAGGACTGTCGAGTTGAGTTGAGATGTCGGGCGCGAGAAGTTCAATCGTCGTGTGTTTAGTCGGTCTTTCAACAGATTCAGATGGGCATGAACATCGGAGAGTCAATATTAGTCCAAATTGATCAAAGGCCCTTCCTTCCCCTGTCACTGCAGTACGGTTACCCATTATATTAAAGAGGCGCGCTTTTGTGCGAAGCGCCCTGTGTCGCGTTCAGTGTTTATAGGCTCGGAAATAACGCACAGTTCACCTTCGTTTGAATGGCAGCACTTGCTCCGTTTAGACCACGTGACCCCACTCCTATTCACACAGCTGATTTTCTCTCCCGCCTTTAGTGAGGCTCGATTTCATTGAATTCGGAAACGAGCCCTTTGTTCGCAGTTTGCACCCTCTACTGTTTTTTAAATTTATTTATTTTCGGAACGGAGGTTTTTTTAAAAAGGGACGGAGGGTAAAAAGAAAGGTTTAAATTACACGGCGGAAGATTTGATGGTAGTAAATACATGGCCAAATTGGATCCCTTTTTAAGTTTTAAAAAAAAAAAAAAAAACATATATATATATATATATTAGACTAAAAGTGGACTTTTTATTAAAAAAAAAACAGTTGTAAAATACTAAGTTGGAACCCTCCTTTTTTTGTTGTAATTGCACAGATTTGAATGAAAATAAATTCAATAAATGAGTCATTCATTTGCATTGTATTAAACAAATTACGGAAGATAAAAAAGCAGAAAAGGTAAAAGGCTAAATGAAGTAGAGTTTCAATTTTATTTTAATGAATCAATTTATAACAATACATTTGAATGTAGAATAAAATATTAGTGGTTTTCTAAGAGTGCTTCATCAGAGAATATGTTACACTCTGTAATTATGTATAGTTCCTTAAAGTTTAATGTATCAATGACTGAAATGATCAAATGATCTTTGTATTCGCCATAAAAAGTAGTGCGATTAATTTACTTCTTTTAATATTTTATTGGTTGATTTTTTGGTAATGTATGGAGTTCTTGTACAATTATTATTACAGAAATTGCAAAAATGGCCATACCTTCAAATTGAAATCGAATTTAAATTACATTTGTTTCAAAAAGCCCAAGCATTTATAAAGAGGGGAAAGGTTTTAATCATTTTAACGAGATAAAACTTTTAATATTATTGTCAAAATCTAAATTAATATAAACAATAATTATAATATGTACAATAATAAGAATTGAACACTAATTTTTATTATCATAAATTAATAAACCAAATATATGTTATTGTAATTCATTCGTCGTATTATTTTGATAAAAAAAAATCTAAATCTAAATATAAGTTTTATATCTCTCTCAAAGTATTGAACAATTTAATTCATTTAATATATTAGAGTTTAAAAAAAAAGGGGCTTTTTTTTTTCTGCCAGAAGAAATCAATTTCAGAGTTGGAAAAACTGAAATCCTTAAAATAAAAAATGAATCAGATATTAGAAAAAATAAATGCATATATTTCTTACATTTGTGGAGGAATTTTTAAATGAGAGCACCCACCACAAAAAGAAGTCCCACCTCTTAAAATAATGTATAGATCCATCTCATCCCTTTCCAGCAGCATCTCTCGAATCCCTTTCTTCTTCTCCTCGCAACTCCGCCCCATGACGTCATCGAAATACCCGCCCTTTATTTTCCGCCCACCTCTCTCGTCTTCAGGTGAATTCAAAGACAGAAAGAGAGCAAAGAGTATGCGAGCACCCTCCCCCACTTCATACTTTTCACTGTGACCGTAGCGCCACCGGCGGTTGCAGCTATAACAATTTTCGGGCGATAATTTTTTTTCTTTTTTCACCCGACCACGGAAGTCATAGAGATCTCCACCAGACATGCCAGTGCTCTCACCACTCACAAAGCATGAGGTAATCCATCATCTCTCGCTTGCTAACATTTGCGCTGGTAATACCCATGTCGTATGAGTATCATAGCTGTTAACTTGATTCTGTGATAATTATGGAGAGAAATAGGATTTTCTCTTAGTTTATCATTCATTTTTCATCCTTTCACCCTACCTTCCGAATAATATAATTTACATTTAAATTGTGCTTTAATACACATTTTACTTTCGTTCTTTAAAAAAAAAAAAAAGTAATATTTACTTTTATTAATATTTGAATTTTTGTAATTTATTTCAATTTTGATAATCACTTTGTATAGGGTAATATGAGTTAATGATTTTCTTTATCAAAAATAAAAAAAGTGTCGAATAATGCAAGTAACTCTAAATTAAAATATCAATTAAATCAAAACTTAAATATGTATAGTCTTTTTAATAAATATTGATAAAATTCTTTTATAAGATATTGTGCACTAAACATTTATAAAAAAAACATATTCTTTCCGCCGTTCATTCTGTTCTCCCTCTTTTTTTACTTTCGTTCATTGTATTTCTGTTCATTCATACAAGATTTAAATTTACAGAACTCTGCTGCATCGAAGAGTAATAAAAACTATTGATATTTGAATTTTAATATAGATTTATTTCTACATGGGTTCATATAGTTTAATGAAAATCAAAACTTTAACTATGTATATTAGGTTTGCTAATTTTAATAAACGATTTAACTTCATCAAAAATATTCCGCCTTTAAATTAGGTTATTAAATATAGGATATGAAATTAGTACTTTAACCATTTCTTGCTTTTTAGATTATTCAAATACCTGCTTGAAATCATCTTTTCCAGATTTCAATAACAATAATAGTCTCAATAATAATAATAATAAATAATAATATTTTTGTTTTAGGATTGTACTATGGAAGATGGATGCTACAATAACATTAACGACCTGCGGGAAGAAGGCATTGAAGAGTTGGCTATCTATACAGTTGCCGACCGTCCGGCGGACAACAGCAACGACCACAATAAGGCGGAGGCTACTCTGCCTAAAAACCTGGTCTTCAGGCCATCTAAGGCACTTCCAAATGTAAGTGAATTTTGTGTTTCATTGATAATTGCTACGTGATAGAATATGTTGTAAAAAAGTTAAATATCTTATGATCAGTATCATTTAAATAAAATCAATTTAATATTGAGTTATTGTTATTTTATCATTTAACTCACTAATGGAAAGTGATAGCTAAAAACAAAGATTTATTACATTCATAAGAATTTGAACGTGGAAGTTGTCATGCGAATTATTTGAGATTTTTTTTTCCCTTGATGATAAAAAAATAAAAGACTTTTTAGTTTGTAACCCATAAGTTTTAGCGCAAAAATTTATTTTCGACTAAAACTGTCTTTTATAATTTTTTACTTTTGAATTTGTCGACTTAACCTTTAACCTTAAACCTTATAAAGTTTTTTTCCGTACTCGAAATTAACAGTATTAATTTATGAATTTGCTGTGTTCGTGCCACAACATATAATACTAGAGATTCTAATAAAAAGGCATAGTAGCGATTGAATTGTTTTAAAGGCTATAATTTTCATCTTAAAAATAAAAAAATCGTATACTTTAAAGCAAATAAGAAATAAAAATTTTATTAAGAATAATTAAAGACTATTCATTTATCTCAAAATGTACTCATCATTTTCCAAAAATGAATGTTGAAATATTAAATAACTATAAGTGCAAAGCACTTACTATGTTACACATTAATACGTTGATATTTTACCAATAAATGATTCATTGTTTATGACTTAATTATTTAAGTTCGGTAGTCATTGATTGTACTAAGGAATAGTCATTTGTGTCTGCTTCGATCAGTACCTCCGACCTTGTGCAATAGATTTTCAACGTCATAATCTCCTTCTGCTAAACCGAAATGAAGCAATTATTCAATCACTAACAGATACGAACTTGCATCAAAAAAGAAAGCATACTATTCGAAGTCAAGGCCAAGGTCGATTCTGAGTTAACTTTTTATTGCTCACACGCGCAAGGGGAAAAAAAGAGAGAGAACGGTCTTTTCGCTAAATTGATAAGATCTTTACTGAAAGCAACGTGATTGTTACGTGGCGTGGGGCAAACTGAAGAATCCTCTTTTTTTTTTTTTTTAAATTTTCATTTAAATAAGGGTAAAAAAAGTAAAATAATTTTTTCTTATATTTTAAATCTATGTGTTTTAAAAGTAATTCAATTTCGATGCGATTTTTTTTTTTTTATTTGGGTTTCACAAACTACTTTTATTCGCATTAAATATTGGCAAAATTATATAACAAATATGTTCATTAATTCTAAAACAATAAAAAATTTTATAATTTCATTCAAATCAAATTTGAGTATATTTGAGGGTTCGACATTTAATAGAAAAAAAAAATGTTTTTCTGAATTGACTTGATTTTTTTCCCCCTAATTAACCGATTGAAAAGAGCGTCTTTATAATGTTTGAGTGAACGAAAAACCTTTAAAGCAAAGATTTTCTCAAAATTTTTTTTGCTATTTTTCTAAACACAGAACATGACAGCATATTTCTAATATTAAAAAAACATAAATGTTTAACATATTCCAGAATGCTAAGCATTGAAAAAAAGTTACTTTAATTTTTTATCCATTTTAAATAAATAAATAAAATAATTATAATAATATAATAATAAAACCATTTTGGAAAAAAAAAAATTAAAACAACCGTTTTTATTTTCTTAGCACTGATAGTTACAAATTGAGTTTATCACAAGTTCTATTCTAGGCATTTTGTAATTGCGTTTCATTTTTAGTTATCACATAAGTCTGTATTTTCACTTTCCATTTTACACTCTCTACGATTTCTTAAAGTTGTTTATAATAAAAAACTTATCTGAATAAAAAAAATCATGCATTGATCCAATAGATATTGTTTAATGATTAAAACATAATAAGTAAATAAATAAAGAATGATTAAAAAATATTCATTAATAATTTCAAAAATTATGTTAATATTTTAATTCAATTGAAACATTATTATATAGTAAACCAAAAAAATATTTTTTTGCATGCATTTTCTCAAGTATAAATATTTCTTGATCTCAACTCGTGATCTCTGAATGATTAGGACGCTGCTTATTTACTTTTTTTACCCTTCAAGAGGTCGCCAGTGCGTTCAACTTTTTTTCATTCGTTTCTTGATAACTTCAATATTAAATTCCTGATCTCTAGTTACGTCCCCCCCCTCTTTAATTTTATCGCATAAATAAAGGGCTTTTGATTTAAGATAAAATTGTCTTTCAATCGTAATTTTCAGGATAAAAATGTGAAAAATAAGTTTTTAAGGAGGCGGACTTTGATTTTTTTTAAGCAAATTATATAAACTCTAAAAATAAAAACACGTACTTTCTCACTTATTAAATTTATTTCTTATCTGTGTATCAAATTTCAATTAATTTTTAGAGTTATATGAAAAAAAATTATGTGTATTCTATTCGTTTTTTATTAAACATAGAATAATTAATTATGTAAAATTGTATTTACTAAGCTATTGTTAATTGTTTTTTAATAATATCCTAATGCTATTTATACTTTAATACATGCGATAAAATTATCATTGTACACTATAATCTGATACTAAAATTCATTGACCATGAACTTTATCGTTTCATGAAGTGTTTTTGATTTACATTTTCTATCCAAAAATTGCTATCAGAGTAAATGTGTTCTAATTACCACAAGTCTCGACGATTACAAACTAGACAGCAAATATCTCTTCTTTTTTTTTTTTCGAGTGTCGTAATATTATCACTAAGGCCAAATAATGTCGTTGACTCCTTTCAGAAATTATCACTTGCTGCACATAGTGTTGTTTCCTATATCTTTTTCATTTTTTTATTTCTTTTTGCCCTTCAAAATTCTTTTTTGTCGCACATCTTATCAGTCCGTCGATTCTCTTTCTTGCAAACATCTGACAGATAAAGGCAAATATGTGCTAATATGGGTTACTAAGTCTATTTGCAGACAGTGTTGTTTTTACATTTACTTTTTTTTTTTTTTCTCTTTCTCTTTTTTCACCCCATGTTTACATGAAAAAGAGCTTACGCAACAGTGTTTGCAGCCGATTATAGAAAAAAATAAGGCAGTACAACTATCATCAATGTGTATGCTAGACTTTTTATACGATCTATTAAAAACATTAATAATCAATTTATTTGTCTAATTACTAAATACATACTTCAAATATGAAATGCGATTTTTCTACAAACTGAATTTGAGGTTATGGATTGTTACTTTTACATCAATAACATTATTGTTTAGTAGTTTTAATATCAATGTATACCAATGCCATGCTATTATTACTAGCTGTATTTTTAAACCGAATTATTTATTTCTAAAATAATCTAAAATTTCAATATAACTAAAGCTTAGCATTTAATGAATTACGATAGCATTTTATAAGATCTCTGTTTAAAATGGTTTAAAGAACAAAATTTTTTGAAATACATTATTCTTATCATTTTTGTAAATGAATTATTAAAATTGCCATTAAATCAATTTATTTAATATTCCTTTCTTGTCTTTGCAGGTAAAGGGTGTTTTTGCCTTAGGGGGCATTCCTCAAGGCACATGCTTTGGACCTTTTGTGGGCGAAGCATACCATGTCACTGAAGTCAACCACGTAACAAATAAAAAATATTTTTGGAGAGTAAGTTTCACTATATATTAATTTCATTTAATTTAGTTATGTTTGATATTATGAAATAAATATTTATTCGTAATCTATCAACATTAAAGCAACTATATTTATTTTTAGGTGTATAGAAATGAAAGCGAATATCATTATATTGATGGCTATGACGTCAAAAGAGCAAACTGGATGAGATATGTCAATCCAGCCTTTTCGAATGTCTGATCAGAATTTAATTGCCTGTCAAGTAGATGGGGCTATTTACTTTTACACAACTAAAAGCATTCAACCTAATCAGGAGCTATTAGTTTGGTACTGCAAAGGATATGCTCAACGAATGCAAGCTGAGGTTGAAATCAACAATGGAATACGTAAGTAATAACTCTGAATATTAAAAAATAGGATTTAATTTTTAAGTCAATGTATGGATTTAATTTTAATTATGTTTAAAAAGAAGAAAACATTTTAATGCAGTGGAAAAATGTTTTTTTTTTTTTTTTTTATCATTCTGCAATAGGTAAACCTTTCTAATTAATGCATGTTAGAAAGTTATTCTTAAAAGTTGTCAATATAATACCTAAGCTAATAAATAATAAAGAAATCATGTATTTTACAGTAGATGTGATATTTTTTTGTCTTAGGTTTATTCGTTTAATCTATCTGAACTAAATCTGATAATTAAAAGCCTGTAAATTTAAAAAAAAATTAATTAAAATTTTTTTTAATGAACGGGATAAGTAATATTTTAAAAAAATTATATCCCAAGTAGATATAATTTTTTTAAGTAAAAAATTGAGCATTATAGTATTCCTTTTTTGAAAGCATTTTATAAGTCCATAAACAAATTTTGTAAAGTAAAATTGAATAAAAATTATAATTGTAATTATTAGCAATATTTTCCAGTATATATATATAATATCCTTATGTTTGTTGCAGGTATTCAAATTAACCCACCGTCAGAACCATTCGGACACCACGCAACTCCACCAGAAACCTATAGACTACAGATGTCTCAAATCAAAAGAAATTACGAAACCCACCAGAACATTGATATCCTTACCCCACCGGAAGACAGCAGTGACAGTGATAGTGAAAATTGTGCTCTTGATTTTAGCGTTCGGGGAAAAGCTTCGAAATCCACCACCGTTATAGAAACCAAGAATACCTCCGAAATAGAAAACATCAAACCACCGAAAGCAGAAAGTGATGGGGAAACCGACACCGAATACAAATCCAGTGATTTCCATAGGCTAAAATTTAAATACGCACGAGCGAAATATAGGGCTGCGTCCCCTGAAAGGGTAGAAGAAAATGATTATGATGGAAAGCTTACAATTGTTGAAGATCCAGAAGAAGAAGAAAAGTTATCTACCAAACAAGCAGATAAAATCACAGAAAAGAAACAAAAAGAATCAAATGCATACAGAAGAGTAGACATGGAAGTGGATAGTCAATACACCCCTCCTCAACCCAGTAGCCCTATGTGTGCTAGCAGTCCTAAATTTCCAGATGATGGAATAAACAAAAGAGAGTCTGCTTTTATGTCATATGATGGAACTTTGAGGAGAATTACCAATGAATATCCAGGACCATTCACCTCTAAAATTTTACAAAACCTCTTGACGACTGAAAATTCTTCAGTGCAAGTCTTAAGGGAATTCCACCGAGATTTTAAAGATCCAATTAATACACGTGAAAATCCCGACTCTTCTACTCAAAGTATGAAAAATTTACACACGCACAATAATGGAATTTCATTTGTAACTTCAAACAGCCATAGTCAAGAAATGCACAGCCCAGATTCTACTGACAAGAGTCACATCCCTCAAGGACATAGCCCTCCAAATCCTCTTCCTTACAACATCCATAGTCCAACAGGAGGATTCCTTTACGGCAGTGCTGCACCAAATCTTTTTCAGCCTTATCCTTTCACTCCATATGCCGGAAGAATCCACCCCTCTCTGCACAATAGTCCTCCATTTCCCTCTCAATTATCAGAGTACACAGCTCAAATGGCCATTCCGTATTCAAATCACTTCAGCGTTATGAATCATTCTACCAGTCAACTGGATTCTCAAAAGCGTCATTACTACAATGCGAATGTGCACTCGACAGCAGCTTCTGACAGACTACATTCGCTGCGTCCACAATCACCAAGACAACATGTTTTAGGTCGTGGTTACCGATCCCTTCCATATCCTTTAAAAAAGAAAGATGGAAAGATGCATTATGAATGCAATATCTGCTCCAAAACTTTCGGACAGTTGTCGAACCTTAAGGTTCACTTAAGGACGCACTCTGGTGAGCGACCCTTCACTTGTCACCTGTGTACAAAAAGTTTTACGCAATTGGCTCACCTACAGAAACATCATTTAGTTCACACTGGCGAAAAACCCCACCAGTGCGAGGTATGCAAAAAAAAATTCAGCAGCACAAGCAATCTGAAGACACATTTGAGGCTTCATAATGGACAGAAACCTTATCCTTGCGACTTGTGCCCCGCAAGGTTTACACAATTCGTTCATCTAAAACTCCACAAGCGTCTACACACAAACGAGAGACCATTTACTTGTCAGACATGCAACAAAAAATATATCAGTGCGTCTGGTCTTCGCACACATTGGAAAACCACATCATGTCAACCCAATAATATATATTTTGAAGGCGTAAATGGACAACATGAATACTCCGTAACAGATCTCAGTGACAATGATTCTACATCTCCCCCCACAGCACTACCAATAAATGTGCCAGCCCTTCATCCAAATTCGGACAGTTCCAGAAGTAATTTATATAATGGCATCAAAATAACTCCGTACACTGACATTATTAGCTCACCACCTCTTTCCAATGCTTCTTCACATGACTCTTATTTTTCTCAAAGATCTGTTCCGGAATCCATGTATTCTCACAGTGAGCCAAGTTCTCCAGACGATGGACTCTCTAAATGTGTATCTGTCAGGGAGATTGCCCACCCTTGTAGATCTAAATAATATTTTACAGTTTCATAGTCGCCAGTGATCTCCAACCAAAATGTAGTTCTTCCCAAGGACTGTATCGTGTATTTCATTAATAGATATGAACTTTTGTCTTTTCATGCTTTACTTCAAATTAAATTCCCTGTGTAATATAAAATTAGTGTACAATTATTCGTCATAATACTGATGCTGGCATCTGTAATTGCTGTATAAATAATAGTTGGTTAGAGTTAACTTGATTCTGATTAATGTAGATTTCTGTGGCATAATTCGTAAAATTTAAAAGGAAAAAAAATACCCGTTTTTCTTTAATTAGTTCTGAGACATTCTATCACTTTGTAGATAAATAGAAATTTAGTTTAACTGTTCGGGCATGTTTAAAATTTAAAATGAGCAATAACGTTTGATAAATAAATTATCCAAATTTCCAGTTTGTGTATGGAAAGGAAACAAAAAAAATGGAATATTTTAATCAAAAATTTCAATTACATTTTGTTAGTTTTATGTGTTTTACTTCAAATTAATGAATAAATGAAGTGTAAAGAAATAAAATCAAAATAAAATACACGAATGGTTTTCTTTCTGTACACAAACTACCAACGCTCCTTTATTTTATTTTATATATTATTATTATTTAATGATAGTGAGAATAATTTATTTATTTTAAAAATTAGGTTTGATTCCGCTGTTCAAAAGAAGTGCCAATTAACGCGTGATATGAACAATTAAGTAAATTTCCATAATTTTAACATGCCGGATCAGTTACAAACTGAGTATGCTTTTATGTATCTAGATGTGCAAATCACGAACAGAAGAAATGTATATGTATAAAAGAAGTAATTAAGTAGTAATTTCGATTCTAATAAAAAGCAGCTGTGAGATGTTTTTATGTCAACTAGTTTTTCAGGAGCAGGCTTAGGCCAGCAAACAAGATATTGTTCTTAATGTGTTGATTCCTTATTTGTAGAGCCTGGTTCTAGTTCCATGATATTGTAAATATGTTATAATTTAATTTATTTTGTGCCGTCTTAAATCAAAGAGATGTTTTATACTTACGTATTTATGTTTAGCAGATTTTAAAGAAACGTAATGTTTCAAATATTTTATTATCAAAGAGAACTAATTTCATGTTTCATTTGGTTAAGATAAAATCACATGTTTATTAAACAATTTATGTTAAATAAATTTAACTTTTATTTTAATAAACTAAAAAGTTGTTAACACTCACATTAAATGGACACAATTTTTTTTATTACTTTTAAACTATTTTTAAGTTACCATTATAATTAAAAGATTCTTTGACACTTAATTACAATGTATAGTTATTATTCAGGTTGTAACCCAACAAATGTGATACATTATTGCATTACAAAAAGTTTAGTCATTATTATGTTAAATTAAAAATATATCTTTATTTTATATTTATAAAATGTGTATGCTTTATGTACATTTCCGATTGAATTGAATCGTTGCAGTTTAAAAAAAATTGTAAATATATTTATGTAAAAGATTTTAAATTGCTTAAAAATGATATTAATAAAGCACTGAAAGTTCAAGTTTAAAACTATTCAATTAAAATTTAACTATAATTGGTAAATTTGTAATCTACTTTACAAATAATAATTATCTGATTCATTGATAAAGTATTCATTAATATGTAAATGTTTCTCATTTTCTCAAGTTACAAGTACAATCATAGTATTTTTTACGGGTATTAATAGATTTTGTTTTGTTTACCATTTTACAGAATAATAGTTTTCATTTTAAAGAATCTTCATTTCATACAATTTAAAATCTTTTTTTTCAATTTAACCAAAGTAAAATAAGTTTCTCATGGTAAAAATATATTATAATTTTCTAATTAACTACGTGATTGAAAAATATTGAAGAGATAATAGGGAGTTTTTGCATACCGTAAGTTAGTTACCGTAGGACGTCCGTTAGCATTCTTCTCCCTAGCGCGCGTGCTCAGTTTCCTATGAGCACGCGCGCTAGGGAGAAAAATGCTACTGGACGTGCTACGGTAACTAACTTACGGTATGCAAAAACTCCCTAATAATTCAAAAGAATTTTAAATTTTCACTTTAGAATTTTACCTCATTGGGATTTAAAATATTTTAAAGATTTATTTCATACGTTTTAGTTGTTTAATAATTTATTGAGCGTTTACGCAATTTTTTAAAATATAATTGTCTACGCAGTCGTTAACAATAAGACTTTTGCAATACACTATAATATTGTAACTAAATACGCTAACTATAATTTTCTTCTTTAACTAATGCAGTAGATATTTAATACAATTTCAAATAAATTAAAATGAAACAAATTGTTCAAAGCATAAAAAATAAACATAATAATTACTTACTAGCATAATTTCCGCTTTTTTTAATAAAGTTTTAAACTTTTGTTTTATAAAAAACTTGAAGGAAAAAAATTTGAAACAATTACTGAATCGTTTAATTTTAAGATAAGTGAAATCATAACAAGAGAAAATATTACGATTATCTCAAATAATATGAAATTGAATTAAATGCAATTATACTTTTTTGTACTTAGTCGCTAATATGATAGTTTTACCTTTCTATCACTTTCAGGTCTTAAGTTAGATAAATAATAATTATTTTACTAATAAGTAATTTTAAAGAAAAACAAATATTTCAAATTTTATTTTCCAAACATTAAACATTACTAAAATCTAATTAGTAAGAATAATTTATTAATTATAATTAGCATTAATTATCACATTTATTAATACAAAACATGGTGTTTCATAATTCATAGAAAGAGTATCCACTGCATTTAATTAAGAATCGTTAAAAAAAAGAAAAAAAAAACGAATAAATTTTTTTTTCTGTTGCTTATCAAGTACATTAAATGAATGCTTAAAAATAATATTTAAAGATGTCAGCCTCATAAGAAAATTCCTATTTAAAATTTCTTATTTTTAGTTTAGATACAAATTCTATTTAATGTTTCCGTTGTTAAGTTTTCTTCTGAAGAAATCATGAGAATCTGATGTAAAAAACTTACCTGATTGATGTATTTCACTGCTATGCTTCCATTCTCAATAAAGCTATGTAATAAAGAAACATCTTCTGTGTGCATTTCCGAGTTCTTCTCTTGATTCTCTCAGTGTCTATCTTATTTTTAAAATAGAAATATATGGAGAGATATTCTAGAAAATCAAAACAAAAAAAGTCTTATTTTTATTATTTCAATGTTAAAATTTTTTTTTAAGAAAACTTTTTCAATTTTTCCCATTTTATGAAATACAAATATAGGCTCTATTAAAACACGCATAAGCTGTTATATATAAAATGAACAAATATATGTTATTGGTATTTAGACATGCGTCACAATGCTTAACGAAAATTAGTATTTAAATAGGTTATAAAGATACTATATCAGCAATTGAAGACAACTGCATTTTTCTTATTTATTTTAAAGATAATGAAAATGAAAGCAGGGCCTGATTGTCGAGTGAATAGTGCACGGCCCACAGGTTTCGGGTTCGAGCCCCGGCGGTGCCATGGATATTTGCAGTCGTTCGGAATCCTCTTTAAACCGTAGGTCACGGTCTAATATGATTGTTGAGCCATGATGACAGCCCTGCCCCTTAAAAAATAAACATCTCTTGTCTCGAAATCTTCCAGTAGGCAGACGGCCTTGACCCACCATGAGGTTGTTGCGCCAATGAAGAAGAAGAGAGTTAAAGCAATTCTAAACATAAGCATTTTTTTTCCCCCTCCAAATACTTTGGCGTTTTTTCCTATGCGTCTGGCATCAAGTTTAAATTTAAATGTTTTCGTTATTGAATAAGTAAATACCAAAATTTCAACAAACTACGATCAAAGATCTTTAATTTCTATACATTAGTTTCTGACATACAAGATTTGCCATACAACTATGAGCAACTGAACGAAAATCATGATATATCCTCATTCAGTTTTAAATGCTTAAAACATCCAAAATATTAGGCGTAATATTTCCCATATATGACATCCTCTATATAATTATTTTTAATAATTATATTTAATTTCTTACAACTGATAAATAATCACACAAATTTTAAAATATTTGCTCATTAATGTTTTAATACGAATGAATCATTTTAGTCTTTTGGATTACTGAAAACGTTTGGGATAACCAAAGATTATATGTTTCTATTCAAGAAAAAAATGAAATTTAGCATCGTGGTTGATAAATACATGAATTTATTTTATTTTTACTAATATTACAAAATACTTTTCAAATACGTTTGAAACCAACGAATCAATATTTTGCAACTTAATATATTTTTATAATTGTTATAGGAAATTATTTTCCTTTTTGAATTAAAATATTCATTAAAAACAAGTACAAGACCTTTAAGAGGGCTACCAATAATTTCTATGACATTTCTTCTAAAATATCCTTAATATCAATGAAATTTGCTTTCACTCATAAAATCTAATTTAACTCATAAAATCTAATTAAAAACTAAAAATAGATTACAAAACGAAAGTTAATTAATTTTTTTCAGATTGTAGTTTAGTCATAGATATTCTTACCATACTATACAGCAGCTATTACTATTTTTTTCTATTCGTTAATATACAAGTAAGAGATTTAAAAAAATATATCTTATCTAAATTCAATGAAATAAAACAAATTTCACACATTTCTTTTTTAATATTAAAAAATATTGATGCGACGAATATATTGTTGGTAAAATGGAAACCAAATTCATTTTAATTTTAATTTGAAAAATAAAAAAAAATTATTTCATACATAAACGAAGAAATATAAATGATAATAAATTAATCATCGATTAACAAAAAAGCTTACAAAATATTTTCTAAAAGAAAATAAAAAAGTTCATATAGTTTTCTTTCCAAAGTGTATGAAGTAAATGTAAGCGAATTTTTTAGAATTATACAATTATACTAGAATTAGTTATTACAAAAAGTTTCATTCCATACTCAATTATGCTCAAAATTAAATCCAATATTAAAATTTAACTCAAATAAACGATAATTAAATTAATATTAAATTAAACTTAATTAAAATGAAATACAATTTTAAGAATTATATCTTTAAAATAAAAATTTTCACGTTATTTTAAATAGCATGTAATTCTTACTTTTGTAATCTTGAGCTGCTCTTACTTCTTTTATAATTTTTTTTTAATTAATTATAACAGTATTTGAAAATATTCTTATTTAATTCACAATCACTCACAAGATTAATAAATTAAAAATTACAGAATTGTAAATGAATAAATTCTAACACGTAATTTTAAGAACATTAAAATAATCATAAAAATATTTTAATTCTAATTTTTTAAAAGAGTTGAGTTGTAACAAGCTGAGTGAAAACGAATACTGGGAAAATTAAAAGCGGAGGAATAATTTCATTAAGAAATGAACGACTTTTTTTAACGTAATAATTGAAATAACATAATGTCTCTTTATAATAAATTATTTTCCGTAAAAAAATATTGAATTCATCATAGTTTTTATTAATATAATTGTTTCTATGTTTCTAAGATTCTTTAGAAACTGTTGTAATTCATTTAAACATAAATATTAACGATGAAAAAAGTAATCAAACGATATTTAAAAAAACTCTTTAATTATTCGCTTTTACAAAAATTTTTATTGAGATAAAATTAATAAAGCCATGAAGAATGAAATACACAGTCAATAAGATTTTATACTTTTTTTGAAATTTTATAAAAATCGTTTCCAAATTGAAAATCATAGTTAATCTAGTCTACAAATTTCTAACATTAATTCATACTAAATATTCGAATTTAAACTCATTAAACTCTAACATTCAATTTTAAACTCATGTTTAATCTAAAACGTCTACAAATTTTTTACATTAATTCATTCTAAAATTAAACTATTTACCCCTTGTTATATATAAAGACTCCCAAAAGTGTTCGTACACTTTAAAAATTTGTAGAAAAAACGCTGTAGACTGGAATCGAATTCGAATATAAAGTTCAATTTTTGTTCATGTGAATCGAACATTTTTTTTAAGTTTCTGATTAATTTTCTATTCATAAAAATAGCAATGCTAGGAAGTAGAGAAAGAACACATTACAAAAGTCTTAGTACACTGAAAATTCATGAATAAAATTATTATTATTATTTTTTTTTTTTTTTTTTTGATATTTTTAAAAAATCGTTTGATTTTAATTTTTTGCTTCCTTTTTTCGTTCTGTTCTATTTATTATTTTAAAATGACTCTTAGTTATTACGAAACATGTTGAGCATTCCAAAATTAATTTTTGTCCCTCCATATTCGTATTAAATCAGTTCGGAATATCACTAAATTAATCTCATTCTATTGTTCATAAATTTAGAGAAAAAAACTGGATCAAAAATAAGGTAAGAAAATGTTGAGTTAAACTTTGCATGTAATTAAGTCCAGAAAATGTTTTTTTTTTCTTTGAGTGCTTGTTATTATTACTTTTTAAAATATTTTCGAGTTTGTCTTTTTTTTAATTTTCAGAAAGAAATAATATATATGCGGATAATATTATTAATATAGAAATTTTTATATGAAAGATATTTAAAATTCTACGTTAATTATAATTCTCATGATACTGCCTTATATTACTAAATTAATAAACCCATTTCTTTTTATTATATATCTATTGTACTGCTAGTACATTTAGAAGTATAATTTCACATCGAATTATATAAATGTAGTACAATTCTTGAAAAGAATATTCTGTAAGTGAAAGGTATTTTTTGTACAAACAAATCGTATAAAAATATTGATGTATGAAAGACATTTATGGAAAGGAGATGGAAAATATGAAACAAAATTTAATCAAGAATACTCAAGAACTTTTTATGGATCTTTGAAAAATTATTATTATTGCTATCATTTAAAAGACATTCAGAATTAAATTGATTAAGCCACAGGGTGTTTAAGCCATACACACCATAACACAATTTCTGAGTTTCCATTATAGAAAGAAATAAGGATTTTTCTTTTAAATATTAAAGATTTTCTGCTACTGAGGAATTATTAATCCCTGTTATTATGATTGCTACCCATACAATAAATATATGGATATTGGTTGTGGGAGTGGGTTTCGGAGCTTTCTTGACTACTTTCAATTTTTTAAAAATTTCTTTCACGATCTTTTTAAACCTCTTTCAATTTCTTTCAAATAGCGTGTACATGATGATGGCTGATCAGTTGTATAAAAGACAAGCACTTATTATTCATCTCTCTTTAATGTTTTCTGCAAGCTTGTTGATATAATTTTTATTTTTACTCCCTACTTACTATTGCCACTAAACTGACTATAGATACATTACATATCATCGGGCCTGAATGGCCGAGTGTCTGGCGCTGGGTGCCACAGGTTTCGGGTTCGAGTAGGGTTGAATGTTTGTAGAGGTTCGGAATCCACTTTAAACTGTAGGTCCCAGTCTCATATGACTGTAAGAGTGTCACGGGGCCAAGTCAGACTTCTACTTACTGGTGCTTTATCACCACATAAGCTGCCCCCTTTCCTTCCTCCCGCACTGCAGGACACTGAGGATTAGTCGCAACAACATATCACCAAATTGGCTAACGAAATAACTAACACCATTCAAATATTGCTGATGGTTTCAAATAACGCGATCCCGGTATTGACTGTTCAGTTGCATAAGGGACAAGAACTTATTATTTATATCTCTTTAATGTATTTCTACAATCCTGGGGAAATAATTTTTATTTTTATTTTCTTAAATCTTTTTTCAAACGTTCTGCAGTATTATACGGTTTTAATAAAACTTATTTTTCTTTTAACGGATGTGAAATCATGCATTTCCTTTCGTACTTTACTCGATAACTATACAAGGTAGAGGTATAGTTGCTTAGGCAATTCACAGTTTATGCGGCATTGTCAGGACAATCCTTTAAATCGACAAGAAGTCATCATGTTCTTCGTTGTGCTTCTTTATTCAGGTTTTCTTATGTGTTTTTGTAAAATGAAAAAATTTTTTCAGTTTATCTTCTAACGTCCCTGAAATGATTGAATTCTGAAATAAATTTTAGTTGTTTACTTGTTTTTTAAAACTAAACATGATGCAAATTAATTTTCATATTTACTATTAAAATAATTTATAATTTAAAAGATTTGCAAAATATGTAATTATACGAGTATTTGTTTAATTTCTAACTATCATTTAATTGATATGCTGTTTGTTCGAGGGCTTTAACCTGAAGTCATTTATCACTACTGCAGCATATCTATAGCAGTTTCAGTGTTACCTGAGTTGCACCTACAGCTATACCTTTACACTGTAGCCATAATTTTTACCTCATAACAAACTGCCTCAAATCAATCTGGGTATAAACACCATTACACTTTTCTCTAAGGGGAGTGAAAATGTACCAGATTGTTCTGAGGTAATTGTTAAATTAAGATAGTTTATTAAATTATATATTAGTAGTCTCTTAATTCCTTAAGAGATTTCGTGCCTACGAATTTATCATCCCCATCCCCGGTACAGACGTGATAGTTCTCTGTTCAGCATACTTTGTCAGATATCTAATCCATCTCCCAACCCGTTCTAGCATTCAATTAATTGATATTAAAATGTCCATCAATTTTTCATTTTTATCATGAAATAATGAATGCTGTTGAAAAACTTAAATGCTAAAATTGTTTCTAAAAAAAAAATCTCTTTTCTCTTTTAAAATGCCAAATTTGTTTCTAGGAGTATAATTTGTTTTGTAGTTTGTGTTTGAATTCCAAAAATATGTATATACGAGATAAAAGGATAATTTTATCTATAATAACTACTTACATTTACACATCATGTCTCTGAAGATAAAACTACAAATTAAGACACGACCTTTGATAAAAAAAAATATATCTTTAAATCATTTGGTTCAATATTTTTGGATTTCAAATTGTATATCTGTTTATATCTAACTTATTAATTTTTCCTGATCATTTTTATCATTAGAAAAAAAGAATAATGCAATTTATTTATTAATTGTTTGAAAAATCGATGTGTTGTATTAAGTTATTTATCTAGTAATTTTAGATAATTCTATATCTAATTAAAATGTAAAATTTACATTAATCTATTTAAAATGCAATGCTACTATCAAAATTAAAATGCAAAATTTTCAATTAGCGTAGGTTAAGTAAGTGTCTTGAAACTGAAAATTTTTTAATTGTTACGAAAATTTAAACACTGTAAATAAAATTTTTAAACTGAAACGAGAAAAAAATAATTAGAAACATAATTAGAATTAGGGAAAAAATGAGAAAAAAGATGTATTTGGAAAAATACAAAAAGAGAACTATAGGAGAGGGATCAATAAGATTTTGGATAATAGAAAATTTTTATTGCAAATTTATTAATCTAAAAAAATAATAACAATAATCATCTAATCTAGAAATTATTCTTAAATATTGTAGTTAACTTTATTTTGAGAGCGGGTGGTAAGATTTTATCTATCTACATACTTAATTAAAGGAAAATTCTACATTCATCGGATGATTTACAATAAATTCAAATTGATTAACAATAAATTCAATACAAAATTTAATTCAATCACTACTAATTTTAATTGCAATACAAAGAAGCATCTTTGTGCTACAATGAAAATTTATCTGTAAACTACAACTTCATTTCCTAATGTTTTTAATAATAATTTATTTAAAAAAAGAAAGACTAAAATAACGGATTTTTTTCAGTTTACAGTACTGCCATCTATGTGCAAATGTTAGAAACTAATTCATTATTAGTTTCAAATCTATATTCTGGTTATCAATAATTTTTGAAATTATTAACAATGGTTATAATTAAGCCACTAAGAAGTTATGTATTAGGCATCTAAAATTATTATTATTAAATTGCATAACAAAATTAAAATAATTATATTTGATCCTCCTCCTGAAAAAATTATTCGGCTTATGCTTTTAGACGATATCAAATAATTAGTTTTAAATAACTAACTGTGAAAAAAAAAAAGTCATCATTAAGTATTAATATATAAAAACCATACAGAAATATCTACAAGTATTTCAACTATTAAACAGTCATAATTAAATATTAAAAATTCATTTGTAAAACACAGGTATATATTTCTGCATTGATATATCCCGCATATTTCTTATTGATATATTTTTTTTCGAAAATCTAAATTATTAAAAAATATTTCATAATTTTTACTAGTGACAAATATAAACATAAAAATTAAAGAAAATTTTTTTTTAAAAAATGTTATTAAAATTTTTTTAATTTATTAGTTGACTCAAAATATTAGTAGATGAAAGTGAAAATTTTATTTACAAAAACTATGTCACTAAGCAATAACCAAATGTAAGAAATCCTTTATAAAATATTCCCTTTCATTTATGCACTATTAGTAGGCTGCGTAAACATTTTTTTTCACTTTTCATTATTTTCCTTTTTTATAGTCAATTTAATTTTTAAATGAAACTATATTAAAACAAAAACGATAATCAGTCGAATATATAAGCTGTTTTGTTATTAGCTCATATAAATTAAAGTTTGTATGTAAAATATAAAAATTCTAATCAATTTAATAAAAGAGATTTTTTTTAAATGAAGTTAATTTTCTTAAAAATATCTTATAATGCTATGAATAAAAAAAAATTAATGCTTATTAATACTCAGTGTACAATTCATATGCTTTTATTCCTTTTTAATTCAAAATTTGGATTTGAAAAGGATATTTACTTCAAGAAATTACCTTAAATGTTATGTTACCTTATACCTTATGTTATGTTATTTTTTTTTACAATGGATATATTATTAATAATCATGCTATATTTTTTGCGTTATTATTTTTAAATAATTTTCGGGAATAACGTTTCTGCAAGTAATAAAATTATTTCTTCCAAATTCCATAAATATAACACCTTGTCATTTATTTTATTTTCAGAAATTTTTTTTTGTTAAATTAATTAATTGTTTTCAGAATAAAAAGCTTGCATAAGAACATAAAAAATATGAAAGTATCATCGTATAATAGACAAATTTGAAGCAGCAATTGCATACTATATTAAAGTTTAATATATATATATATATATTTCAAATTACAATTCATTTATTTATGATCGCAATTCTTTTTGCTAATTCCTATTGAATTCATGTCAAAATTGAATATATAACTCATGTAAAATTTTAGTAAAAAACTGTATTATTACCCAGAAAATTAACGGTACTGTTTTCCAGAGCAGAGTTATTCTATCCTAGATATATTTTTTTCATTCTTTGACCACTTTGGGTTTTATTATTATTTTTTTTTTTTTTTACATTTCTTTCACAAGCTATTCTTATTGGTTTATTTAAATTTCCTTCACGAACTAATAATTATATAACTAAATGTAAAATTAAAAGTAAATACAAACTATTTTTGGTGGTATCAATGACAATGGAAATTGGCGAAGAAGATACAATTTTGAACTCTACAACTTTTTAGAAATATTGACATTCTAAAATTTATTAAACTGAACAGAATGAGATGAGCCGGTCATTTCATGAAAATGGAAAGTGATATAGAGCTGCTTGAATGGAAGTTTTCAATGCAATCCCTTTTGGAAAACGAGCAAGGGGAAGACCGAAAAAGAGATGGGTCGACTGTTGTTTAGACTCTGATTTTAATGTTATTAAGATAAAAAAATGGAGGTTCACGGCCAAGAGGAGAACAGCCTGGCTGGATCTTTTAAAGAAGGCCATGGCCCACAACGGGCTGTCGAGCCAGTTATAATGATGAAATGTAAAATTGTTCGAAAAGATCGTCTGGTGAAATCAAAGATAATAGAGAGTTTTTGCATATCGTACGTTAGTTACCGTAGGACGTCCGTTAGCTTTTTTAATGTTATTAAGATTAAAAATGGAGGTTCACGGCCAAGAGGAGAAACAGCTCCCTAGCGCGCATGCGTATAGGAATAATGTATTACAGATGAGCATGCGCAGTTTCTAGGGAGAAAAAAAAAGCTAACGGACGTCCTACGGTAACTAACGTACGGTATGCAAAAACTCTCTAATGTTATTTCATAGTGAAAATAAGAGTTTTTTAAAAGTCATTTGGAATTCTACAGTTTTTGTACTTTTAATTTAAGATTGTTGTTATATACTTTGTTCGTACATTAAATTCTAAATTTTATGTATATAAATTTTATATTATTAAATTTTATTTTATTATACCTGTATATCGGTTCAGCCAATTACTATTTTAATCATTATTTTCATTTTACTACGTCATTGTATTTTCTAATTGTACATCATAGTAATTAATTTCTCATTCAAGTTCAAAACAGGAAATATTTATATAGCGGTTTTTTTTATCCATTTTTTTTTTTTTTTTTAAATTAAAAATATTTCATAAAATAATAAGTAAAATTTTTTTACATAGTTCATATTATTTTTTATTCTATATTTGATTTAATTTATTTCATGGTGAAGTAAATTCAAAATCATTACATGACTGCAATTTACAATCAAGGTAATATTAAAAAAAAAAAAACTTATATTTATTAAAATTTTGATAATTATTAATAATTTCATAAATATTCAAGCTATAATCTTTTTTTAAATAAAATCTATTATGATCAAACAAAATATTAAAGAGATTCAAGTTTATTTTATTGGAAATAAAAAAAAATATGCAATAAATCAGTTGAAATATAAGAAGCTGCACTGATTATTCTATCAAGATTTCTACCATGGATAAAAAGCATTCTATTGTGCTGCCATCTATCGCTTACTGTTGGAAATTTCTATTTTAAGTTATCCAAAAAAAGAAACCAGGCAAGTTCAGTTTCTATTTGCGACAGATTCATATTGGAACACGGATACGCAACGCCGTGATCGTATAGTGGTTAGTACATTGCGTTGTGGCCGCAATAACCCAGGTTCGAATCCTGGTCACGGCACTTGTATTTTTGGAATGGTTATTAATATATTTATACATAACTAATAATATATTTTAACTTATATTTTTAAACAATTATTATGGTGTTTAATCAAAAGAATTTATAAGAACCAAAAAATTGCTTTAAATTAATTATATATTGCAAACATAAATTTCGATCATTTTTTCATTGCAAAAATTTTATAGCTTTATATTGAAAAAGTCATTTTAAAAATTGATAATTATATATATATATATATATATATATATTATGATTATGTATGCATATTTTTATTTTAACCTTCATTCAAAGTTTTTTTAAAAAACAATTGGTAATCAAAATATAAAATGAATACTATTATCAACGAATATAATTTACAACCTAAAAGGCAAAACACAAATTGGGAGGACATTTTTTAATTATATAGAATAAAAAAATTTTATTTCTATTTAATTCATTACATCATTATGCTTACAATTCATTTAAATATTGTACAAAAAGTAACAGAAATAATTTTTTTCTAAAAAAAAGCATTAAAATATATGAATTGCAAAAACTTAACATTAAATTTTAAACATTTTTATTAATAAATCACATATCAATTCTGATATAATATCCATTAATAAAACATTTAAGCTTCTTTTTAACAACAAATCTGTTTCATATTAATAACAATTTTAAGATTTTAAATCTACATGCAACTTATTTGCATAGTCAGATAATATAGAAGCATGCTGTACACAGTTACATTCGCAGAGATTTTACATAGTTTTTATACAAAGGAGGAATGAAAAAAATGCCTAAATATCACATGGGGAAAAAAAAAAAACTTTATGCAAGTATGCCTTAATATTGTATACAAAAACAAAAACATTCTACAATCCTTCAAAATATTGGATAAATTTTATCAATTGAATCTAAATCAGTAGATAAACAGATGAAGAAAGGTTCATCCCTTCATTTCATGGATAAACATAAAAAACACTTTTTAAAAGCTAGGCTTTAAACAAGTACTGTTGATATTTATAAGTGCATATTATATTTTTTATTCATGTTGAGGATATTTAAAAATGTTTAATATTTTTGGATTTTATATCAAAATTATTCTACCATCATATGCTATTGAGTTTGCTTATTTTTTTTTTTATCTAATGCTGCTTATTTGCATCATAAAAAAAATCTAGATATACATTGAAAAATACGATAAGATCATTATTACTGATAAAAACACACTATTTTAATAAAAAAAGTACATATTACCTAACACAAAACAGGGTTCATTTATTAAATTATCTTACATCTAGACAACATTTGAACATCAATATGACAAAAGTATTATTAATAACTATAATGCAATTGTATTAACATATTCAATTATTGCCACATATTTATATCCCCGTTACTTATGAATATATATTTTTTAATTGCTTAATATTTAATAAGTTACATATTTTATATAAATATATTTCTGTTCTTAAACATATCTAAAGCAAAAATATTTAGAAGGGCATTCCCATTTATATTTTCAAGGAAAATAAAAATGAAATGTTTGAAAGCCATCTAATGATTGCCTATTATTGAATTTGAAAGTTTGTGCTTTCAAAGATGAGCAAGTACAGTATCATTAAGTGTTGTAGACAAATATTCTCTATAATTTGGTCACTTAATATACACAGTCACATTAATGTGACCGCCTGTCAAAAGGCAGAATAACCACCTGGCAGAGCGGCTTATGAAATACGATTATAAATAAATATAATGATTGAAATGCTTTCCGATGCCCTAGGTCATCCTTTATATAACTCCACTGCAATGTGCTGCCACCTGCCTTTTGTGATTGGTTATTTCATGTTGACGTCGAAAGTAGGTGGTGATCACATTAATGTGACTGGACTGTGTATAATAAAAGTTGAAATGGCCAATTTGATGGTAGAAATTATGAATGCAAAACTAATCAGGAAAAGCCATTAAATCAAACAATTTAGTATGATTTTCTTATAATAAAGTTGCTCATAAGGTTTTTCAAGTTAATTGTTTCATTTAGTTCAAACTTTTTCAGAAAACAAATCTCCTTTGTAATCAAATTGAAAACTTACTATTATTGACCACTGGCTATAAAATGCATAGTTAATCACTCTTACTCTTTTTAACAGTAGCCAGGATCCATTTTATAGGTAAAAAACACAGGGTAATAAAATATACACTTGAACAGTTTTTTGGCACAAATTATTTTAGTATTTTCCTGATGAAAGAATAATATTTAGAGTTAACAATTCATTAGGTTAGGTTTTGTCAATTCATAAGAAAGAATTTATAATATAAATAAATTCTGAATCAAAGTTAAGCTTTGTATTTCACAATTTATTATACAAGTAATATCTATTTAAGATCAAATAATAACATCATAATAAAATAAATAATAATCAATATAACAAAACAATTTATAAAAGTAAAGGCATTATAACTATTTTCTCTTTAAAAAAAAAAAGTCAACATAATATGCATTTGCAACAGTAAAATATGTATATAAGAAAACATTTTTTTCATTCATATAGACATAATTCAATTTACAGTTTAAATAGTAAACTTATGTATACAAGTATTACCTGATTAGCATGCAATGATCCAAGACAATTATCAAATTTACAAGCATGTTTGTCGGTTCAAACTATCATTTATTTATAAATGGCTGAATTATTAGAAGATAAAGTACTTTTGCTTCAAAAATTTCTTATTTTTATCCATGGTCTCCAATATCAAACTCATGTTTTGAAGAAAAAAATAAATATGATCATAAAATATATCTGTGAATTTAAAGGCAGAAAAATTGATTTGTATACATTAATTTTTTTGTACATCTAAGGTATAAGGACTGCTATTAAGTCATTTCAATTATCTTTATAAATTTGGTGGCAATTCAAAGAAGTTAAACAGTCCATAGCATTAAATGTTAGTAAAGAAATACATTAATATTATCAGATATCACTTTATCTACATAAAAATAATAGAAACAAATTCTAAAATATTTTTTGAGAATAGTATAAAAAATTAATGATAAGGAAGGGGATAATAAAGGATCTATGAAGTGATATGAAAAATATTATTTTATCTTAGTGAAAAATAATGATTGAATTGTACATGCCTCATTTGACAAACAGAGAACACTATAGTTAAGATAAAATGAAAGACTATTAATATATAATTGTCATATTAAAAATTTTTTACAGGAAAATTTAATTTATTGCTTATATTTTCCTAGAGAAAAATTAAAAGATTTTTTTTTCTTCTAATTTTAAGTCATTTAAGACCAGATATTTATAGGATATCTATATATATATATTTAGGACAAATGCAGTATATTCTTTCATGTTGTTTTCATGTTTACTGACAATCTATATTGCCAAAAATACTAAATGTATAACAATTACTACAATCCAGCATGTAAAAGGAGGGGGGAATGGCTGCATTTATGTTTTAATATTAATTTTACATATTTTATTATCCATTCTTGATCATTGTAATTACATCTGTCACTCAACTTGTCCTTCATCTATATTTAAGTAGATTTCTATCAGTGGGATTTCAAGCAAAAATATGTCCAAGTATGCTAAAGATTTAAATCTTTTACTGTAATATCGCTTTAAACATTATAACTTGCTATATTATGACTGGTAGCATTTTACACTTTGTGCAAAGTGACATCCAGCAAACAGAATTTTTTTTTTCCCCTTACACTCAGACTAAATAAGAACAAACAATTTAAAAGAATTACTCTGTTGTTCGATGCTAATTTTTTTAACCTTCCATAAATGAAAATTCACATAATTTCCTAGATATTTTTAAAAATAATTTATTACTTTACCAAGCAAATATTCTTACATGAATAAAATAATTTCTATAAAACCCTAACTTATTAATTTATATTATGCAGTGCAATAATAATCTTTTGTATTTATAAAAAGTACTCTATGCAAGCAACAGTAAAAATACTCTATTAAGCCAAGATGTATATTAAGAATAGTTAATATCTAAGAAACATATATTGTGTATTCATGCAACAGCAATACTGATGTAACTATATAGTGCCAATAGTAAGATCATGACGAAATCTAAATAACAGCAATATCAAACAAAAATCAATTACTAAAAAAAATTTTAAAATATCATTAAATAATTTGCCAAAAAGGAATTATATTACATCTTTACCTATTTATTTTACTTCATAAAATCAAATTGCATCACATTTTTAAATATTTCAAACAAACATTATTCGAGGTTTTTATCAAAATTTAATCATACAATATGTACTTAACCATAAAAATGAAACATTAAACAAAGAATATAAATATATATAAGAATTACACAACCAAATATTAACGCCATAAATATATACATATTTTTTTAGAAAACAAATAGTAAAACTCCTTGATATTTACAAGATCGAAATGATATATCTATACAGAGATTATATTAATACTTTACTGGATTTTTTGTTAAAGCAGTCCAGAAAATTATGCCCCATTCATTAGCAAATGAATATATAATCACTGTTAAAAATTACAAATGCATAGATGATTATTCTTTGAACTTCCATTCTTGCCTGCACATTGGACATAATTGTTGGACTTGTTGAGAAGTTAGCCATTTCATAATGCAATGTATATGGAAACAATGAGAACATCTACCCCAAACTAAAGGACAATCATCTCCAGGCATTTTACAATCAGTGCAACAACCATCAAATGGCATTCGGCAGATACCACAGCTATCATCGTTTGCAACCCAACGCCATGTAGCAACGGCTGTATAGTTTTTAATTTTAATCTTCATTTTATAGTCGAAAATTTAACTTGACTTGCTACTTATGACGAAAATTTTTTTACATTCAAATTTAAAAACAAACATTTATCTATCAAACTTGTTGCCAGTTAGTAGAAAAAATCTACAAATTGGAATCGATTTTCATCATACCAACTTTACGGCAAAGTAGTTAGGATCAAATTTCTTTAAAGAAAAATGTATCACATTTTAGATTTAATTAGATATGTATCCTATTTTTGAAAAGTACAAAATATAATACAAATAAAAAAAAGCAATATGTCATGCTTAAGAAGAATGAACAATAACATATATATGTTTGTAAATAAATATTATTTAACAAATCTTACTTTTGAAAATTTTTGTGAAATTAAATTTTCTTTAAAATTAAATTTTCTTAATTAAATTTAAATAATTTTCTGTGAAAAAAGAATGCGTTACGAAATTCAGTTTAAGTAATAAATGAAAAATAAATAATTGCTTCGATTCTTCAAGTCACAGATAATACAGATAATTTGTAAAAATTAGGTTAAAATTTGGATATTTAGTAAATTAATAAATAAAAAAGGGGCAAATAAAACTTACTAGTTGTAGAGAAAAAATCAACACTGTTTAACAGTTTAAATAATTAATAGTTTAAATGAAATTAATTTAAATTTAATGCATTCATTTAAATTAATTATTATAGAAACATTTTTTTTCTTTCTAATGCAGCTGGCAAACACTTAGACAGCTTGGTCTTGGATGCCTTAAGGCAAGCGCTGCACAGACGTACTCACTTTGCATTACCTAGGAAGCGCGTGTAACTTGAGGAGAAGCCACGGACGCGGAGTAACAATGCCCCCGCAACGCTCTACGATCCTATTAGACCGGGACCTACAGTTTAAAGTGGATTCCGGACCACTGCAAACATCCATGGCACCGCCGGGACTCGAACCTGAAACCTGTGGTACCGAGCACCAGAGCGCTAGCTACTCGGCCATTCAGGCCCCTTTATTACAGAAACATTTAATAGTATATGTTACCCAACAAATTTGTTCCCCTAACAAATAATAGATGGCGACACAATATGGAAATTATCTTATACCAATCATATGATTCGAATCATTAAAAAAAAAAAAAATTTGAAATTTGTTTAAATCAATAAATAACAAATTGTAAATACATTTATTAACAATTCCTTTTTATTATTTTCTTTAACAAAGCATAATTGTTTAAAATACTAGATATTTAAAGCCAAACTCTCCTTTTTCCCGTTATCTCCTACCCTTTTTGAGAAACTGGTACAATTTAATGTTTATTTATAATCGACATTATTTATTATATTTTGGCAGCATTCATACTAAGCTTCGATTTTTCATAGAATTTGCTCTAAATTTCTGAATTTATTCTTTTATTTTTAATACATATATTTTTTTTAACTTTATAGAAAATATGGATAGTTAATAATCTAACAATAATCCCCATTATGCAATGTAAAACAAAGTAATTTTATTGAAAGGTTCTACTATTATCAAATATTGGTATATAAACAGGCAATTAAACTGAAATCCTAAAAAATTCATTTAAATAGTGGTAAATTCGTGCAGTTGGTTAAGCGACGATAATCTATTCATGCAGATAAACACACACACACACACAAAAAAATTTTAAATTAACCTATACCAGGGGTCGGCAACCTTTTGAGTCGGAAGAGCCAAAAATGACAATTTACAAAATTTCAAAGTTTTAAAGTGCCACAAAAATTTTTTTTTTTTTTTTTTTTGACAACAATAAATAACAGGTGGGCTGAAAAGTTCGTAGGCTGCATATAGATGGCGCTACTAGTGTTAAATCCATATGATTTTTAGTTAGCCCTAACCTTCAAAAGACACGTGTATAAATTTGATAGCCGTTGCGCTATTAGTATGTGAGTTATAGCATTTTTAATGAAGTTATAGCATTTTAGTGTTCATCACGTGCAGTGTGCACGGCTGACTGTCGATTGGACTCCGGTGTGAAATGATGGAGCCATGTTTCGTCCTTTGTCACATATCGACGCAAAAATCCGGGTTTATTACGATTGAACAGCTCCAAACACTGCCTAGAATCATCAATTGGTAGTTGTTTTTGGTCGTTTGTGAGCTCGCGCGGCACCCACTTTGAACAGAGCTTTTGTATATCCAAATATTCATTCACGATGTGTCCAACACGTTCCTTTGATATCTTTAGGGTCTCGGCTATCTCAATCAACTTCACTTTACTGTTATCAGAAATTGTTTTGTGGACTTTTTTAATGTTTTCGTCGGTAATAGCCTCTTTGGGGCGTCCACATCATCCTTGGTGCTCATTTCGCCTCGTTTAAATTTAACAAACCACTTCTCTACGGTTGATTTTTCTGGTGCAAAGTCCGAATAATGTTTATCAAACCAAGCCTTGGCTTCAATAGTATTTTCTTTCGCCAAAAAGCAATGCTTTATTAACACATGAAATTCCTTTTTATCCATTTTTTCAAACTAGCTAAAGTTGCTTCACTAAAAATGCTATAACTCACATACTAATAGTGCAACAGTTGTCAAATTTATAGACGTGTCTTTTGAAGGTTAGGGCTAACTAAAAATTATATGGATTTAATACTAGTAGCGCCGATTTAATAATACTAGCCCACCTGTTAGTACTCGCATAAATAAAGTTTTTTGATGAAAAAAACTAATCTATTTATTCATAAGAAAACATATCTATTTATTCATTATATCATTCTATTTATTCATTATTAGATAATTACTTATTATTTAAGTAAAAAATTAAAACAATTAAACATTTACTTACAACACTAACTTGTACTTCAATAACAAACAATTGAGCAAACGAATTCAATGGGAGCATTGGCTTTTGCGTGGTTTTGAAAGTTTGGATAAATTTGGCTCTGGCTTGTTGCTGGTTTTTTAAACACGACTCTAAATTTTCATTTTGTTAGTTGACTTCTTACTTTACTTTTAATTATATTCATACAAAGAGCAACTTGCTCGCACAGATATATATATCGATCGAAGGATAGTCAGCTCTCAAATGCCAACTTCTTCCACCTCACTGTAGCAATCTGGAAGACTATACCATCGTCGAATATAGAGTGCCTCAACTCGCGACATTTCTTTTAAAGTTGTCCACTTTTGTTGCGTTACGTACGCATATGTGGCGGTAT
>BPLQ01015220.1:0-12793 GCA_021605075.1 Caerostris darwini | reverse complement strand
GTATAAATATAAATATAATAAAATTATTTTTGTTAAGGAAGGGGGAAGACATGCACATGAAAATATGTATTTATGTTTGCGAGAGTGTATGAACTGTATTCAGACATTTGAAAGTTCTTCCAAAAAGGAGTTTTCGGTTGTTTTTTTTTGTATTTTAAATTCTGGCTTTTAGTTAAAAATGAGCACATATTAAACTGAAAGCTTAGAATTTATTAAACAACTAGCCAGATTTACTATCACTAGTTAGTAATATCGGTTTAATTTAGTAATCTATGTATTTCTATTCTGCTACGATATTACACAACAGTTAGCATTCTAAAATATTTTACATAAACATATTTTAGCTTGATGATTTATATAAAGCTTAAAAATATTCATGTTATTAAAAGAAATATTTATATTTCTTCAATATATTATCAAAAATATCTATGTTTCTTAATTATACTATCAGAAATAATGGTATTTCATAATTGTAGTATCAGAAATATTTTTCAGTAAATTTGATTTTTATAGAATACGTTAAATAAAAAATTTAAACATTTAAAAATATATAAAATATTGAATAAAATACAAAGTTTTGTGTTTCTTGATAACTACTAGTAACAACAATGATCAGAAATGTAAAAAAGCATCTCAACCTTCAGTATAATTTTCTTCAAAAAAAAAATAATAAAATTCAAAATCCACTCCTCATCATAATGCATGCACACGTTTCAACTTCGATTCCAGAAAAGTACGTTCCACAAATAAACCTCATTTCTACTTGTAAAAAATAAATAAAAAAAATAAGTAAAAATGAGACTCCACTGTGACAAATAAACAACAAAAAGGCAATTTTAAAAAAAATGTATGATAAAGAGCAGCTAAGGATTTTATCCCTTTTCATCATACAATGCAATCTCGAAAAAGAATCAAAAGGCGGATCTCCCTCGCAGTGCAATATACCTGTATTTTACATAAAAATATACTTTCACTTTTTTTAAACGCAATGAAAGAATTAAAAAAAGAAGAAAAAAATAACTGCCATCGAGGCACAAAAAAAAAACTTAAAGGATGTTTACTATTACACACTTTGCTGCCGTGCCTCTTTCTTGCTATTCACTGGGGCTTTGCAACTGCTATTTGGAATTTTCTTTTGGTACCAAACGATTTTTTCTTTCAATCGCTCTTGGAATTTTTTTCCCCGTCACTGTTTCCCTACCTAATTTGATTTTTCCCTTTTCTCCCTTTCCCTTTCCCGTCCCTTTTACTTTTCCATCTTAGAATTGTGGCATCACAGTTTCGACTGAAGTCATCTATAGGGAAAGAGAGTAAAAATGTGCCCATACTACTTAGGTTTTTGAGACCAATTCCTATTTCTTCCCCTTTTTTGGGGAAGGGAAAGTGGGGAAAAAGTATAATAATAATAATATAAATATAGAAAAATATTTTAGTTAAGGAAGGTAAAAAACATGGACCTGAAAATATGTATTTATGTCTTGGAGAGTGTGTGGAATGTATTCAGACATTTCAAAATTTTCCGGAAAAGATTTTTGGTTATTTTTTTTTTACTTTAAAGTCTGGCTTTTAGTTTAAATAAACAAATATTAAATTACAAACTTAGAATGTATTAAACGAAGTTATTTTTAATTTGCTCGGAAAAAGCTAAACAGATTCTATGAATTAAAAATATTTAAAGACAAAAATTATAAAACTAAGCTAAATAGTGTTGCTCACAATATAATGGTATTTAGTTTAATGAAAGATAATTTGTTTTCATTTATCTAAATTTACTAAATTTTGTTTTCATTTTATTTCATACTTATTTCGTTTATTCTATTACAATACTTGCTTATGAACTACATTTGTCATCTTATTATTTAATAAGGAGAAGGTAGGAGTATTCCGGTTTTCGCACATACGATACGCAAATGTGGTGTTATTTCTCCTAAAAGTCCTTCTGGAGGGCACTGCCCACTTTCTTCAATGCAACAGAGCAAAGTTAGACTTCTACCTACGAGGGCTCCATCACAATAAAAGCTGCCCCCTCCCACTCGCTTCCCTTTCTTCCTTGATACCACAGGAGCTTGAACTTGTTCTACACTATATGGAAGAAAGTGACGGGACACGACACTATAACGACATAAACCCATATTTATTGAAATTAATAGGATGTAGGGCCTCCTTTGGCTGCGATCACAGCTGCAACCCTTCTGGGCATGCTTTCCACTAAATTAGCCATAGTGGCAAGAGGAATTTCCTTCCAAATGTTTAACAGGAAGTTCCATAGTGCAGCCTTGCTTTTGGGGAGTGGGGTGCAGGCCCTCAACCGACGGTCCAATTCGTCCCAGAGATGTTCAATTGGGCTAAGATCAGGGCTCTGCGCCGGCCACTCCATGCGTTTAACGTTGTTGTGCACATACCAATCAAGAGTCCTCCTTGAAACATGGCATGTTGCGTTGTCGTCTTGATACCAGCAATCATCCATACCGTACGTTGCCCCCAAGGTAGGAAGGACATGATTGTCGATAATATCACAGTATCTATCAGCATTCATCGCACCATCAACCTTCACCAGTGGGCCAGCCCCATACCAGGAGAAACAGGCCCATACCCTCAATCCTCCTCCACCAAACTTTACAGTTGGGACGACACACTCGGGCAAAAGGTGTTCTCCTGGTAAACGCCATACGCAAACTCGTCCATCTGAACGGATAAGAGTAAATCGTGATTCATCACTCCAAAGGACGCGTTTCCAGTCATACAGAGTCCAAGTACGGTGGTCTTTGGCCCATCGAAAGCGTGCTTTCTTGTTGGTTTTCGTAATCAAAGGCTTATGGGCAGCCAAACGTCCGGTGTAAACTAACTTATGGGCCTCGATACGAAGAGTCTTCGTCGAAACGGCCACACCTGTGGCTTGTCTAAACTCATTAGCGATGTTATCCATGGATGTTTGACGGTTACTTCGAATCTCCCTGCCGAGCACTCGCCGGTCCCTGCTGGTGAGAACTGTTGGTCGTCCACTTCGGGGTTTGATCTGACAGTGTCCCTCAGTCTTGTAGCGACACACAACACGTGCTACAGTTGATTTTGAGCAGTTACGGAGACGGGATATCTCCCTAATTGACACCTTGGCAAGATGCAATCCAACCAACACACCTTTCTCGAACTCAGATAACTCTTCCCGTGGTGGCATCTTGACAAAAAACAACTCTAGTCGACTCCACAGACTATTTATAGGATATGGCTGACACGTGATACCTATTATTGCGCATGTGTCAGCTGTATTGTCGACTTTTCCACTTTTCGAGGGGTGTCCCGTCACTTTCTTCCAGATAGTGTAGATATAGCTGTATATCTACAAAGTAGGATAAGAAATAATAACATCATGGCTGGAATGTAGGTGTAATTAAACAGTCTATGTATTTCAGTTCTACTACAATATTGTACCACAATAAGTATTTTAAAATTTTCTACGTCGATCAGTAGAAAATATTAATTTATTGTCAGAAATATTTTTAATTTCTTAATTATATTAACAGAAAGTAAATTTGATGATTACACAAAATGCTGAATTAAAAATTTTAAAATTAACAAAATTGTGAAATATTGAATAAAATTAAAAGTTTTCAGTCTCTTAATAACTACTTTTAACAATAATGGTGAGAAATATAAAAAATCATCTCAACTTCAGTAAATTTTTCTCCGCAAAAAAAATCCAAAATCTACTCCTCTTCATAATGTATGCAAGCGTTCCAACTTTTATTCCACAAAATATGTTCCAAAAAAAAAACTTTCTTCTACTTGTAAAAAAAAAAAATAATAATAAATAAAAAAAATGAAACTCCATTGTCAGAAATAAATAAAAAAAATTAAATTAAAAAAAAAAAGTGTTTGATGAAGATCACCTAATATACCTGTATTTTACATAAAAATATACTTTCACTTTTTGAAACGCAATGAAAGAATTAAAGAAAAAAAAAATCTCAGCCATCGAGGCGAAAAAAAAAAACTTTGAGGATGGTTACTGTTACGCACTTTGCTGCCGTACCTCTTCTTGCTATTCACTGGGGCTTTGCAACAGCTATTTGGAATTTTCTCTTGCTACCAAACGATTTTTTCTTTCAGTAGCTCTTTCTTTTTTTTCCCCGTCACTGTTTCCCTGCCTAATGTGCTTTTTCCCTTTTCTCCCTTTCCCTTCCCTCTTCTTTTCCATTTTAGATTTGTGGCTTCGCAGTTTCGACTGAGGTCATCTATAGAGAAATAGAGTAAAAATGCACTCATATTACTTAGGGTTTTGAGCCCATTTCCCATTTATTCCAATTTTTTTGGGAAGGGAAAGTGGGAAAAAATATAATAATAATAATATAAATATCAAAAAATTTTTATAGTTAAGAAAGGGAAAAGACACGCATCTGAAAATATGTATTTGTGTCTTCGGGAATGCGTGGACTGTATTCAGACAGATCAAAGTTTTTCCAGAAAAGAGTTTTTGGATTGTTTTTTTTTTTTACTTTAGTCTAGCTTTTAGTTAAAATAAATAAATATTAAACTGAAAATTTAGAATTTATTAAATAACTAGTCGGACTTACTCTCACTTCACTTTGATAAAGCTAGACATATCGAATCAAATGTGAATTAAAAATTACAAAAGTTATAAAATTAAACTAATAATATTCTCAATATAATTGTTTTTAATTTAGTAAGATTAAGAATTTAACATACAATTTTGTTTTCTGTTTTCCATATTAGTAATTTATTTTATTACAATACTGTCTTATGAATTACATTTGTCATTTTATTATTTGGTGAGTAGATATATAAATTGTTTGTCTTTGCTTGGTTTGTCGCTCTACGGACATTTTGTGCACGCGAGGGCTAAACAGACCGGTACCTTCTGTTTAAAGTGGATTCCGAACCACTAAAAAAAATCTATGCCACTGCCAGGGTTCGAACCTGAATAGGAATCTAGGAGCAATTTAGAAATTTATAAATTTTCATTCTACTACAACATTTTACAACTGTAGATATTCTCAATTTTTTTGTGTAAAAAAGAAGAAATATGTTTCCAATTTAATTTAAAATTTCTTAATTATACTATCAGAAATATTTTTATTTCTTAATTACTGTTTTTAGAAGTATTTATATTTCTGAATTATATTATCAGAAATATTTTTCAGGTTGATTTGCCTTTTAAGCACTATGTTGAATTGAAAATTTTCAAAACTTAAAATTAATATAAAATCTTGAATAAAATGTTCACTTTTTGACTAATTGTGACAGCAATGGCGAGAAATGTAAAAAGCCATCCCAACCTTTAGTATAATTTTCTCCCCTCAAAAAAAAAACCAAATCCTCTCCTCTTCATAATGCATGCACGCGTTCCAACTTTTATTCCAGAAAAGTATTTTCATAAGAAAACCTCATTTCTCTTGTGAAAAAATAAAATAATACAAATAAATAAAAAAATGAGACTCCATTGTGAGAAATAAACAAAAAAAAAAGGCAAATAAAAAAAAAACTGTATGATAAAGATCACCTAAGGGTTTTATCTCTTTTCATCATACAATGCAATCTCGAAAAAAGAATCAAAGGCGGATCTCACAGCGTAATATACCTGTATTTTACATAAAAATATACTTTCACTTTTGAAAAAAAATGAAATAATTAAAAAAAAAAAAAATCTCAGCCATCGAGGGAAAAAAAAATCTTTAAGGACGGTTACTATTACGCACTTTGCTGCCTTTTCTCTTTCTTGCTATTCACTGGGGCTTTGCAACAGCTATTTGGAATTTTCTTTTGGTACCAAACGATTTTTTCTTTCAATCGCTCGTGAAGCGTTTTTTTCCCTGTCACTGTTTCCCTACCTAATATGCTTTTTCCCCATTCTCCCTTTCCCTTCTAACTTCTTTTCCATTTTAGAATTGTGGCTTTGCAGTTTTGACTGAGGTCATCTATAGGGAAAGAGAGTAAAAATGTGCTCATCTTACTTAGGTTTTTGAGCCCATTTCTTATTTCTTCCCCTTTTTTGGGGAAAGGGAAAGTTGCGAAAAATATTATAATAATAATATTAATATCAAAAAAAATTTATAATTAAGGAAGGGAAAAGAAATGCACCTGAAAATATGTATTTATGTCTTCGAGATTGTACGGACTGTATTCAGACATTTTAAAGTTCTTCCAGAAAAGAGATTTCATGTTTTTTTATTTTGTGACTTTAAAGTCTGGTTTTTAGTTAAAATAAACAAATATTAACATCTAGCCGGAGTTAATTTCTATTCGCTCTGACAAAGCTAAACAGATTTTTTGAATTCAAAACAATCAAATACAAAAATTATAAAACTAAGCTAAATAATCTTGTTCTCAATATAATTGATTTTAATTTAACGAAAAATGGTTTAATATCAGGCTAAATTTAGTTTTCATTTTATTTCATACTTGATTCATTTTTCCTATTACAATACTTGCTTAAGAACATTTGTTATTTTATTTAATAAGGGGTAAGTAGGAATTTTCTGGGGTTTCCCGATACGATTCGCAAATATGGGGTAGTTCCACTTAAATGTCCTTTCAGAAGTTACTGCCCTCCTTCTTCAGCGTCACTAGGTTAAATCAAATTTCTACCTACGATACTACATCACAACAGAACCTCTTTCATTCCTTCCATGATACCACAGAGATATTGGACTTGCTCTAGATGTTGTTGTCTACCAAGTGGTATAAGAAACAACAACATAACTTTAATCCAGGTGTAATTTAATAGTGTATGTATTTTCATTCCACTACAATATTATGCAACAGTATGTATTCCGAAAATTTTTACTTAAATCAGAAAAAATATGTTTCAGCTTTATGATGTATATAAAGCTAACAAATATTCATGTTATCATCAGAAATATTTTTAGGTTCTTAATTATATTGTTAGAAATACTTTTGCTTCTTAATTATATTCTCAGAAATTTTTTTACGCCTTAATTATACTATTATAAATATATGTGTTTCTTAAATATATTATCAGAAATATTTGTCGTTTTCACTTATATTGTCAAAAATATTTTTCAATAAATTTGATTTTTATATGTTAAATTAAAAATTTTAAAAAATTCAAAAATTTTATTTGTAACAAAACTGATGAGAAATGTAAAAAACCCTCTGAATCTTTATTAAAAATTTCAAAAAAAAAAAAAAAAATCAAATCTACTCCTTTTCATAATCCATGCACGCATTCCAACTTTTATTCCAGGAAAGTATGTACCGAAAAAAAATCCTCATTTCTACAAGTAATAAAAAAAAAAAAAAAAAAAAAAACAATTGTGAGAAATAAATAAAAACAACTCAAAACAGGAAAAAAAATCCTGATAAAGACCACCTAAGGGTTTTATCCCTTCTCATCATACAATGCAATCACGAAAAAGAATCAAAAGACGGATCTCCATCACAGCGCAAATATACCTGTATTTTACATAAAAATATACTTTCACTTTTTGAAATGCAATGAAAGAATTAAAAAACAAAAAAAGAAAAAAATCTCAGCCATCGAGGCAAAAAAAACAAACTTAAAGGATGGTTAGTTACTATTACGCACTTTGCTGCCGTGCCTCTTTCTTGCTACTCACTGAAGCTTTGCAACAGCTATTTGGAATTTTCTTTTGGTACCAAACGATTTTTTCTTTCAATCGCTCTTGAAGTTTTTCTATTGTTTTCCCCAGTCACTGTTTCCCTACCTAATATGCTTTTTCCCTTTCTCCCTTTCACCTCCCTCTACTATTCCATTTTAGATTTCTGGCTTCGCAGTTTAGACTGAGGTCATCTGTAGGGAAAGAGAGTAAAAATGTGCTCATCTTACTTAGGTTTATGAGCCCATTTCTTATTTCTTCCCTCTTTTTTTGGGAAGGGAAAAGAGGGGAAAATATAATAATAATATAAATATAAAAAAATATTTTAGTTAAGGAAGGGAAAAGACATGCACCTGAAAATATGTATGTATATTTTCAAGAGTGTATGGACTGTATTCAGACATTTCAAAGTTCCTGGTTTCCAAAGTCCAAAGTTTTTATTTTGTTTCTTTTTATTTATTTTAAAGTGTGGCTGTTAGTTAACATAAACAGATATTAAACTGCATCTTAGAATTTATTAAACAACTAGCCGGAGCTACCTTGGACAAAGCTAGACAGATTATATTAAATGTGAATTAAAAAAATTAAAATTTAAATACAAAAATTATAACACTAAACTAAATAATAATATTATGAATATAATTGTATTTCATTTTGTGAAAAATAATTTAATTCATTTTATTTCATACTTAATTAATTTATTCTATTAGAATATTAGCTCATGATGTACAATTGCCATCTTATTATTGTAAATACGTTATCTGTTTCATTTTTTAAATATCTAATGATGAATTCTACATTATTTTCCCTGCATTTTATTGCATGAAATGGATATGTTTAACTAATGATTTCTTTACAAATTGCTCATACACTCAATTCTATCTAGAATCATGGTGTAAATTAGTAATCTATGTATTTCCATTCTATCACAATATTTTACAACAGTAAGTATTTTAAAATTTTTCACTTAAATCAGAAAAAATAATTTTCAGCTTTATGATTCATATAAAGCCAAAAAAATATTCGTATTATTATCAGAATTATTTTTATTTCTTAATTAAATTGTCAGAAATGTTTTTACTTCTGAATTATACTATCAGAAATATTTTTCAGTAAATGTTTATATACTATATTAATTTTAAAATTAAACAATTTTCAAAACTTTAAAAATAAGTGTAAAATATTGAATAAAATTAAAAGACTTCAGTGTTTTTGACAACTACTTGTAACAGCAATGATAACGAATGAACAACCTTTAGTATAACCTTTACTTTTAATTAATTTTAGTATAATCTCAACCTTTAGTATAATTTTCTCCAAAAAAAAAATTCAAAATCCACTCTTTTTCATAATACATGCACGCGTTCCAACTTTTATTCCAGAAAAGTATGTTCCAAAAAAACCTCACTTCTACTTGTAAAAAACAAAAATCAATAAATAAAGTTTAAAAAAACGAGACTCCATTGTGAAAAATATTCAGAAAAAAAGGCAAATTAAAAAAAAAAAAATGTTTGATAAAGATCTCCTAAGGGTTTTATCCCTTCTCATCATACAATGCAATCTCGAAAAAGAATCAAAGGCGGATCTCCCTCACAGCGCAATATACCTGTATTTTACATAAAAATATACTTTCACTTTTTGAAACGCAATGAAAGAATTGAAAAAAAGAAAAAAAATATCAGCCATCGAGGCATGATAAAAAAAAACTTTAAGGATGGTTACTATTACGCACTTTGCTGCAGTACCTCTTTCTCGCTATTCACTGGGGTTTTGCAACAGCTATTTGGAATTTTCTTTTGGTACCAAACGATTTTTTCTTTCTTTCACTCTTGAAGTTTTTTCTTTTTTCTCCCTGTCACTGTTTCCCTACCTAATATGCTTTTTCCCTTTTCTCCCTTTCCCTTCCCTCTTCTTTTCCATTTTAGATTTGCGGCTTCGCAGTTTCGACTGAGGTCATCTATAGGGAAAGAGAGTAAAAATGGGCTCATATTACTTAGTATTTTTGAGCCCATTTCCTATTTCATCCCCCTTTTTTTTGCGAAGGGAAAGTGGGGAAAAATTATATACATATATATGTACATTTAGTTAAGGAAGGTAAAAGACATGCACCTGAAAATATGTATTTACGTCTTCGAGAGTGTACGGACTGTATTCAGACATTTTAAAATTCATCCAGAAAATAGTTTTTGGTGATTTTTTTTTTCTTTAAAGTCTGGATTTTAGTTAAAATAAACAAATATTAAACTGCAAATTTAGAATTTACTAAACAACTAGCCGAAGTTACCCTGTCTTAACTCGGACAAAGCTAAATAGATTCTATAAATTAAAAATACTTGAATACAAAAATTATAAAACTAAGCTATATAACATTATTCTGAATATAAGTTATTTAATGTAATGACAAATTTTGTCTTAATTTCATTTCATACTTAATTTATTTATTCTATTAAAATATTTGCTTATGAACTACATTTGTGATGTTATTATTTTGTAAGGAATAGGTAGGAGTTTTCGTGGGTTTTCTCATATATGATAGGTAAATGTGGGGTAGTTTCTCCTAACAGGCTATCCGATAGCTACTGCCCTCCTTCTTAAGTGCCACAACCAAGTTAGACTTCTATCTACGAGTGCTCCGTCACAACAATAGCTGCCCCCTTTTCCCTGCTTCCATGTGACCACAGGGTTCTTGGACTTTGTGTAGATATTTGCTTTCTACTAACTATCATAAAAAACAGCAACAACATGTCTGGAATCTAGTTATAACTTAACAATCTACTCATTTCCATTCTAATTCAGTATTATAAAGCATTATGTATTCTAAATTTTTTTACGTAAATCAGAAGAAATATTTTTTAACTTTATGATTTATATAAAGCTGAAAAATATTCATGTTACTATCAGAAATATTTTTAATTCCTTAATTATAATATTAGAAATATTTTTAATTAAATTTTGATTTTTACATAACTTGTTGAATTAAATCATTTTAAATTTAAATTTTTTTTTATAAATATTTAATAAAATAAAAGGTTTCAGTTTTTAACAACTACTTGTAACAGCACTGATGAGAAATGTTCGAAACCATCTCAAACATTAGTATAATTTTCTCCTCCTCCCACCCCCCCCAAAAAAATATTCGAAATCTTCTCCTCTTCATAATGCATGCACACGTTCCAACTTTTATTCCAGAAAAGTATGTTTCGAAAAAAACCCTCATTTGCACTTATAAATAATAATAATAATAATAAAAATGAAACTCCATTGTAAGAAAAAGATAAGTAAAAGAAAGTAAATTAAAAAAAAAAGTGCATAATAAAGATCACCTAAGGGTTTTATCCCTTCTCATCATACAATGCAATCTCGAAAAAGAATCAAAGGCGGATCTCGCTCACAGCGCAATATACCTGTATTTTACATAAAAATATACTTTCACTTTTTAAACGCAATGAAAGAATTAAAAAAAGAAAAAAAATCCCTGTCATCGAGGCAAAAAAAAAAAAAAAAAAACTTTAAGGATGGTTACTATTACGCACTTTGCTGCCATGACTCTTTCATGCTATTCACTAGGGCTTTGCAACAGCCATTTGGAATTTTCTTTTCCTACCAAACGATTTTTTCTTTCAATCGCTCTTAAAGTTTTTTGTTTTTTTTCCCTGTCTCTGTTTCCCTACCTAATATGCTTTTTCCCTTTTCTCCCTTTCCCTTCCCGCTTCTTTTCCATTTTAGATTTGTGGCTTCGCAGTTTCGACTGAAGTCATCTATAGGGAGAGAGAGTAAAAATGTGCCCATATTACTTAGGTTTTTGAGCCCAATTCCTATTTCTTCCCCTTTTTTGGGGAAGGAAAAGTGGGGAAAAATATAATAATAATAATATCAATACAAAAAAATATTTTAGTTAAGAAAGGGAAAAGGCATGCACCTGAAAATATGTATTTATGTCTTCAGGAGTGTATGGACTGTAGTATTCAGACATTTCAAAGTTCTTTCAGAAAATTGTTTTTGGTTATTTTTGTTTACTTTAAAGTCTGACTTTTAGTTAAAATAAACAAACGTTGAACTGCAAACTTAGAATTTAATAAACAACTAGCCGGAATTACTCTCCTAATATGATAGGACAAAGCTAAACAGATTTTATGAATTACAAATATTTAAATACAGAAATTATAAAACTAAGCTAAATAATATTATTCTCAATAAAATGACATTTTATTTAATGAAAAATAGTTTAATTTAATGTTGAATTTTGTTTTCATTTTGTTTCATACTTAATTCATTTATTTTATTAAAATACTTTCTTTTGAACTATATTTGTCATCTTATTATTTAATAAAGAGTTGGTAGGAATTTTTCCAGGTTTTCTCCTATACGATACGCATATGTGGGGTATTTCTTCCCCTAAAAGTCCTCCCGAAAGCCACTGCATCTTTCTTCAGGGCCACGGAGCCAAGTCAGACTTCTACCTGCGAGTGCTCCATCCCAAAAGAAGCTCCATCCCTCCCCTTTTTCCCTTTTTTAATGAGACCACAGGGATCTAGAACACTTAGTTTAGATGCTGCTGTCTACCAAGTGGGATAAGAACAACAATATGGAGGGAATCTAGGTGTAATTTAGTAATCTATGTATTTCCATGTCACTACAATGTTATGCAACAGTAAGTATGCTAACAAATTTTACATAAACCAGAAAAAATATTTTACACTTTTATGATATGTATAAAGCTGAAAAATATTCATGTTATTTAAAATTTTTTTTTTTAATTTCTTAATTATATTATCAGAAATATTTCTCACTAAATTTAATTTTTATATAAAATGTTGAATTAAAAATTTAAAAAAATTAATAATTTAATGTAAAATAATGAATAAAATTAAAATGTTTCACTCTCCTGATATCTACTTGTGCCTACAGGGATGACGAATTTAAAAAAACCATCTCAACATAAGGTATAATTTTCTAGAAAAAAAAAAAATTCAAAATCCACTGCTCTTCAGGATGCATACACATGCGTTCCAAATTTTATTTCAAAAAAATATGTCCAAAAAAATCCTCTTTCTACTAGTAAAAAAAATAATAATGGTAATTTTAAAAAAAAATGAGACTCCATTGTGAGAAATAAATACAAAAAAAGACAAATTTAAAAAAAAATGTATGATAAAGATCACCTAAGGGTTTTATCCCTTCTCATCATACAATGCAAT
>BPLQ01015218.1:0-143498 GCA_021605075.1 Caerostris darwini | reverse complement strand
GATAGTTTGCAACGCAATACAACAAATGATACATATCCGTCCTCCTGAACGATCAATCAGTTTGAAAGTATGGATTTATTTATTTTTTTTTTTTAATGGAAGGCAACTGATATTTTTAATCTGAAATATTCATGTTTAGAACCCTTAAATCGCCATGCAGTAATTAAGGAATTTTAAAATAAAGAAAAATTTAATACAGAAATTAATAAACTCTAAAAAGGTTTAAAAATAGTAGCTCTGGAATGTATGAAAATAACACCAATTGTCCAAAAGTGAATCTACTTCTATGTAATTCATGACTTAATTCTTATTTTAAAACAAAAGAGTTCAAATATTAAAAAAAAAAAAAAAGGATAATATTTCAAAATCGAAAATATTTTATAACATGCTGCAGAACGTTTTTGTTTCATAAATTTCCAAAATGTATTTAACCATTACACATTATTTATGGATTATAATAATTTTAATTCAATACCATTTTGATTTATTCTTCTTTTCTTAATTTCTTTATTTTATTTTTGAAGAATATTCGCTTATCAAAATTGGCAATAGTAATTAATTCAGGAAATAAAAATCAAAACAACTAATAAAAGATTCAACCAAATTACTTAAATAAAACTAAAAATATATAAAATATACTGATTTAACATCAATTATATACTTCGATTTTTAAAAAGGATCTACTATAAAAATCATGATAAAAAATTATGATCTACTATATAAATTAATTACACAACTACTGACTTTAATAGTTTTTGATTAGATTCCAAGTAAAAAAAATGTAAATGTTTTTCTAATTGATAATTGTCTTTAAAATATGGGAATCATAGTTTCAAAAATGTAATTCATACACATGAGAGAATTTTTTTTAAATTTCATCTAGCATGCAAGAATTTAAAACGATTTTTTAATATTTTTATTACAATTAATCCATTTTGGAACTGCGTAAACTTACAAATATTCCTCAAATAAATATACTGTATTTGTACTGTGATGGAGAAAACGAAAAATTTTAAACATAGTTAATAGTTAAAAATAAAATTGAAAAGTCTGAAAAAATTAAAAAATTAGTCTGAAATTTTTTTTAAAGAAGAATATTTTTATATCCACTATTTTCTTTGACAAAATTAAAAGAAACCCATGTAAACTTCTTAACAGAATAGTTTGATATGCAGCAAACATGTAATATTCTAATTTTACAATCGTTTGTGGATTTTGAGAGAATACTTGATAAAAATAAACACTTCGGTTGTTCCATGTGGTAAGAAGCCGAATTACATTAATCACGAGAAAGACTTTGAGCCCCCAAAATAATGTGTGTCCCTCAAACTCATGCAGAATGTCAAGATAATGTACAGTAGTAATTGTGTGAAAAGTGGCCGATGAGTCATTCAGGAGAAATGACAGCCCAAGTCATTATTTTTACTTAATGTAGGGATTTAAGAGTACCCATGGGGTCTCAAAAAGGACCAGCTTATTAATAAATAAAAACAGTGAACTACAGAAACGCACCGTTTACTGCGCTGTGCTTGGAAAACAATAAATTTTTAATAGTTAAAGAATTAGTCAACAGATGGCACCACTATAGTCTGAAAAACTAAAATTTGATGTTTTCAAATAAATATCGATCACATACGATAAAACTTCCATTCAATACGATACCGCATATCAGTAATATGTGTTGGGAAACACGGTTCTTGAAGTTTCAGTTTTGTGTCAGGTCTTCATGTTCTCAACATGTGTTATTTAGAGATTGTAAATTTGCTGTACAAAAATGATCCGCATTGTATTATGCGCTACACACTACACCAGTTCTCATACTTGATTCAGACTCGGCAAACCCCTCAGTGATGTCAAGAGTACACGTGAAGCGTTCGCGAATGACATAATTCAACAACTTGATGTCGGCAATATCGATGTGAGAAACTTTTGGTTTACAGTTGAAGTTTACTTTTACTTCAAAGTCTATCGATAAGCAAAACTGAAGAACGGAAAATTCTCATGACCATTGCACCTGATCTGTATCCAACAAAAGTAATCGTTTGAGCTGTCATTTCCTTAAAAAAAAAAAAAAAAAAAAAAAAAAATTATTGCAGCAGACTATCTCGACATACTCCGTGAATTTAAGGTCATGCACAATGTCTTGGGGGACTCTAAAACGTAGTTTATGCAAGATGGTGCCCAGTACACTGAATGTCGTGTGTTTAATCTTATCAACGGATATAATTAATGCCTGAAGACAAAGTTTCCCCAATAAAAATCTACAAAAGAATGTAGATTTGGAACATATTTCTGTGTGGCAGACCATTCCTGCACAGATATCTGCACGAAAATTTCTAATTTTGTTTGTAGAGTACACCATGTTATTACTGGTGTTGCCATGTTAAATGGTGGAAAATTTAAAAAAATATCATAGAGGAAATAACTGTTAGACAATTTCTTAAATAATTTTAAAATTATGTGGTCGAAAATTTATTGTCTTTTCGTGTGAATCTTTTGAAAAAAAACTATATATATACATACTTTCGTAGTTTCGCGTTTTTAAAATTCACGTTTTCAAATACTGAGTTACTGTTCAGTACTTAAATACTTAATTTCAAATGCTGTTTTATAGGCTGTCCTAAAACTGTTTGACAGTCTACAAAAGTAAAAGGTATAATATAAAAACCTATAAAGTAAAGGTAAATCATTTTATTTTATTTATTTATTTGTTTTTTAATGTTTCATTGCCAAAAGATATTTGCAATGAAAACATTGTAAAAGGGGAAAATACATACTTATCACTAAAACATCTAAAGTTGCATAGACTTATGAAGCATATATATATATACATATAATGTAATTTTCCCATCGATATATCATAATTTATAGATTTATGAGGAAAGATATATACAAATTACAAAATAACCCTACCTATCTACAAAATCGCTAGTGGCCTCTCCGATTAGCAAAATTGAATAAAATTCAAGAATCAAGATGAGTGAAATTAGATGTAGACGCAAAATGACGATCATGCACATGTAAGGGCTCCTGTCAAACGTTTCTCAATACAACTGTTTGATGATGAAAATATCTGAGTCTCATTTTTCATGAGTCTGTAGCAACCAAGTTCTCCTGATCTTACTCCAATGGATTTCTAGCTCATTGGATACCTGAAATCCAAATACACATACTTCGAAATACGAATGATATTCCAAGAATCATTCGTATTCGTTTGATCAAGGAAATTTAAGATATCCGCATATCTGTATAAAATTAAATAATAATAATAATATTCTTGCTGCCATTATACTGAGCGAATAGATTGATAAAAGAAAAGAAAAAAACTTTGTATATTTAGCGACTTTATCTTGACTTTAAAGTTACTTACATTTTATGCCAGTTTTTGATTAGCAAAAATGCAAAGAGATAATTGGGGCATGATGGCCGAGGGATTAGTGCTTTTGCGCTCGGTGCCACAAGCTTTGGGTTCGAGTCCCGGCGGTATAGTGGTTCGGAATCCTCTTTACACCTTAATTCCTGGTCTAATATGACTGTAGAGCGTTGGATATAGGCCGACAATCTTATAGAAAGGATTCTATAGACTATCTATAAAAAGAACTCCTGTCTCAAAACCTGCAAGTAGGCTGACGGACTTCCCCCAACATGGCGCTATTGCGCCAATGGAGAAGAAGCAAACAGATAATTAAGCTTACTAATTGTACTGTAATGTCATGTTATTATTATTTTTTTTTATCTTTGTTATTTTTTCTGTAAACAAAAGCCTAGAGTGTGCCCAAAATGACCCATAGAGCGACAATCAAATCAATTTCTGTAAGCAAAGTTTTTCCCGAAAATAATGAGTTTGTTATGAATTATTTGAATGCTAGTCACAATCAGATGATGCTGTACAAAAAAAACAAATAAAAAATTTTTTTTTGTATAATAATGTCTAATTTATCAAAAATGAGGATTCTTTAAACGCTAAACAATCAATGACATAATAGAGAGTTTTTACATACTGTATTTTGGACGTCCGTTATTTTTTCTCCCTAGCGAGCATGCTCATAGGAAATTGCGCATGCGTATCTGTAATAATGTTTCCTATGAGCATGCGTGCTAGGGATAAAAAAATATCGTATTATAAAAATACGGTATGCAAACAATCTCTAATATAAGACAACATATGACCACTGATTTAGACTCAATTTAGTGTCCTCAACAGCAGCTAACACCACAGTAAAATTGCAATTTTTAAAGTCCGCGGGATAGGCCGGGGTATGCAATGGCCCATGACGTTATTCCTTACTTCCCCCTCTCCCGCCAAGTGCCAATCGCGACGGAATTTTAACAAAAGGGTTTTGCACAGTCTTACGAATAAATGTAGACAGTAGTCACCTGTTTTTAATACGCTTTTATTAGCTTCACCTGTATGTTTGTATGTAACTGACTTTTTCCCCTGGAAATCTATTTCTCCTCATATACACTATTTAAGCTGCAAAGAAACATTTACAGGCATCTTTCAAAAAGAAAACAGTTGATTCTTTTTAATACGCTATTATATTAGTTTCACCTGAATGTTTGTTTCTTTGTTTGTAACTGATTCTTTGGGCTCGATTTTGTCCTACTTTAAACGATCAGATTTAATTTAAACGTTGTAGACTTATGAAGGACCAACGATACTAAAATAGTTTGATAAGTTTATTATCTCATCATGATTAAGATCGCCAGGATTAGAGATTTTATTTTAACTTATGAAGAGCAATTTAACCCATGTAGAATGAAAGTATTCAGTAAAGACATTCAAACCTACGTGGGACAATGGATGACGCGCCTGACTACGGATCAGGAGATTCCCTGTTCGAATTCTGGCTGGCTCGACATATTCGCATTTAGCTTTTGTTTTACTCACAATTACAATTACACCTCATTTAAATATTATAGTTTAAAAACACTAAAAAACATGCTTTTAATCAAACTAAAAAGTAAAAAATAAATGAATAGTTTAAAAAAAATTAAAAAAACACGCTTTTTAGTTTGATTAACTCAAAAAGCGTGTTTTTTGGTTTTTTTAAACTATTAATTTATTTCTCAGTTTTTACACCAAGGAACACAAGTTTCAGTTAAGTTTCAGTTTTCTCAGTTTTTATACCAAGATTTTTACACCAAGTTTAGCAGAATCCCTCATGTCAGCAATAGCTATTCTAATAAAAAGAGCATATCTTGATTGAGAGTTTGTGAAAAAAGTAAACACTTTTTGTTTTTGTTTAGGGCTGGTAGACAGCACGCACAGAATTCAGCAAAAGATATTTTACGTGTCCTAAAACCCCTAAACCGCACGATCTTTCCGTTGATCAATCAAGATGTTATCATTAATCAAGATATCATTAATCAAGATATTATTAATCAAGATATCATTAATCAAGATGTTATCGTTAATCAAGATGTTATCTTTATCCAAATAGCAGGAAAACAATGCGGAGAGTGCAAGACAGCAGGGCTTCATGGCGCATTCTAGATATGCATCTTCCATTGATTATAAAATGCGAACAATCGATTCTACGGTTTTTCTAAATCAGGTAATAACATACAATGGCTTTTGTAAAGGCTTCTATGTATTAACAAATCAATAAAATTGTCAATCTAAAAAATCTCTTCCTGATGAACGAAAATCAATATTTTTTTAAAAAAGGATTTTATTTTAAAAATTTTATACTCATCTTTAAAATTTCCACTTACAGGTTTTATTAAGCAATGAGGCGATATTTAAATGCTGCTGTTGATAATATAATAATTAACTCTGTTATTCTTAATTTTAAATTCTTTTATTACATGATAGTTTATTTTTAATTAATTTACACATCAAAAATTTTTCGAACTATTTTTCTTTCAAAAATTGAAAGTCTGTCTTCATCTGCTTTTGTTAATGGTCAGCATTCACTGCCTTACAGTATGATAGGTCTGATGAAACTTATATAAAGATTAATTTTTGTCTTAAGATTTAAGAGTTTGGACTTAAATAAATTTTTTAAACAATAGTTACATCTATTAGCTTGGATAGCCTGTTGTCAATTTCAAGTTTAACATTATTACTATGGAAAATCATAGTATTGAGATGCTTAAACTGGCCTGTCCCTTATGTTTACAACTGTCATTTTGTAACTCATATGAACACCGAGATCAACAAGTAGATTCTTGACATCTCTCTCTCTCTCTCTCTTTTATTTTTGTTTTGTAACCTTTGGCAAGGAATATCATGATTAAAAGCAATGCAACCAGAAATAAAGAGAACTTCACTGGATTTATTGTGAATTGAAACTGACAATATCTATAAAGTTCTTATATAAAAGGGTTTCGTTTTAAAAAATGATTACTTTTAATTTGAAAAGTGAATATTTTTAACTGTTAAAAAGTTTCTATGGGCTGGAATATTAACTAGAGATACTACATATAAATATTTCACGACATTAAATTACAAAATGAAAAATAACAAATTTTTAAGATACAACAAAAAATTCAATAAAAATTAGAATGAAAGATGTTTATTTCAGTTCCCACGCCTTCTTAAAATGTTTGAAAATGGTTAATTATTATTTGAAAATTATTATAATTATTTGAAAAACAGTGAAAATTCACAACACATCGTAATACCACAATAAACATTATGTATTCATTAAATTTATTAAGTATTCGATTGTTAAATATGTTAGATTTCGAATAAAGACATATCCTTCTAATTCTAAACACCACAGATTTGGTCTGATTTCATCTCCATTATGCCCTATCTGCAAAATTTCGGAAACAGTTGAACACATTTTGTTTCAATGCCTGAAATATGTAGAATCAAAAAACAAACTACAAAGCGTTTTTGGATTTGAAGTTTTTTCATACTCTTGGGTATTTGATATGTCAGTAGATGCTTATTATAAGATAGCAATGATACTTCAATTTCTACGAAAAGTCTCACAACCCTGTAAGCAATAGAATACCTCACGTTTTCTTCCTGGAGATTATTATTTTTTATTCCCTTTTTTTTTCAAATACTAGTTGTACTTCATATGTTTTAATCATCGTTCAACTGTTAAAATATTATGGTCTATTTGATCTGCAGTTTTATCCATTTCTTTCTTTTTCAAATTAACCCATCTTATTTATTTTCTTTTGGTTGCTGGAAAGTACGAGCAACAGTTCTTTTCTTTTAAAATGGAATTTTTAATCTGTCGTAGGCAATGAATTTAAGAATTTTGAATTTTAGAATAGTTCCTTTATAGAACCTTTTACAGTAGTTCCTTTATAGAACCTTTTACAGTAGTTCCTTTATAGAACCTTTTACAGTAGTTCCTTTATAGAACCTTTTACAGCAGTTCCTTAAGGTTTCATTTTCCCTTTTGTCAAATTCTTTTGTCTGTAGTATTTAAAAAAAAAAAAAGCATTTGGATAAATTTACATACAGCAGTCAAGTCAAGTCAAAACAAATATGTTAACAAATATTTCAATTAAAATTAAATTATTCGTTAAATGCAACTTCAACAAAATGAAATTTGCAAAAATTTACTTCAAATGCAACAAAATGAAGTTTGATTAGAAGTATTTATAATAACGAAAACGAAATGTATTTTTATTCTTAAATAAAATGTAAAAGAAAAAAGACCAACTCTTTCTAAATTGGTATTTATGTAAATAAAAATTATTCAAAATGGAATCGAAAAATAGAATTGTTTGTAATAACATTTAAACACGAGTTTAATGCGAAACAACAAATCTAAAAAAACATGTTATGAAAAACATTAAGAACAACAATTGTTTTATTTTTATATATATATATTTTAAATGGATATCGTTTTCTATTCTTTCTGAAAAAATATCACGCAGTTCAAATATTTTATTTAATTTTTGAAGAATAATTGACAGCTTTCAATAAAATTAAATGATCACGAAGAAAATTAAAATATTTTGGTATCGAGCTTAGAACGAACTTTTTGGCGATCCTAGAACGAACATTGAAGTGAAGTACATTACAGAACCTTTTTTTTTTTTTAATATAAATGTACTTTAATTCGAGCCTAGAACAAACATCATTTTATATATTTAGTCAATTAGTTACCACATTGAAGTGAAGTACATTACAGAACCTTTTTTTTTTTAAATATAAATGTACTTTAATTCGAGCCTAGAACAAACTTCATTTTATATATTTAGTCAATTAGTTACCACATTGAAGTGCTGTACATTACAGAACCTTTTTTTTTTTTTTTAATATAAATGTACTTTAATTCGAGCCTAGAACAAACTTCATTTTATATATTTAGTCAATTAGTTACCACATTGAAGTGAAGTACATTATTTTTTTTTTTTTTTTAAATATAAATGTACTTTAATTCGAGCCTAGAACAAACTTCATTTTATATATTTAGTCAATTAGTTACCACATTGAAGTGCTGTACATTACAGAACCTTTTTTTTTTTTTTTTAATATAAATGTACTTTAATTCGAGCCTAGAACAAACTTCATTTTATATATTTAGTCAATTAGTTACCACATTGAAGTGCTGTACATTACAGAACCTCTTTTTAACATAAATGTATCTTAATTCGAGTAAACATGAAATTTTATTTCAACCCACATTTTTCTATTGATATTTTTTTAATGATATTTCTGCAATCTTGATTCAATTTGTAAAACTGTTCTTAATCCTCTTGTTGATATAGATTGTTGGGAATACATTTGATAAATTCTTCCACACATAAATACCCGATATTAATAAAATAATTTAACACTAAGCTAAAGAATTTGTTTCCCGTGAAAACAAGAAATACACAACATTTTGGTAAGAAAAGAAAAACGATTACTTATAAAAATCTAAACTTATAAGCATGTTAAATTTATGTATGTAATTATTTCAATTCCTTCTATTAGCTCACACTCTCCCTATATATATCTTGTTCAAATTTTCGATCGTTAATAAAATATTTTTTATTCATCAACTCAAGTTCAAATACATTTTTTTTTTGAACTTGTAGTGGAAGACACTGGATGTTAATACAGTTTTTTCAAATATTAATTCAGTAATTAAATTCAATTAATTAATTTTAGTTATTTTTATATTTAAGTTGCATATATCTGCCAATAGATGGCGCCAGATAAACTTAAAAAAATGAATGAAAATTATTTATAAAGGACTTTCTGCAATAGAGTGAAAAAAAAAGTAGAAATTGACTTAAATTTTTTTTTTTTTATATTACTTGTTTTTTTCATCACTTTCTTATCTCCTCCTCACTCCTCACTTTCTCACTCCTCCTCAACCCCCCCCAAAAAAATTATATTTTCGACGAGCATTCTATTTATGTACTTGAATCCCTGAATAATATTTATAAAATTATTCATGTATATATATTATTAACTTAAAATTTCTAAAATAATACTCTCAGAGATAATGAGATAATCATCTCATATTTAATAATAATCAATAATAATAATAATAATAATTTTTTAATTGTAATTTTTGTTTTTAAATTCTTTAATTAAAAATAATAATTTTAATTTAATTTAATCTTAATTTAATTTTTCTAATTTTTTTAATTACTTTAATAATAATTCTCTCATATTTAAATTATAATTTTTATGGTATATAATGTTGTTCTAAGTTATTATTGTAATATCGTTTTTTTTTTTTTTTTTTTTTTCCCCTTCTGTAAAAAAAATTAGGGTGGCACACAGCCAATTCGAATGCGAAAAAGGGAGAAGTTTTTTGGAAGAGTTGCCCAAGTTTGTGTTCCTTGAGAATGGCAAGACATGTTCTATTTTATTACTACTCTATGAGAAAAACAAGAATATCAGGTATTTTTTCTTAAATTCTTCTTTATTTGACTGAATTGCCCTTTTTTCTAATAACAGAAAAAGAAATAATTCAAGTATTTTCTGCTGTTATTACCATAAGATTTTAAATTATTAGTTTTAATTTTCTACTTTTTTTTTTATGTATTTGTATCAAATATTTAGTAAACGATATTTTCGTGTTCTTTTTTGAAAAACAATTTTATTCTCATAAGAAAATTTTTCTATTTTGGACAGTTTATTCTGCTTATTTTATACTTAGTTATACATTTAATTTATACTTAGTTTATTTCAGATACTTGCATTAAATGTTATGTAAACGATAGTTATTTATTGAAAGTAGAAAATAAAAATACATTTATCTACTTTCATTTCGGTATGCACAATATATATGAAATATTTTATATTCTGCATATTTCTATTTAATAATTATAAACAAGTATAATTATTTTGAAAAGGGAAAATTTTTAACCCTTTACTTGTTGTTCTTATAATATATTCAATAATGCATAATAATTTTTATTTAATATATTAATATTAAAACATTAAAGCAAGATTCACGACTTCAAAAATAAATAATAAATCTTTTCTAGATCAGAAAAACTTTTAAAGCAAAATTTGCGTTTTACTACAAACTTGTGTAAAATTTAACAAAACTTGTGTTAGGTCACTTGTGTTTTGGCATTAAAATTACTTTATTACTCTATGAGGGCAGAAAACATCATCACCATATAAGGGGGGGGGAACCACACGTTTTATAGGAATCAAGGAATAAATGTTTACATTTATTACCCATTGAATTATGGGTATTTTTTCAAGAGTTGTGTTCTTCGTTTCCTTGCTCAATTTTTGTCCTTGATCACTTCCAACATTTCTTATTGGTTAATTAAAAAAAAATATTTCTATTACATTCTTATTGATTTATTTAAATTTCTTTAACGAGCTATTCTTATTGGTTTATTTAAATTTCTCTCACGAGTTATTCTTATTGGTTTATTATTCATATAATATATGGGTATTATTTTGGGCAGAGGAGGTTAGTTCTGGTTAGTCTAGGTTATGTTCTGGACCACTTTCACTTTTTAAAAATTTCTTTCATGAGCTTTTTTTTTAACATTTCTTTCAAGAACTTTTTTTTTACTTAATATTTTTAAATATTTTTCACGAGCTAATAATTAGCTAATTAAATAATTTTTTCTTATCATTTCGAGTAATTAGTAAATAATTTTATGGGTAACTCGTATATGGGCCCACCTGATTTTATATATGTGTTTTTTAAATGTCTTTCATGAGCTTTATATTATTTTTTTCAGTTTTTATGGAATATTACTTTAAAATTTTATTGACTTAAATAAAAATTTACTTGTTTACTCATCATGCATTAAAAATATTCTATATTCTATGAATGTCTATTTAATAATTATAAATAAGTAAAATCTTTTTAAAAGTATTAAGTTTTTAATTTTCTATTTATTATTCTTATTATACATTCAATGATACGTGATAAGTTTTATTTGAAATATTAATATTAATTCTTGATTTCAAAATTAAATAATTAAATGAATTAATAAATAAATAATTCCAGATCATTAACACTTTTAGAGTAAATTTTATGTTTTACTTCAAACTAGATGTGATTAGATTTATTCAAACTTGTTAGGTCACTAATGTTTTGGTACTGAAACTACTTTATAAATTTATAAGGTCAGAAATTATGATTACTATGCAATATATGCGTTTTATAAATATCATGGAACACATGTTTATATTTATATTTATTTAAAATTTTTATTGAATACTACTTCAAATTCAAAGTAGTAGTATTTATTTACTTACCATCCAAGAGAAATAATGCACAGTAAATAGCAAAAGAAGAAGAAAATTAAAATTTTCGAATGCTACACTTGGAATTATTTAAAAAATCGACTTTTATTAAGAGGTTTCCTCATCGCCCCCCCCCCCCCTCCTTTCTCCTGAAAAAAACATATGTTAGTGATGTTTTTACTAGCATGATTATGATTTTACAAGAAAAAATACAATGGTATGATAGACAAAAGTTTTGCATCTCTTATTCATTTTCATTTTCATTTTTTTTTTTTTTTTTTAGAATATGTAACAATACACTAGATAGCGGTTATTAAAAAAAAATTTCAGGTATAGTTTCTGGCGTAATTTTTTCTCAGCTATAAAATTTACAAATTGTAACCATGCTTCTCTTTCACACTGGCAGGATAAATGGTCAGTAGGTCTCGAGACTCTCAGCCGAGGGGAAGTACAGCGCAACCACACGCTTCTGTTCTCTCATTCCAAGAGGAAATATATTCAGCACAACTCTGCGCATTAGTTGACCTACAGACTCTCACCTGGAGAGAAAGTTTATTTCCCGCACCCTGCGCGTATGTGTCAGATTTTCGGCTTAAAAGTGGAATCCTTTCACGAATCTATAATTATATGTCTTTAAATGTGTTGAATATTATACATCTTTAATTGTATGTGTGTGGTGTTTGTGCGTGTGCCAATAAAGTTGTGAGTTCTCAAACCTATGCCTCAAGTATCTTAACCCAACAGTTTGGTTGCCCAAACTGCACACTACAAAATTATATTATGGTTTCATAATTTGTTTCAAATTATAGCTGTAAAACTGCATTATAGAAATAATTTTTAATGAAATTATTTACTAATTGAGTTCTTTCTTTAAATGACTAATCAGATATATAGAATATAATTTTCACTACTGTGTTATCCTTTTTGCGATATTCACATGATAAAGACGTTTCAGTTAGGTTGTAATATAATAATCATTAGAACTTATATTACATTACTGTAATGATATATACGTTCTATTGGTTTATACATTGATATCAATAGATCAATATTAATTGCCAATATCAATTATTAAATGTTTATTATATTGATTATAGGATATTATACTATAATGCAATATACGTTTTCTCCTTTAATTGACTAATCTATATAAAATTATATTCTATAGATCTGATTAGTTAGTTAAAGGAAAAACTCGATTAGTTAGTAATTTCATTAAAAATTACTGAAACGATTATCATATAATTAATTAATTAAAAACTAAAACATTAATTGAAATCTAAAATATTTCGAACAAATTGGTATATAATACAGATACAGTTACATCAATTCTGATATTAAAAATTTTGCATAGGTTTCAAAATTGGATGGAATTAAAATGAAGTTATGCCAAATGAATTAATTTGAATTTTGCATGTATTTTTATTAAATAAATATATGAATACAATAGATTAATATGAGGATTGCAATAGGATGAACTCTGCCGACAAACATGTATAATTTTAAAAGTACTTCCATCTTAAAAAATATGCGAAAATCTGAATAAATTATTTCTAGTTTATGGGGATTTAAAATTATTTTATTGCTCTTTGATAATTATTAGTTGAATAGGAATTCAATGAGTTGAAAATTTTTGAAATATATTTTTAAGGATTGCAGCTCCTAAAATTATCTGTAGCACAAAAATACACAGTCAAATATAACTCGTTCAAGAAGCAAAAAAGATTTAAAACATTGTTTAAGGATAGTGTCAACAAACTAATAAACAAATTTATATTTTATAAATTAAATCGATTTTTTTTTCACAATTGGTATCGTTAAAAGCTCTTTTGCTATGCTACGTTCGGAGAGCTAATAGAGGCGATTTGTGGTGAGAAAAAAAAAATTAGATATCGACTTAATTTATGAAAAAAAAAAGTTTAATAATCTTTGAAATTTAAAAAAAATTAACTTGATTTAAAACTAATTATTAATTGATTAAACTAATTTTAAAAAAATCTGTTTGTGATATAAGTTAAACGAAGAGAACTTAAAATAAACAGATAGGCAAAAAGCATTTTTATTAAAATAGGTCCAAAAATAAATTCTGAAAATTGATTCGAATTTTGGGATTTTTTTTTAATGAGCTAATATTGAAATATTAAATTTAATTTCTTTAATTGTTAATTAAGGAATTAACAATTAAAGAAGTAATTTTGAAAGAAATTAACGATTAATTAATTAACAATTAAAGAAGTAATTTTGAAAGAAATTAACGATTAATTAATTAACAATTAAAGAAATAATTCTTTAATTGTTAATTAATTAATTTTATTGTTAATTAAGGAATTTTTTTCACGAATGACAAACGATTTATAAAAGTTCAGAAATTCATTAAAAGATAGGAAACAGTTATATCGTTTTCAGTTAATATAAAAAACAAAAATCTTCCTTTTGGCAACGATTTTTTTTTTATTAATAGTGAACATCTATATAACGTTAGAACCATGAACAAATCAGGTTTTTTTAGACATTAATCTATTTAAAAATTCGTTATGTGGTTTATAATTTTGCATACCCATGTAGGTAATTCAAGAGAGGAATGATTTTGGGTAACGCACCAGGGAAAATATATTATATTCAGAGGTAAATAATGGACTTGTATTTGTTCAACTTTTTAAATTTTGTACTTAATTTATGTACGATCTGTGATATTTAATGACAATGACATATCAGAATAAAACAATTAATAAATATTTTAATTTTATCATTTTTTTTTGTATTACTTTTCAGTAACTTTTTTTTTTTTACTTTTCTATTACTTTTTAGTAACTTTCAGTAACTTTAGAATTTCGTGTGGTTTACCAAAGCAATTATGTCTCACTACGAATTATGAATGATTGCGACTAACCACTGAAAAATTTCTCAAGATTACTCTAGAGATTCATCCTTATTTTTGGAAAATGTTTAGTCTTTAGACTCTTTTATAAAACATATTCTACGTGAAAGAATTTATAAAAGCAAATAAGTATTAAGCATTTTACGTTTTTTAAATTAGTTACATATTAATAATGTTTTTAATTAGTATAAACTAAGACTGAATGGTGTTGAAATTTCTAAAATTGATATATTATCCATCTAATATCGTGATATAGCAATATATCGATTGTATGCAGATTTAAAAGTTCGAATATGCAGGTTTTTTTTTTTTTTTTTTTTTTTAATTTTATTTATTTTTTTTATTTTTTATTGTAAACAACGAAATAGGAATCTCTGAGCTCTGCTGACCACCAAATTTAAAAAAAAAAAAAAATAGTTTTCAATGATTATTTTAATTAGTATTTATAGTTTTTAGTTTCTTATAGTTAATGACTATTGAACATAATTATGCTCATTTTTTACTTGACCTACCAATTTATTTTTTTCAATTCAAAATTATTATTTTTTTAAACAAATTATCTACTTTTTTATATTTGATTATGTATATTTCATTGTAAAATATCTAAATTAGTGCAAATAATGCTGTCTCTAGGGCTAAATAATTAGATGGATTTGCTTAGTTTTCTCCGAACAACTTCAAAATGGTATACCACCATTTTTCTGAACAATAAATAAGCAAAATATATACCAATTAATATATTAAATTTTAAAGTCAAAATTAATTAAGAGATATACAAAAATTATGTTATATAAAGCAATTATTAGACCTGTGCTCACCTATGATTATGAGATTTGGACTTCGACTAAATCACAGGCTGAACAGTTGATCTCTCAGTTGGAAAGCTCTTAGAATTATGTTTGGCACTGTGAATGAGAATGGATTGTGGAAGCAATGACATAATTTTGAATTATATAGTTTGTTTAAGGAGGCAGATATCATTAAATTCATGAAGATAGGACATATGAGGTTTGCTGGCCACATCTGCCGAATAGACCCCTCATCCTTGAAATTTAGGATATTCAACTAATACACCTTTTGAAACTAGAACTAGGGGTTGATCCAAGTTGAGATGGACCGATTGTGTGGAGGAGTATTTTAAAGTATTAAGAGTTAATAACTGGAAAATTGTCGCAAAGCCGAGATTGGAATGGAAAAAGGTTCTCGGGAAGGTCTTGTCCCACCATGGGCTGTCGAGTCAATAGAAGAAGAATAGATTAAATTTGACTACATGAAAGAAAATTAATGGGGATGGGGAGATCATTATTAGTGAGCTTATTAGAAAATAAGGGGGAAGGGCGAATTAAGGTTATCTACATTTAAAACTCCTTGTCTGATACTTTAAATGTTAATGGATTGTAACTATTATAAAGTATATTTCTTCAATTAAAAAAAAAATCAATACACAAGAATAAATCCCTATATAACGTTAAGGAATGTTTAACTATATATGTAAACAAACCAAGTAAAAATATGATTATAACTGAGATAGAATTATTTAAACATAAATTTCTATAACATAATTTTATATTTCTGCAAAACAATTAGATATGTTTATTCAGAAATATAAGTGTTAGTAAAATAGAATTATTTTTTTAATGATTCTTACTTAGACTTAATATGGTAAAATAAAAATCTCTTTTAATTGCTAAACTTTAAAAAAAAATTATTGAAAAATTAAGTTGATTAAAAATATTGTGTAGAAGAACTTTTGCCGAAAACTATTATTAGTTTAAAATTTTTCACTTTTTTTACTTAAATCAAAGATTATCTTTTAAATAAAATCAATCCTAGAGCTTTTCATTTTGTTTACGATGTTTGTACATTATGAATTATATATATGAGAAAGTAAAAGCATCATTAAATTAATATAAATTAAGTAAATACTACGAAATTTAAGTATATAGAAATATCAAACACTAAAAAAAAAAAAAAGAAAACATTTAAAAATATAATTATATTTAATTTTAAATTACATTAGAAACATAAAACATTTTTTAATCGGTATGAAAAAAAAAAAAAAATAAAAAAAAAAAAAAGTGGAATTTTAAATAAAATTTTTATTTTTATTTTTGTTAATAAGAGTCGTTTTACTTTATGTAATAATTCTTAATAACAATAATTAAAAGACCCTACCAAACAAAATCTCTAATTGAAGTTTTTCAATAAGTAGAAAAAGATGAAATTGCATTATAATATTTAGGCAGAAGCGCTGATTACCAAATATCGGAAATCGCCAAATATATCTAACAATATTTCCGAAGTGGTTATACCGATTTCGAACACGCCTACTCTAACATTGGAAATCAATATTTCGATGCTGGACATCGATGTTGAATATCGAAATCACTTTTATCTCTATTTGTATAACTCGGTATCTCCGATTTTGAAAATCGGTATTTCGGAGTTGGAAATCGATGTTACAGACAATTCGATGCTATAAAACATCAAAATCTCAAATCAGAATTTCATTAACTTAAGAATTACAATATATTGAAATCGGAATTTGATATTTCGATATCAATTCAATCTCTCAAAAATCAATTCAATCGCAATCAAAACTACAATGGGCCTGATGCTGAGTGACTAGCATTCTGGCGCGCGGTACCACAGGTTTCGGATTCGAGTTTTGGCGGGGCCATGGATATTTGTATTGGTTGGGAATCTATTTTAAGCCGTAGGTCCCGGTCTATTATGATCGTAGAGTGTTGTGGAGATAGTGTTATTCGCGTCCGTAGTATATCTTCAAGATACCGCCTGGGTAGTGTATCGTAAAATAGTGTAAATGAGTAACAGTGGTGCAGCCCTTGCTTTTATAGCATAAAGATTAACTGTCTCTGTATTGCCAGCTGCATTAGAACAACAACAACAAGCTATTGATACTACAAAGAAGTTTTCTGCAGATGATGATTTGTTGAAATTTTAATTTTGCTATTAAAACTATGAAAATAGTTTTCTGCAGATGATGATTTGAGAAAAATCAGTGAACATTTATTAAATAAAAAGCAGATTATAACAAAATTATATTTATACCAGGCAATTGAATTGATTTTTATCAATTTTCGATTTCAATATATTTTAATTCTTACGTTAATGAAATTCTGATTTGAAATTTCGATGTTCGGTAACATCGATTTCGATATCCAACACCGATTTTCAAAATCGGTATTGCCGCTTTAGAATTAGAGAATTAATTTTGTAGAGAATTTAAATATTTCCTTCAAAATAATAATAATAATTTGAGCTGCAAAACAAAATGGTTTAAAAGTGTTTTTCTTTTGGAGGAAGAGAAACAAACAGAAATGAACATTAACTGTAAAATCAGAGATGTGTTGTGTTTAGAGCAGATAGAGGAAAAGCTTTATGTGAACCACACGTAAAATATTGCTACATTCTTATTGAGCGATAGTTGTTGTTTTCGAATGTTGGGCACCTTGACCTCACCCTCAAGCACTGCGCCCACATTATGCCATCAAAATTTTGAGTCAATTGGATTGGCGTTTGAAGAGTTCGCATCTTCCTTCTCAACTCAAAACGGAAGGATATATTGTCAATGGATTTATTATGGTCATCCCCGGCGTGAACTCAAACTTAACGATACTCTTTAAGCCAAAATTTAGCAAAAATATATCTAAATATCCATCGTGATAAATAAGTAATACCATCGTAGTATAAAAACCTTTATTTTTTTTTCAAAACAATTGTTTATTATTATTATTATAACTAAGCAAGTTAAGAATGTACTGGAATAAGAATAAAAATAGTTAAGCATCATTAAATAAATATAAACTATCATTTAATTGAAATAAAAACGTTTCTGGTTTCATTATTTTTTTACTTACTTTCATACAATTAAGAATTTCAAAAGAAAAATAAAATGAATTAATAAATATTTCAACGGTATTAAAGTTATGATATCATGTTGGGCTACATTCGCAACAGTGCTAGGCCACGATCCAGCGTCATGTAATTTTTGTATGTGTATTTTGTAATTATGACATCTTTTTCAAAAGCAGGTATATTTTGTTGGAAGAAAATGTTTTAAGAACAGTCCAAAATTTATTGATATAAATTGGTTAAATATTATAAAACAGAAGGAATGTATAATTACGTTTTACATCACGTATGAAGGCAGTTTAATGGAATTTTATAATAATTATTAACCTAGAGATTTTGAGCCTGGACGTGCCTGTGGACAGTGTTAGATTTCCGAGTTAAGTGAAAGTTTGTTTGAAAGCCAATAAGTGATTTAGAACCTCAATTTCCATGCCTACACCAACCAAGGAAATAATAAATCCATAGGCCAGAAAATCCTTCTGTTTGGTTCGGAGAGAAAGGAAGGAGATGTGACCCTCCTGGTGATGTATGTTCAAAATTGTAAAGCAAAAATGTGGATATAATATAGTAAGCATTCTCTCGGTTTACCTTGAGTAAAGTTGAATCTGTTTCAAATGACTTCTGATCAAAATGCCTGACATTTAAAAACAATAACAAATAAATTTTGTAAAATTTCATTAAAATTTTTATTACTTAAAAATAGAATAAATATTTACTGAAACACGAGTTAAGAGTCAATATCGCTCAAATTTGTAATAACTTCAATGTCTTCATTTCCAAAGATTTTAATTAGTATTAAAGCATTTTGTGTCAGAAGTAATAATTAATAAAATGAAGAGGTTAAAGATAATTTTATTTTTATCATAACATTGTAACAGTAATGGTGTTTAATTCACATAATTGGATATTTTTTTAAATATTATTGTTCAAAAATAAAATGTCAAAAATAAATAGTTTGCAAAATTATTAATAAAATTATTAAAATTAAAACTATAATTGCTTAAAGTTATCTTTACGTGCAAGTATTATTCAGACTTCTGATTCTAAAAATAATTTTTTATTCATTTTAAATTATTTTATCCATTAATTATTTCATTCTTAATACAAATCTTTTAATAATTTTTATTTGAATAATAATTATGAACAATAAAATTTTTTTAAATATGAATGAACTTACAATAAACTGCTTAAAATTAAAAAAAAAAATTAAACTTTTAAAAAATGTATTCGGCATGAATAATTTAATTTTTTTTATTAATTATTTAATTAAGGTAGCAAAATTATTTTAAACAAAAAAAAAGGGAAATGCAATATTCATTCTTAATGTGGATAAAGTCGCATTATTTTTCTTTTTGTGTCACAGACATCAGAAACGTTCAAGCAGCGACGCTAAAGAGTCTTGGCGTCAAAAAAAAGCCCCGGGATTTTGGCGCCTTCTTGTCTGCCGGAATACAGTAACCCTATAGGTGCTCTCTGATTTGCCCGAAAGTTGGAAGATCTTAGTGTAGCGAGTGCTTTTGGTGCACGACGCATGTCGGACATTCGTATGTTATTGTGTGTGATCATCGCGCGTTGGATACATATCGCTTGAACACTAAACACAATTCGATTATAAGTCATGCCCCACTCCTCAGAAGTAACACCGGACGATGAGATCAAAGTGTTTCAGGTTGAGGGTGAAGGGGAAGATGAGAAGGAATGTTCGAAATTACATCTAAATGATGTAAAAACTAGCCTGGTTACTGAGGTCGACGAAGAGGTAGGCGTGCTGATCTTTATTTTTGTTTGTTTGTAAATCGCATCACCTTCTTTTATTGCTGTGGAAACTCTAAAATGGAAGCCGGCTACATTGTTTAGATTTTTTTTAAATATTGTTTTTCAGGATCAGCACCAGCAAAATGCTCCGAGTTTCTTGCCGACATCGAATGCTCCAAGATCGGCTGCCGAGAGGGTGATCGGACAACCTCTCTGTGGTGAGTGTGCCGGATTTTTTTATATTTTTGTGTGTATGTGAGGGTTTTCAAACGGCCTTGACCGGGTTTGTTTTCCATTTAGCGTTCTTAACCATGTGTTTATATTTGATTACGTTGAGCTATCTCTGGATGGGAGGAAGATAATTTATTGAATCCTAAAGCATTATGAATTAGTAACAATTTGTAATATGGAAAACAATCACTTGCTTTTCTTTAAATTAAATTATAGAATCATAAAAGCACTATAAAGTCAACGACGATTTACAGTGTGACTTTTTTTTTGTGATGTATTATTTTTCAGATTAAAGTCTCATACCTTTCTTTTTTAAAAACATTATAGAATCATTTATTACTGTGTACAGTGTATGTTTATAGTGTGTGTTTATGTTACAGTATGTGTTTATTACAGTGTACTGTTTGGAAAATATCAAAATAAAGTTACTGGCTGTTCTTTTTATATAAAATCTAAATAATTATGAACTAATAATATTTTATTTTACATTATTTGGAAAATGTTATTTTTTAAAATAGTTACTATTGTTTAATTTAATCATCTGAATTTTGTATTTTGAATTTTGGAAAAATGCATATTTTAAATGAAAAAAGCAATTTAGGAAAGGTATTTTTAATGAAAAAATAAATTTGCAGTCCTCAATAAATAAAAAAAAATGAACAGATAAAAATATTGAATAAAATAAATTTTTCTGTATTACTTAATTTGATGTGTTAAATGACTTTTGTATTGCTTGATTTGACATTGTACTAATTTGAAAACAATTGGCAATTTCTGAATCTTCTTATATAAGAAGAATAAGAAAATAAGTTCATATATATTTTCTGTAATAGTGTACCTGTTACACTATGTTTAATAAATGTGTATATATATATATATATATATATATAATAGAAATAACTAAAATTACACAGGATTAGAAGCACAATAATAATTATATCACTACAATTTATGAAAATAGTCAACAATTTAAATTTAAATTTCTGTCAACATATATTAAAAACATATAACTGTATTATAAACATATAATTATATGATAAAATGTAACAATTTATATTTGTCTCATTTTTATCTTTTAAACCACCAATTCCAAAATTTAGTCTTAAATAATATTTAATTTTTATATGAATTTAAAATTTAAATATTTGTAATTTGAAGAAAGAAAATTTTTATTCAGATATTGTGAAATGTTGACATTTTAGAGATTAGCTTTTTTAAGACAAATAAACAACTGCATTAATTTTCTTTGAATTGAAATATAAAAAATAAATATTTATTTATCTCTTTTTATTTATTGATATATGGTATTTTACTTAAAAATTTATCCAAATTTTTTATATAAGTTTATTAAAGTTTCATTGATAGAATGTAGACTAGACTTTTTTATAAATGAAATTCATATTTCATCATTTAAAACAACTTTGATTCTGGAGTATAAAATTTTATATATGTATGTTTTTATTTATTTATTTTTTGTTATAATTCAAGACTATAAAAAGCAGTTTTTTGAACAATAATTATTAAATCAGATGTATTATAAAATAATTAATACTAGAATATTTTCACATATTTTCAACATTTTATTGACATGATATCAAATTTTATTTCAGTGTTTTTCTATTTTTTTTTTTTTTTTTTTTTTTTTACTGGGTGAATTGTGAAATTGATTTTATTAATGAGACACGTTTAACTAGTGCTTTTGAATTTTTTTAGTCTGAATGAATACTTGGCTACATCCATATTTTAAACATAATAACATAAATGTGGCCATATAACATGGATGTTGTTATTTGACGAGAAATATTTAACCAATGTTCTGTTATTTAAAAAAAGGGGTTAGATGTAAACTTGGTTCAACAGTAAATTATACTATTTTGTTATTAATTAGTGTGAAATACATAATTATTACATTATAAATTATATCTTTGTGTTTTTTGTGCTAGATTTAAAAAAATGTTTATCTAGAGTAAAAGATAATTTGAAAAAGTATTTAAGAACTGGAGAGTGTTTTTATCTATTTTTAAATATAGACTGCCTGTGTTTTGTTATAATTTTATTTTTATAATATATAGGTGGACAAGAAGGAGATATAGGGCCATTTTTCCCATCATTTGGATTTTGGTTACCACATCTTAATTCAAATGGACCCTATGGTCCGAGACCTATGGTAAGTTATTTTAACATAGTCCTTTATTGCATAAAGTTTATTGGTGTGAGAACTGTAGTTTTTAGTTTCTTATTGTGTCGAGTCTTTTCTTTTTCTAATATAATAAAAATGTAAGGAATTACAAGTTGATTAAAATTTTGATATTATATATTAAGAAATAAAAGCTGTTTCTCTTCAGAATTCTTTAAATAATTAATATTAATAGTTCTCGACCAATATTTTGGTCTGTTTGATTTTCAAGAAAAGAATGTTATTTATTTAGTTAAAAAGAATACTATTTTTTTATTAGTTTATATAAAATCGTACAAAATTAGCATTATTTCACCAAGTCAAATCATTTTAAAGTGTTTTAAATTCATTTTTTTTCGACTAACTGACTAATTATCAGTAACAGTTTTGACGTTGAAATATTCCTATTATATATAGGATATTTGTTGTCAATTTGTTTATTATTTTTTAACAAATTTATTTTGAACACTTTTTTAAGATTTCTTATTCAAATTAATTGAAAAATATAGTAAGTATTAGAAGATAAAAATAAAAAAAAAGTAATACAGTAATTTGAATTTATGATTTTTTTTTTGTAAATTTGCAAGTATCATCAAAACCGTAATAAAAACCGAAAAAATCCGATTATGAATTAGAAAATAAGTTAGTCAGAAAAAAAAATATTGACTTGGAAAAAAAAAACCTACCGTTTTTCAGCATAAGCATATTTTAGTGATTATCGCATAAAAAAAAGTGATAATGTGGCTAATGTTAAAGGAAAACGTTAAAACAGCGTTAAAGAAGGACTTTCCCCTCCCTCCTTAAAAATGAAAAGTTATTCGCGGTGTAGGGGGACATACGGGACGCTCTTTTTTGCTTCCCTCACACTCCCCTGGGGGTTTCTTCTATTGTTCTGTTTTGAAAGAAGTATCCTACAGTTAAAACTATTCTGCACTTGAAGTGTGCACTCAAAAGAAAAAAGGAAAGCAGGAGTGAGGAAAAGTTTTTTTTATTACAGTTACATGCTTCTGGTTAGGTTGCACGTGGTAATCGGAGTTCTTATTCTAGTTGCTGTCATATTTAATATTGGGTTTTATTAAGACATTTTAAATATTTTGTTGTACGAGGGCTGTTTTTTTAAAGTTTTTTTTTTGTAGGGCTGTATGTTTAAAAGTAAAATTAGCTGACCATCTGAAATTAGAATAAAACGCGTTTTTTTTTTTTTTTTAACTTTGTGTTCATAAGATTTTTTTTCAATGAAAAATTTATTTCTAAATTTTAATATAGATGTAACGATTTATTGTAGTAAGTTTGTGTGTTGGCACGGTAGTTATTATAAAAATTTGAGAATTTTTAATTTTTAATTTTTTTTTCCTTTTATAGATTTTATAAATAATAGTAAAAAAATGTTAGAAATATAAAATCTTTTATTCAGTAATACATGTACTAACAGTAGTGATTGTGTTCTGAAAATTCCAAGAATTGGACCGTACCAATTCCGAAAATTCGACATTCGATTATATAACTTGCATATTTACAAACATTCTAAAAATACATTTTTAATTTCCAAAATTGATTACTTCTCTTAAATCATCATCATCATTTTCACAACAGCCCCATTTTGGGTCAAGGCAGATTTCGAGACAGGAGATGTTTACTTTTTACGGGGTAACGTTGTCAGCTCTACGCCCAACGGTCATATTAGACCGGGACCTACAGTTTAAAGTGTATTCTGAACCACTACAAACATCCATGGCAACGCCGGGACTCGAACCCGAAATCTGTGGTACCGAGTGCCAGGGCGCTAGTCATTCGGCCATCAGGCACTTAACTCTGAAATAAACATGCTTAAAAAATTTCATGTGATTTCTGTAAGCATTCTGAAATTAAATGATGGGGGTAGCATCATTAACATTTCATAACAGTACAGTAACATTTTATTAACATCTCTGTATTCATTAAGATTTACTTAGAAAACCAGATTAAAAAACTGTCTAGTAAAAAAAAAAAAAAAAAATGTATACGTAAAAATAAAAGCAAATAAAAATTTCTATAAAATTAAAGGGCTATGTATACTGATACTATAAGATACTGATTATAAAGTGATTCATAGTTTTTTTTTTTTTTTTTTTTTCCTTTCGGATAAAAATTCAAACATTTTTTTAAATGGATATTTTGCAGGTGTGTGTCTGGATTTATTTATTTACCGTTTGACAAATGTAAATGTTTCAAAAACTTAAAATCCGGAAATTTATGTAGTTATTTTGAATCCCATCTAGCTTTTATAATCTCGTTTTGTTTCTTATCTACTCTCAGATGCTTTGCTTATTTCAAGTGTTTTTCGTTATCACGAATTATTTAATTTTTGAGAGCATTTTATATTTACATATTATTAGAATAAAATATCTCTTCTTGAGATTAAATCATACACTGCATTCTTTTATCGATATTACGCGAGTCAATGATAACCGTAGTATTTCTTTTTAGAAAAGGAGGTTTAGTCTGAATCCATATTGAAACTTCCTGAACTCCATTATGAGACGATAGCAGTAAAAAGTACATAGTACATATTGAGTACATTTACAAGTACTTAGTACATTTTGAGACAAATCTTTTTACTGATTAGTAGCACTCTTCCCTTTGATGTTTGTCATATTTACTATCGTGAATATTTATATTTGTGGAAATTTTAGTTATATGAGTTATTACATTTCAATGTAAAATCAGATTTATACACATGAAAAATCATTATATAAATCTGACAATTTACTATTTATACAAAAACAATTTACATTTCGTATAGAACATAATGTAAAACCTACCATTTCAGCTCTGCCCCCTAAGTTTTTTACAAGATCCATTTGAAAATTTTTGTGCAAGTAGTGGTCAATTTTTAACAACAAAAATATCCCTGTCTCTCCTTTCATCATCCAAAATAGGGTTAAAAGGTTTCGCAGGTGAATGTCTGGAATGCTTTTGCTATCTTAGGAATTTTTCTTTTAGCAGCCTTATAACAACAAACTTTCTACTATCTCCCATCTCCAGAATGTATAACATTCTAATGAAATGCTATCCAAGCTTTCTACAATAGTATTACCCGAACCTACTGCATAAAAGAACAATTATTAACATGAAAGCACCCCACCCTTTTTCTGACGCTGACATTTCTAAAATTGCTGCGTATTTGTAGGGGTTTCTTAATGTACCTTCCTGGCTGGTCACATAGGAGGGGAAAAATCACAACAAAAGAAAAAAAAAAAAGAGTTTTATTCTGTCAGAGGTGTCGGAGTCTTTCCGACCACGTGCATGTGCTAACATTTTAAAGAAATTTCACATAGCGACAATGACACCTGAGCCTGAGAAATTTTTTTGCCAGTCATTCCATTGATAGCGAATCAGGTGAAAATTCATATTATTGTGAAATTAATAGAATTTCTGAATGTTGTACGTGAAACAAAAGCACTCAAGAATATAATAATGAGATTTATTTTGGGAAAGATGGAACAAAATAGAAAAATAATACGTCCCTCAAAGTGTACAATCATAAGTCAATAGTGTGCCACGTTTATCTGGTGATAAGGCCATTTACAGAGTCTTTCTAAATGGCAAGAATATAACTCAATATATTTATTTAAAGTATTTGAATACCGAACTTGTAAAGAAAAATTTATAAGATGAAAAAAGAATAAACGCACTCCACCTTGTATAAAAACAACTGTATATGCCAAAGAAATCAATTGTCTTCCGAATATTTAAGAAACTCCGTTAGAAAAACATTTATCTACTTGTGAAAAATGTGATAAATTTTTAATAAATCGCATTTCCCTTATCATATGCAAAATTTTTTCTGAAGAACATACTGACAAATAGTCTTTTTTATAATTGAAAAAGTGTCAAAAATAAAATTTTTATGTATGCAGGAAAAACTGTATCGGATTTTTTAACTGATGTCTCGTATTGATTGAATAATGAATTTTCTTGTTTTATTTGTCGAAAATTTTCAATAATATCTAAAACATAGATTTTATTATAATATTTATTTTGTGTTATAAAATAATTAAATGTGCCGAAAAGGATAATATATATTCTTCAAAAAGAGAATAAAAACCTGGAGATAAGTTAAAATTATTCTTTTCTGTTTTGAAATTACCATTTAAATTAAATAATACTTTTCTCCGATAAAAAAAAAACAAAGCATTCAAATATTAATTTTAATTAATTAATTTTTTTTGCTGATCAATTTGATATGCTGATGAGAAATTTTCTTAAAAATTGAGCTGAAATTGATCCCACACGAGTGTGTACTGAAAGGCTAAATAAAAAGAAAGAGAGGTTAAATTAATTTTCTTTCAATTATAAATTCACTGGTTAGAATTTCAGGATTTGTTCAATAAGTTCAATGAAAAGTAATTTTGGAAAATAAAGTCACAATTGAAAAATTATTTTCATCGATTGTTAACTGGGTCACTAGAAAATGTAATATGAAGAAAAAAAAAAAAAGTTATTTATAAAATAATTCTTAATTTTCTGTTTCTTAAACGAAATTTTTAATTACATATTATTGGTGTTTAAATTATATTATAAATTAAGTACCAGTGATATGTAATTTAAAATTTATAGATGTTAGGAATTTTATTAAGAACTATTGCAAATTCTTAAAATCTATTAGAAATTTTATACTTACGAATTGATTATCGCTTGTGACCTTTATATTTTTTTATTCAAAACACGTTTTCTATTCAATGTTATGATCTCTCACCTAAAAGCAAGCTTAACAAAATAATTCTATAATTGTAACCAATTATGAATTGTTCGTGAACAATGTATTTTTAAGTCCAGATTTTATGCAGTTGGTGTGCTCCTTTGTTCCATCTGAATAGGGTGGGAAAAAAAAAAAAAAAAAAAAATCTCAACAATTTGGTACTTTCACCCGCGTCACTGAGTGTCTTGACAAGCAAAAGGGATTCTTTAAAAGCAGCTGGCTTATCGGTGGAAGGTGGTAGAAGGGCTGGGAGTATGCTGCTGTGTGGCAGTTATGCGGGTGATTTGTCAAACATCGGACTGTCAGGAGGGGGGTCGCCAACATAGTGCGCTTATAAATAAAAAAAAAAAGAAAAGCCCGCCAAGTTTTTATATTTGCTTCAGGATATATTTGGCGAGGACAGATTTGTGTTCTCTTGTAGCATATTTGAGGACTAGACGTACTCATGAAGTAATCCTAAACTTCTCAGCATTCAAATGACTTTCTTTCATGCCTATTTTATGTGAATCATCACCATTATATGAGGAAAAAATTTTTAGGTCTTATGAAATTGTACATGTAGTCTTTGTGTTGTCCATTTTTTTTTCAAGGATATATAAGCATAGGATTTGTTTACTGTCACGTAAAAAAATAATTAAAAACAGTAAATAATATAACAAACGGTATTCTGTGCTGAAATCCTTATGTGAAAAAAAAAAGTCGAATACGTCGCTCTTTGAATGTATAGCTTACCTGGAAATTTTATTTTAGAGGGTGATTTAATTACAATTTCCAGTATTAAAATTTATCAACTATACGTTCCCAATTACGCATTTGCTAAAAACGAATTATCTAAATTATTTTTGTTTACGTAAGAAGTCAAGGTTTTATGTAAGAATGAATGGTTGTAAAAGAGTTTTGCAGGTTGATTTTTTTATTATTATTTAGAAAATAAGGTATATTATTATTATTATTATTATAATCATCATTTGAGCATGTAGTGTTTTTAATAATAAATTGAATTCCTTTGCATTGAATCAATTTCTCCTTTTGATCAGAGCTATTATGAAAAAAAAAAAAAAGCTTGTTACCTAAATGGAGAAAATTAACATTAAATCAAATTTGATGTATAGAAATGCTATTTTAAAAGGAAAACATTAAGTTATTAAAATAATATCAAAATTAAAATATTTTGAGTCCCATAAAATCAATTCTAAAAGCAAACTTTTTGCACGACTTTAACATGAAACAATAGCGATCGTAAGTGCATAAAATTGTCTTATTTCCTTTTATCATTTATTGCATTCAAAGAAAAGTGATTAAGTGTGTAAATTGAGAAAGTGAAATATGTATGTGCCTTTGTTTAAATATTCAATTTATTTCAAATGCTAACATTAAAATATTCTGTATTTCGAAGCCTTTTATTAATAAAAATACTGAAATGAGTAATTTTTTTCTCTGCTTTGCCATTTTTTTTCGTTTTATCTCATAAGATTTTTTATTCAGTAGTTCAAGTAATTAAAATTAAAGAAAAGTTATACTCAAAATAATCATCAGAAATTTACAAAGTATCCGATTCAGGACTAAAGATACTAAAACTAGCCCATTGACTCTTTCTTTACCAGTTTAAAATTCTACTGCTCAAACTTAGTAGACGACAGTGAAGTGAATTACTTCCCCCACTGACTCCGGAAAGAGGAGGGGCGGGAAGCAATCAGACAAGGGGTCGGGACCTTTACGGCGCCACACGTGCACCCCAGTGGAGCACGGGACACCCCCTTAACTAGATGGTGGCATCCTGCTCATTTCAACCACCCCCATGACAATGGGATATTTGGCATGTCACAGAATTTTTGATTTATTAGTCTTTGATAGAAAAAAAATTCCTTTTTCTAGCTTATACTTGAATGGCACGAACATTTTTTTTTTTTTTTTTTTACATTGTATTTTATGTATGGATAGTGCAACTACTTTACAATATAGATTTGTAAATGATGATGTTTTATGATGTTGATATTTAGATAGAACTCTATTGTTGCTGAGGGAATCCACAATAAGGAATGGTTTTCCTCGTGTCTATAAAGAACTGCTTATTATTTTTTTTTTTTTATAAATTTTGCGAATAAGAAAATCTAAAATATATGTAAAAAAGCAATTTTCAATTTTAGATTAGAAAATTTACAAAATGTCATTCTTACACTGCATTAGCATAGTTAATTTATTTATCTATTTAAATTGTCCAATGAACGATGCACAGCAAAAAAATGTATATCTGAAATCATATATTTATGAAATTTCAATAAATATATGTTTCTGTCCTGAAAATATTTCCCCTAGATATTTGAATAAAGTTCATAAAAAATAGATATGCATGAGTGAAATTTAAATGATATAGCAACTGTCATTATTTAATTTTATCATTTCGCTTTGTTTTTAAAGAACCTATAACTGGCCTATACATTTTATATTATTCACTATTTTACTCCGAAAAGATTATGTGGTATTTATTATTTGAAATTACAAGATATTTTGAAAAGTATGTTGAAAATACATTTCAAAAACTAATTAGTTCTAGTCCAACTGAGAATCAATGCCAAATAATTAACTAATTATTAATTATTTAGCATCGACGAATTAATTAGCCCTTAAATAATTTTCAATTTCTGAAAAAAGTTGTGTTTTTAATTCACTGTTGGAATGTTTTATGCTATCCTGATTTAAATCTAGTAAAATATTAGGAAAAAGCCGATTAAAAGTGTCATTTCATTTACTATTCGATTCGATTCTTAACTATAATATACTTTTTTAGTTAATTGGGGGAAAGTGGAATTATAATTGGATGTATAATATTTTTGATGAATCCACGGAAGCTGTATTATCAGTTAATTTAATCGGCAAATTATTTCCAAAATGAAACCTAAATTCAATTATAATATTTATAAATTTCATAATTTTTTTTTAGTTTTAACACTTGATAATAAGATTAAAAAATAGTGAATATTTTGAAATGTATCAGCCTTGATTTTCTTCGGATATCTCTGTTTCTTTAAAAAAAAAATCATTAAGGATTATTATTAATTTTTTAATTGCAAATATTTATTAAAGATTTCCACTCATCATTATTGAATGGCCGATTGTCTAGCGCTCTGGCACTCGGTGCCACAGGTTTCGGGTTCGAGTCCCGGCGGTGCCATGGATGTTTGTAGTGATTCGGAATCCACTTTAAGCCATAGGTCCCGGTCTCATATGACTGTAAGAGTGTTACGGAGCAAAAGTCAGACTTCTACCTAAGGGTGCTCCATCAGGACAGAAGCTGCACCCCTCTTCCCTCGCTCCATGAGGGACACAACAACAACAACTCATCATTATAAAAAGAACTCTATTTCTGACCCTTTAAAGTTCTATTTTAGTTCACTTTAGTTCTTTCAATTTTAGAAGTCGAACTTATTGACCTTGAGAATTCGTACTAATGGACCCAGTTAAGCACAAGTAAGCACCAAGCAAGAGAAGAGGCCCCTTATAATACCAAACCGTAAAACAACACTCGTGAACTGCGTCTGTTTACTTCCTACGGCCTTGGATCGTCCCATGCATGTTTTTATTGGGACATTCCCGTAAGGAATGCTTCGCACCAAATGAATGTTTACTTCAAATATATTCAGCTACTTTAGGTTAAGTTTACATACAGTTCTCAGGTCTGTGAAAAATTATCATAAAATATTCGTAAATTACCAGCTGCACTCATTTATAAATTAAAAAAATTTTTTTTTTTCACTGTAACATGTGTGTTTCAATAATTTTATATTAATATGAAATGTTTTAATAATTTTGCCTTTGATTTTTACAAATCTGTTGTTAATGTCAGCTTGCTATGTAAGTGCTATTATTGTAATGAACATTAGGTATTAATTTTTTTTAGTGTGCTGGTGTTATGATATGAATGTCTTCCGATCTGTGCAAACAAAATTTCATTTTCAGCTTTTTTTTAAAAAGTAAAATGTCATTTTGTAGCTTTAATTATAATTTAATTCAACATCGATGTTCAAGTTGATAATAACCAGTTTAGAATATGGGATTTTTTTTTCTTTTTTAATTTGCGTTCTCTAGCTTAAAATAACGGATTATTAAATTAAAAGTTAACGTTTTGATATATTTCACTGATTTTAAATACATGGAAATAATTCAGTCTTTTTATTTATTTTTTATTTGTACACTGGTCGGGCCACCACTGCCACTAACAAACAAACACCGATGCGGGATTAAAAAAGCACTTTGACTTTAAGTTGGATTTAGGGATAACTACCTCGTATTTACGTGTCGTATGAGATAAATCGCAGTAAACTATCACCATATAGCTTAACTATCTATGCGAAATGCTTTACACACATTTTCACAATCGCCATTGAGTCTCCTCATTTCTAAAAGCAGTAATTGCAACGGTCGCAGTGTTAAATTTTTAAGAAAATAGAGTATCTAGGATTTAATGGTCGCATTACAAAATTATGCCCAAAATAAAACGACTTTACTAATAAATGGGAGATGTGAAATCACCTAGTTTCTTGTAATAGGATATAAAGTATGTCCTTTCATGTCCAAACAATACGACTTCATGTCGCGCATTGGCGGAATTACGGAATTCTAAATGGGTACTTTCCAGATTTAACTCTATTGGGTTTTTCATATGAGGTCATATGAAAAATTTGTCTCTCAGGTACTTATTAATTTACTGGAAGTTATTAGTAAAAAAATAATACGCTAAATTGAAAAGAAATACACTAAAATATAAGTTTTAGCGTATATTGCTTAAACGTACTATGAGATCTCGAATCGAAATTTATTAACCATTTATATTAATAAAAGCATTTTGTATGTCGTTTTTTTTATGTATTTAGTTTTTTTTACATAGTTTGTAATGTGCGTACTAATTCTGGGACACTCTGTCTTTTAACATTCCACGAACTTAACATGAATTAAAAATATTAGGTTGATAAGAAAGTTATGCCAATTGAAATGTTCATTAGTTCGTTGTGCAATTTAGACAATTTCGATATTAATCGAAAGTTAGTATTTTCACGCTTTGATTTTTGATATTATATGTTTTTTATTCATTAAATTTTAAGAAATAGGAGTATATGATGGATCAAGAAAGACTTCAATTTAGGCACATTATGCTTTATGAGTTCCAAGTTCAAAATGCTACGGAAACTGATAAAAATTAGTGTTTCGTTAAAGTGCGTACTGTCCAATGATGGTTTGAAAAATTCGGGTCAGGCGACATGAAGCTTCAAAATGAACCTCGCACCAGAAGACCAAAAGAGCTTGATGATGACTTTTTGAGGCCTTTAATGGGCCCTCAAAACGTCGTCAAACTAATCACTATTGATTACGAGGAAGAGTTAAGCATTAGCCATGTAACAATTGAAAAACAACTCGAATAAGTTTGGCTGTGTCGACATATAATGTCGTTGGATTCCCCGTGAATCAAGCGAAAAAAATATAGCAGATCGAATTTCTATTGATTCTTCTTTGCTTCTCGACTACAATTTGAACCAATAACAACAACATGAGACTACCCTATTCTTGCGAAGTCCAATTTACGCCAAAAAAACTTTGCGTTTGGTGGGATTATCGAAGTCATAACCACTGGGGAATGGTTGTTACTAGATCAAACTATCACAGCAGACTTATAATGTGATCAGCTAACACGACTGGATATAAAAATACGCGAACTTCGCCCAGAACTGTACTATATAATCGAAAAGGTGTTGTCTTTCAACATGACAATGTCAGGCTTTTAAGAACGAATTAGATGCTTCAGGCTCTTGGCTATGAAGTTTTACGACATTCACCTGACCTGGTACTATCTGATTAACACTTGTCCCTCTCGATGCGAAATTTTTTTTTTAAAGAAAAAAAAAATTCAAAATTTTCAGGAGAGTTCAGAGGTCATTGGCAGATTTCCTGGCTTCAAATTATAAGATAAATGACTAATATAATACCTTGACTAGCATAAATGACCTTGTTGACAGATGGAGGAATGTCATAGAAAACAGTGGTCAATATTTCATTTATTAATCTCATCTATAAGTTTAAATATAAAAAATTGAAATTTTCTGAAAAAAAAAAAAAAAACATTTTTTTTTTTCTTAACAACCTAATATTATTCAGTTTTATATGCACACGAATCTAATACGATGTATAGATAAGAATGAAGGAAAAAAAAATATTGAAAACAAATTGCGGTTGTAGAAATAAGGGTCTTATGAAGATTTGCCTGCATTATTATTTTCCAATGTTTATATCGCAGCAGTTTTCACAGTTTCTAATGCGTGTTTTTTTGTTAGCTATATGTTGAATGAACTAAATATATTCCTTAAATAAGCGGTTTATTAAAGATTTATGAAGCGTTCAGTGTGGTCACTGATGAACGACAGTCATGGTGTGTTAGCAGAAACGATATTTCTCAGCTAACGAGGGGGGCGATTTTGGCTTTCGATTCTTAACCATAACTCAGAGAAAGCTAAAAATAATCTCTCCCTTTTGCGTCATATGTGAAATGTTTAGGGGCTGAGAAAAACCTTAAGATTTTTTTTTTTTTTTTTTTAATGTTTTTTGACTTCGAAATCTTCCAGCAAATCAAAAGTAAAGAAATGAAGAGAATGATGATTTTTTTTCCCTTGAAATTTAAAATTTATCTCCTAGTTCATTCATGGGCTGGAGATTTATTTGAATGTCTTAAGATTTTCTATTTTTAAAAAAACCATCATAATTATGTTTTTTTATTTATTTATTTTTTACTTTTAAATTAAAACTCAATTTTTACTCAAGGGCAGGGGAGATGGAATTTTTATGAAAAAATAAACAATCCCTCAAATGTTTTTTAACTTAATGGAATGAATTTTGTGTGTGTGTGTGTGTGTGTATGTGTGTATGTGTAACATCGGTGGATCTCATGTATCACGTATGTATCCCACAAACTGGCCACCGACGGGTGATGAGGCGAATATTTTTAAGGGTAACTGTCCCTCATTTTCGTATTAGTATGGGATAAAATCCTGAAAACTCTCAGCAGACGACCCAACTATCGATACGAGGCGCTTTTCATATATATATTGCCACAATCGTCATCTAATCTCCTCGTTTCTGGAAGCAGTGATTTCAAGAATGCCTCCAGCAGATTTGAACTTAGGCCCTCCTCCACACCAGGAGCCACTGGGTTACGAGTTTGGCATTGAAATTGAATCTGTTGTGATTTAAACATCTCGTGCTCTTTAATTATAATTTCTTAGTATTATAATCATTGTTATAATAAGTCACATCATTTAATGATTTGGACAAATATATGTTTTTATTCTGCACTGAATATTTATAATTGTTAAGAAAATAAAATTTTGCGTTTATTTTTTTTTTTTCCTAAAAGGCCGACCTTATAGGATTTTGTAGAGCTGATGAATCTTGTTGTTAGTTAATTAGTAGGATAATGGATTTAAGTAATAATTCTTATTTTTTTAATAGTCTTCCTTCAGTTAATTATTATCTTGCATCAGTTTTCTTTAAACGGTAGTATTATTGTTCTTATTGAATCCATTAAAAGTAACTTTTGGTGGACTTTTTAATGGAACATAAAAAGAAACAAATAAATTCTGCTTGCTCTGGAATCTGAATTTAAATTAAATGAATCGTTAATTGATATTTTAATTCGTTTTTAAAAAAAATGTTGAGTCTGAACGAATTTTTCTCTTGCAACAAAACTTGATTCGGGATACGACGTTTCATTGCAATACAAAAAATTTCTTAGGAACAATTCATTAATGTCCCTGTTGCAAACCATTCTAATAAAAGAATTTTATGGAGAACTTGAGTAACCGAAGATTTATTTGAATATCTTCCATATGAAAGTTTATTTATCGGGGACAACTGATATATGGATATTTGTCGTAAGAGACTGCCATCAATTTTCTAATTATTTATCTCCATTTTTTATTATGCTTTTATTGTACATCAAAAAAGTACGTCGCAGATCTTGATGGCGAAACATCATTCATATAAACAACCATACGAGCCAGTGTGATCCATGTTAAAAACTGCGGCCCTGCACATGTTTTTACTGAAGGATGGGTATCCATCTTCTTATTGTTCTGTTCGGTATCAAAATGGAAGAAGCCCTTAGGTTCTCATATCTATGTAAATGGTAGAAAGGGAGTCCCTTTGCTGATTCCTGCCTCTTCAAATTAGATTTACTTCCCTTCGTTACTCGGAGCTCCCCTGGATCATTGATCCGTCTCCGATCTCTCGTTTGAAAGTGAGCCGTGTTTTTTTAGGCGTAAAGATTGAGTTTTCTCTTCATTTTCTACTCTTTCTAAAAATTTGTTCGCCCACATTCGATCATCGTAATTTGTGGCCCTGATGTTCGACGCACAATTCCTCGCTGTTGTATGTTGTGCTTGGTGAAAGACATTTTCTAGATTTTATATTAAAAATGCAGTGATAATTTTTTGTGCATTGTAAAGTATTTGTGTAGGTTTAATGCAAGAAATACACTGAAAGCTGTTTTATAAAACAGAGAACATATTGTGTGATATGCTATCATGGATAGACATGGGTCTGAACGATCATCGAGAGACATCTATAATCTATCATGGAATCTGCTATCTGGTTCTAAACAACAATGACTTGTCGTTCTGAATCAGTTAAAAAAATATATATATATTTTTACTGAAAAATTAAACATTATCCCAGTTTTTCCTATGTTTGATAGCCTTTTATTTTTATTATTTTTTTTTTTTGCAGTAAAGCAATTCTTGTAATAGTGTTATCTTTTCAACAGATTGGAATAATATTCATGGTTATATAGATTACAACAATATCTATAATAATCATATACAGTACAGCAATTAAAAGCTGCGTTAAAATTGCTTGAATTTTTATTTATGTTGTTATTTATCCCACTTGACAGTCATCTAGACCAAACCCATGATCTCGTACGGATACGTGGTTGAAGGGCAAGAAACAAAAGGAACTTTTGAATTACAATAGCATAATTGAAAGCTGACTGATTTTTTTTATATGCTCTTATTTTAAGAAGAAATAAATATTGTGCAAAATAAAGATACTTTGATAATCAGATAACTAGTTTAATTTTGTTCATTAAACTTTAAATAACATAGAAATATTTTTTAAAAAAGTTAACATACTTTTTTTTTTCTATTATGTAAAATAATTTATTGATTGAAATGAAATACAGATTAGAATAATCACTGTTTGTATATAATTTTTAGATTTTACAAATTTTCAATTTCTTGTTCGTCATTGGTGCACAGCTCCAGGGTGGGCAAAGGTCTGCCTATTGGCGAAAGAGATCTGCCTATAGAAGATGTTATCTTTTTATGGGGTAGGGCTGTCAGCCCTACTCTCTACAGTCATATTAGACCGGGAATTACGATATAAAGTGAATTCCGAACCACTACAAATATCCATAGCACCGCCAGGATTTAAACTCAAAACCTGTGCCACCGAACCCCAGAGCGCTAATCACTCGGCCATCAGACTCTAATATTAACCCATTAACTTTCAAATTCTACTTTTGAATTTTAAATTGCCACTGTTAAAAGTGCAACTGACATTTGAAAGAAAATGATCATAACATATGACTCAAAATGCTTTTTATTTTAAACGCGTAATTTTCGGTGAAAATTTAAAACAACATGAATAAGCGTAGTAAATCGAATTTTTAAATAACCGATAATAGAGCTTTCGCCTAGAAACTCGGATGGACCGAAAACCGGCCGCGATGATTGTTGCAATAAGGTGGGAAGAGAGAAACCGTGTCGTGATCAAGTGACAAGGGTCGTTTTCGCGCCTGCGGTGGTTGCGTGCCAGTGAGGTGGGCGAGCGTGTCCGATTTCTCGCCTTTATTTGTCTTGCGTGCAGAGGGCTCGTTCTACCTGCCTATTAGATGCTGCTGCTTTTGTCACAACGAGATGATCAAATCACTCTTGTCACTGGATATATAACTCTTGTGGCTCTATCTTTTCGCGACTTATCGAAGTGGCATCTCAATTTGGTTGGGATACGACTTTGGTTTTATTTTGTATGAGGGAGTTGGCATTAAATATTTTTTTCATCCGTGACATTCATTGTGTTCGCTATGGCCCTTTTTACATTAGACAGTATGTAACAAAAATGCATCGTTTAAATAATGTTATGAAAAATTAAACTCTGTGATTACTTTCAGTTTGTCTTGTTATTTGCGTTAATTTAAGTTTAGTTTAAACAAGTTCGCTGAATGTCATGTAACCTATTTTTATCACCCACTCCACTAAACTTGTAGCAGCCTGATGGAAAATTAACTACGCTCTGGCCTTTGGTACCACAGGTTTCAGGTTCGAATCCTGCCAATGGCGTGGATGTTTGTTAGTGGTTCGGAATCCACCATAAATTGTAGGTACCGGTCTAATTAACCTAAAGTGTGCACAAAAGGACCATAGAGCGACAAACCAAACCACAAAACTTGTATCATCTACTTTTTATATTGATTCTAGAATGATACAATAATAATGGACAACCTTCAGTCAGGATTGGTTCCAATTTTAAAAATATATAACTGAAATCTTCAGTAACTCCGGGTGGTATATTTTACTCTGAAAAATTGACTTATTCAAAATCTGAATATAAAATCCTTGTCAAAATTTTATTATATTTTTTGCTATGCTCTCGCAAAACGTAGGAATCCTGATGGCCAAATTGGCTAGCGCTCTGGCTTTTACTACCACATGCCTCAGGTTCGTATCCTGTAGGTAGCATGGATTTTATAGTTGTTCGGAATCCTTTTAAGCCATAGGTGACGTTCTCTTATGACCGTAGAGCGTCACAGAGCCCAGTCAGATTTCTCACCCACATTATTCCCAAATTGTATATGGGCAACTCAGCTCTAAGCACAGTGGTGTGGTGTGGTCTAGTGTAGTAGTAGTAGTAGTGCTTCGGAATTCACGTTAAACTGTAGATGTCTAATTAGCCTAAAGTGTACAAAAAATGACCGCAGAGCGGCAAACCAAGCAACAAAACATAGATATCATGAACTTAGCAAATTTGTCGGCTACTTGAACAATTCGTCAGTGTGTCAACATAATGTATTTAAAGCGATAAGTAATCCTTAAGTAATGCCTTTCAGGATTAGCTGATCCTCACTTGCGCTGCTTGTTAGTGGAAGAGAGAGAGAGAGAGAGAGAAAAAGAATTTAGTCAAGCATCCCAAGTCGATGTGAGTGCTTCACAGAAAAAGTAGTCTCCGCCCTTTTTTTGTAAAACCACTGTTTTTCAGAGTTGTAATTTCGACGCGTTTCCCTAGAAGATTGAAGTCAGCACCGTGCATAATTATTAGCTAGCGGGCACCATCGCGAGCAAGACAAGGATCAGAAATTGTTTCCACAGTTTCATACTCAAGGTTTGATTTTTCTTTGATTGAGATATTTGTAATCCAGTAGGCGAAGACCATAAGCTCATGTTGCATAATTGATAGTTCTTTCCCTGCTTTGATGATCGTTCCTTTGCAGAGATCTCTTGATCCCGAGGATTTGTGCATTCAATTATGTAAACTTCTCCTCTCAAACAATCGATCGGGATTGCCCATTGTCTTGGAACACATTTCCCCAGAGCTTTGTTTATTGCTCAGCATCGCAGTTAGTCCATCAGATAAATTATGGGCGATATCTTTGTTAAAAATTACGCTTGGGAACCGATGGTACTGAGCCCACCATCATCGTCTAGTAGGAATTATGCCCACAGTTAGATCCTTCTGCCATTTCAACAATTCATGTGTAGTATTATTACCATGGAAAAGCAAGTCATTATTAATCAGGGCGATAGAACACATCATTTTTAGAATTAGAAAGATTTAAGGAGTAATGCACAGCTTTCTTCGTTCTGTAATTTAAATCAACATTTTGTATGAGAACACATATACAATCTGTCGCAAAAGTCAGCATACACCTTCAAAAATGGCATTTTTTTAATGTACTTATAGAAGTTGAAAAGTTGCAATATTTTTTATATTGAAATACAAATTTTATTTACTTAGTGTAAAAAAAAAAATCCGGTAACACTTCGAACTGCTTAACGAAAAATAATTCATTTAATGAAAATGGCATAACACAAAACTTAACAAACACTTTATTGAAAATGAAAAATCAGCATGACTTACGCAATTGAAAGTATTTTAATATCTTGTAATTCAATGTTATCAATCAATGACGTCTTGTAATCTCTCAGATATTAAAGCAATAAGATTTTATTTGGCATTATTTGAGACCACTGTTGTAGCAATACATTTTTTTTTCTAAAATTTTTTATTTCGGACATGCATTATTTTATTTCTCTTCTGTTAAAATTCATCCTATACGTGTTCGATCGGATTCAAAGCTGGCGACTGAGGAGTATGGATCTGTGAAGGTACTTTGTAATTCTTTTGCAATCTTCGTTGTTTATTTTGGATCGTTGTCATGCTGAGAAATCCACTGGCTTCCAAACTGTGAACATATGCCTGCACACTATCATGTAATATCTTCCAGTATTTGAAACAGTCCATCGCATTTTCAATGAAGATTAATTTCTCAATACCAGCATCTGATATTGACCCTAAATCATCACTCCTTCTCCACTATACTTCACTGTTGGAACGATGTTTATGAGTTTCAAATTTTTCGTTTCTACTACATGACGCCAAATTGTGTCACATCCGTCACTTCTGAAAATTTTAACATTTACTCTCATCAGTAAAAAGACGGATTTAACCTCACTTTTCTCATCAGTGCTCAATCATTCAAAATCCTTAGCCGTCCACTTTGAGGCTTGATAAAAATATAAATCGTAAAATTATTCCGTAGTTCTTTATAATGGTTTAGATAGTAGACCGACATTTGGCAACAATTTTTTCAGTTGCAGTGTAATTTTTTTAAATTCTTCTTTATGTATCATATTTCGTACTTCAACACTAATTTCCGGTCTTGGAGTCATTTTAACTAGAACAATACCACAAATTGCTTATCACATATTCAAAATTCCCTTTTAAATAATGACGGGCAATATTTTCCCTTTCCTGCTTAAATAAGCGTGAAATCGTGTGATTTTCTACAAAAGCACCTCATGTATGTAGATTTTTGTGACGTCAGCCTTAGAGTTTTTTTTTTTTTTTTTTTTTTTTGCATATTCTAGAGAGGTTATTTGATTTGTATCACTTACTTTTATAAAAACATACTTCAACTATAAAATGCAACATTTTCGTAAATTAATTTAAAAAAAAAATATTTATGCTTTATTAAAACTTGTTATTTTGATATGTTGTTACATATTGACATTATTTTGATATGTATATATGTTGATTTTTGTAACCGATTGTATGTGCAGTTCTTATTTTACGTAATGAACAATTTTATAGAATTCGTTAGCTTTTTTTATTTATTTTTTTATTTTTATTTGTTTGCATGTTAGTGGGTCTTATTGGATTAGATGTCCTGCATTTGCGTGTCGCATGGCGGAAAACCCAGAAAATTCTCCCCAGGTAGCCTGGCTGTCGATGAGAGATGCTTAGAAAAGTTGCCACAATAGCTATCGTATATTTTCGTTTATGAAAGCAGCTTCTGTAAATGATGCCGCCAGTAGATACGCTGTAGGTCCCGGTCTAATTAGATTAAAGTGTGCAAAAAATGACCATAGAGCGACAAACCAAACCAGCTGATACGAACCTGATCCCATCTGCACGCTAGTTGCCGTTATTTTACTACTAAGCCATTTGTTTGCTTTAAACCTCAAACAAATGTGTAATTTTAATTTTTGTCAAATATTATAAATACAATCGTATAATAATTCTATTTGTACATCTGAAAACTGGAATAAACTAAGGCCACTTTTAAGATAAATAATTTGAAGTAGTTTGTAACAATTTTAATACATTCAATCAATATTCAGTAACCTTCCAAATGCATTTCGTATGTTAAAATAATTTCTTAAATCTTAATTTGTGGACAATAACGAGTCTCAATTCAAAATCGCTCCTGTTTCTCGCCTGTCATCTCTGGTCTTTCTGTAAAAAGAAATACCTGTTGACGTGTTCTTTTTCATTGCACATACGAGAGGGAGGGAGAATCCCGATTTCCAACCCCTAATCGTGTGGCTTTTGGGGAATGTGTTGTGGAGTGGAAATAAGTGGATCATTGGTGCGAGGACTGGGGACCGCCTAAAAATGAATTTTCCATAAACTGTGAAATTTTCATTTATGTTTTAATAATATAATAATTGCTAATCATGTTTATTAACTGTCACAGTTTTAAGTTGAATATTTTGCATTTCTTTGGTATGTAATTATTAATGTTTTATAGATGAGTTAAATGACGACAGTATTTTTCAAATGAGACGCAGTTAATTCTTTGAAGTGCAAGGAACCATTCAATCAAAACAAATGATTAAATTAAATTAAAATATTCTTTGATTATTTAAAATAGCATTTAATTTTTAAAAAAAAACCTTGTAAATCATCTACAAATTTTGTGATTTAAAAATTTTTTTGTAAATAATATACAAGGGTAAATAATATACACAACAAATTTAAAAAGTTAACTATACAGTAATAGTAATTCAAAAGGTTATATGCGGCTGTATATATAAAGGCTCATGACACCATACTAAACAAATTTTAAATTGAAAATTTAAAGATTTAACCAACCGTTAATAAATCATTTCCATAAGTAGTTTATTTGCGAGATTAAACAAAAAAAAAGTTAAGCGTAATTTAAGTTTTTAAAAGCTTTTTAATGATAATAAACGAAATGATTAACAACATTGAATCATCGCATATGTGAATCTCAAAATGAAAAATGATTGAACTTAAAAGTATATTTTTTTCCTTTGTCCACGTCCCCATTTAACGAAGTCGGTATAACATGCGTACACTTGCAAATTTTGGTGCGAAATTATAATGGAGGCCGGGGTTGTGACACTATCCCCTTTATAGACACAGTGTAAAATGGAGTGAGCAATGATATCATTATAGGTTCCGGCGTGTTTGGCATGGAGTATATCGCCCCCCAAAAAAGGAGGGGGTGTTAGGTTGGGGTGACCTTGGGTGGAGTTGATAACGAACGTCTTTTTAGCAGAAAATGGATTCTGGATTTTTCTTGGGCGTCAGGTTTGCCTCGTTATGTTTTTGTTCATTTTTACCCCTCCTTCCTCATCTCGTTTTTCTGAGGGGGGTGGGGTGGAAGGTATCAACTTGACCTGTCTCACTCTATGATGGTTGTTTTGTGACACCTCCCCTCTTAGAATCAAGATGCGTGGATCGGATAACGGCCCGTCTTCACTTGCTATCTCTTCAAATCCTTCTGTTGTGAAGATTTCAGACAAACTTGTTTGCAAAGATAATATTGGTTCCCTGTATCTTAAATTTTGCTATCTACCCTCTTCTCCATTTACATGTATTGCCTATTTGGTTGGTTTAAGGTGTTCCTGACCCTGAATCGCAGGAACACAAAATATTCTTTCCTTCTGCTCCATTTTGTCCACCCCGGAAGATTTCAGACAAATTTGTTTCATTGAATTCCGCGAAATTAAAATTCTGGCCTCTTCTTACACTGATTAGTCGCTTGGTTGGTTTTAGTTTTATGCTATTTTGAGCCTAACACAAATTTTTTTTCTCTGAACTTTTGAGAGATAACTTACATAAAAAAAAAAAAAAAAAAAGAATTGAATTAAATTTTAATTTCCTTGATTTTGAATGCCGTGAATATTGATTTCTGGCTGGTTAACTGAAAAAACTTGACAATAAAAAAAAAAAATTATGCAGTATCATCTTTCTTCACTGATGGTCGAATGTTGATGCATCTACTATCTCACTCATGTGTATCTTTGATGACTAATAAACATGACTTTTTATTATTCATTGTTTTATTAGAAAATTTTATTTAAACGATTTCTTTATTACCTAATTAAAATATAACAACATTTTTATTTCATTATACAATGGTCGTTTTTGTGTTCATAGCAGGAACAATAAAAACTTTTATTATTATTTTTATTTAAACGAATAAGATTGAAAATTTAAAGGTGTTTAAATTTATCTTATTTAAATTTGAAATATTATAAGAAAATAAATGATATTTTTATATAGATAGTCTTAGAAATGATCTCGTTAATCATTAATCTAAGTTAATTGTCTCGTATATTGTCAGTGTCATTACATATTTTCGTTGTCCCCTAGTTTTGTATTTGACAATAATCTGTTAATTTCCTTCTATTGTGTAACCTTAATTACAAGATGGTCAGAAAGTTCATTTATTTTAAATGTTAAGATTTTTATGAATTAAAGAGGGCATGGAGGATAGCGCGCTGGGTTGTAGAACTTTGGAAGATCGATTCTAAACGTGATGGTGTATTGAAAGCTTTTGTGTGTACACTGGGAATATGAGCAACACATCTGTAGCCTGAAATGTCCTTCTGTTTGATTGTGGAGGAGTATGCGAAATTCCATGACGGTGCTTTTAGGGTACTTGCTTCAAATAATGATAACACAATCAGTATAAAATATAACAAGCCTTCTGTACATAACAGGATTTTCATCAGATACTCTGCAAATCAGAAGCCTTATCTCCTGCCAACTCTTTCTTCTGATTGACTGACGTTTTATGATTTGCGATCATAGTGTCTGGTAAGAATCCAGCTTAGCAATGAGTAGGCTGTTCAAGGGGCCAGCTTTCGAAAACAACATATCGAATGTCGGCGTTGTGCTTCTAAAAATTGTTGAAATTTCAACTTTTAACACCTGTGCTTCTTTTGTTACCAACCATCTATCTTGATAATTTCCTTTTCAAATATCAAGTGTGAAGAGATTATTGTAAAAGTCCTCCATTCATACCTTGAAGGTGTCTGTTCAGATATTCTTTGAATTGTTCCATTACATTCTCGCAGACCCCCTTAATTCGATTGTTAGCTGTGGGGATTTGCAATATTCTTAGCAAAGTAGTACGGTGCAGTACATATTTACTGCACCGGGCTACACTGTATATTTCACTGTATCTGACAGTTGCAAAACTGATAAGACGTAGTGAACTATATAATTGTCCTTTGACTAAATTTTTTTTTGTACTATTCCTTTTTGTATCATTGTCACCCCTCCCTCCCTTTTAACAGATTTTTAGTTGAAAGACCACTGTCACTGAAGCATTTGTCCTCTTTTTCAGATAAAGGCTTGTTGGTGAAAGGGGGAGGACATTTATTTATTTGTATTCCTTTGTGGATTTACGTTTTATTTACATAATGGATTTCAAAGGAGGTGATTATAGTAAAGTTTTGTGTATTCTTCACGAAATTCCGTCGATGGCGGAAAAGGATTTCAAAAAGCGTGTGAAGTTTTTTGATAAGGCTTTCTTTCTTCATTGCACTTGAGTTTTATTTACTGCTGTGAAACATTTCATTTCTTAATTGAATCTTCTGAAGCATCGGTAAACATGCAAAGTGTACAATGTTTGCCCAATATAATATTCTCATAATCAAGTATTTTTGTTTTTTAAAAAAATCAGAATCAATTGAGCTTGCACAACTAATATTATTATAGTTTGTTTTTTACCTTGTAATTTTTACAAATTTGATCATTAGTAATTTATTCCATGCTTGTTAACATAGATTTTTATTTTGCTTCCAATAATTTATTTCAATATCCATTAAGCAATAATTTTAATTCCACTCTGTTCTGTATCCATAGTTACAAAGAAGTTAAGACAAATTTCATTTTCAGTGAAACTATCTTTTATTTTTATTCTATGTCTTTCATTGTCAAGTGACATTCCTTTTTTTTTTTTTTTTTTTTTTTTTTTTTTTTTTAACGATGATAGGCTTTGGATTCCATTTATTTATGCCACAAACAGGTGGTGAGAAGTTGGTTTGGGAACTGCCTCACGTTTGGGAGAAAATCTAAAAACTCCGACCATCACTAGACGCTTTACTTCGCTATTGATTTTCACCTCTTCACAATCGCCATTGAGTCTCCTTATTTTTGAAAGCAGTAAGTGCAAAGGAGCAATTGATGAATTTAACTTGTGCCCTTATAAAAGCTAGCTGCCCACGTTGTCATTGAACAATAAATTGGGCTATATATAAATAAAAAACATACATAAAAAAAGTTGATGGGAAAATATTTAATACCATGTTAATAATTTTATGTAAAAACGATATTCAAGAATACTAATTATAATTAGCTAAAAATGTTATAATTGCTTTTGAGGGGATCTATCTTATTTATGGAATGAAGGAAAAAACACAAAAATGAGCACGCGATTGAAAAAAAGACATTTCATTAGATCTGATTCATTGGGTAGGAATTAATTACTAATATGTGATCTGAATGGTCCTTCCTGTTAAAATAAAGACTATTAAGTTTTTTTATCATGTATGATCATGATGTTGTCCTGGTTAGAGGTCCGTGGTGTCTCCAAAAAAGAGAATCTATAAAATAAAAAATAAAAATATGTAAGAGTATGTAGGTTATTATTTAAAGCAGATCAATCTTCTCGCGCAGTACTAGACACTTTCATTTCAAAAACTTTTATTTAAAATAAATCAGCTGATTTTTTCATGATTTTATTCATGTATATTTTAAAACTGGCATGTGTTTCTAAATATAACCATTGGCCCATATCAAGTCACATTGACTGGCTTTTAAAATATGAAGAGATTATTGTTTCAATATCCTCAAAATAGGATTTATGAATTAGTTTGTGTTTATGAAACTTAATTTAACCATCACTTAATAAACTTCTCTTTCTAAATTTGGTAGTGCTTCTTCTAGCATTTGAATAATTGCTTCTTCGGAAAGTTTTAGAATTATAAAAAAAAATTTATATTCCTGTCGCTATTGAATTTGATAGTTATTGTGCAGATTCCGCACTTTAAGGTTCCGATTTCGCCAAATCTTTTTTTTCCACGCTAAAACCTCAGTAGTTTGTAGCCGCAGCTACCATTTTGTTTGTTTACGAAAGGACTTGACGAAAATTGCAAAGGAAAAAAAAAAAAAATCGCTAAATAAACAAGCGGAATCCTAAATCTCTGAATTCCCGTTCTTGTAGTATTTTGACCATTCATAAATTACTTGGGTTATTGAATACCGGTATACTCCAATGTATATTTGTCCGGCAAAGTATGTTCATACATGGAAAATTGAAATTAGTAAAATGATTTCAGTTTTTTATAATTTTTTTTTCTTGTATGAAAAAGAATACCGATACTGAGCAGTCTTTAGTACATTTATCAAGTATTTGGAACACACAAAGAAAAACAGTCAATCGGTTGAGATTGTTTTTATCTAGAATTAGATAAAAACAATCTGAGTATTAATATTAATATTAGTATTAATAAATATTTATTAAGTTACAATCTGAGTATTAATATTAGTTATTATCTTGTATTAATCTGAGTTTACAAAATAATTTATTTAGAAACTGTTCACGAATAAACAAATTACTTTGTTATTTGTTTTTCTTAAATCATTAATTATAGTTTTAAAATGTAATAAATTTGAAAGTATTGAAATTGATTTCAGGAAAAATGTAGCATCATAAGATGTTAAAAATGTAACATAATTTGTTATTTATGTGAAACAAGTTAAGTTATTCATGTTGATAATTTTTAAGTAAATTATTCGCAGTCAGTTTTTTTAACTATTTAAAAAATTATTATAATGATGTTCTTATTGTATTTAATTACTAACGAATTTATATTTCGTATGGGTAACATATAGTTTTCTATAGAAATTTTATTTGTGTGTGCGATATTGTAACAGTATACCTAGTGGCAGGAATGAACAACAAACTTACTAATTATTGTTACTTAATTAGAACAAAAATTGTTTGCCATTTTAACCACATGCATTCTGCAACGTTATCAACCAATTTTTATTATTATGAATGTTTTGCTTAAGTATTTCACATTGTGATATCGCACAGTATGTGTGCTTTTGCTCAATAGTTTCTAAGTAGAACACATTTTAATTCCATGCTGCAAATACAGAAAAAATACAAAAACAAATCACCCAGTTGTGTACCATCGTAAAAAAATTCTATGGTCAGTAGTACAGATTAGAAACAGGTTCATACGTTAAGTGTCATTCGAGCTTTTTAACCACCTCCCGTCGTTACAGCCAAGCGGCCGCGGGCTCCACTTTTTGTGTGTTTGAATTCAACAAGGCTAAGGGAAGGCTGATAACGAAAGAGAAATGGAAGGAAGGTGTGTGTGTGGGGGGGGTAGTGACTCCCTCCCCTCCACCCCCGCCAGCATTCTTCGTCCGATCAGAAATTCCTCCCCTCTCTCCCTGGCGAGGATCTGGTAGGTCCGGTTTTGTGTTGAAGCTGGTGATTGAGTCGAATGACGCTGTGGAAAATGGGGGTGCTAACCACCCGGCCACCCACCGTCATTTTATTTATCGCCTGTTGAGGATGCAGCTGTCAAAGAGTGCGAGAACTGTAATTAGAAATGGTTAGTTGCTGTTGGAGTGTTTCAGCTCCATTAATGAAGTAGTTCGGGTTAGTTGTTGGCGAGAGTCTCTAGTGAATCGTTAATGGATGAAGTGTGCTTGTTGCTATCTCGGTAGGTTCGCATCGAGATAACGAACTTGGATAGTCTGTGGTGACAATTTCTGTTGCAGTTTTAAAGAAACATTGTATCTTTTAATCAGATTATCGAGTGTTCCGCTAATATAGTATTTTCTGATTGTATTATGATTAATTTAAAATATTTAATGCAAGCTATTGGAACAAATTAAATACCACTTGAAATATTTTCTGTTTTCGTTTCTTTAAAGCAAATTTATACATGATTATTATAATTAGGAAAACTTATGTGAAACATATAAAATTGAAAATTGATTTATTAATTGCACGAATATTAATTTGTAATTATATAAATTTTGTTATATATATATATATATATTTGTTTTTTTGTTAGTTTGGATTCGATGGAATGGTTAATTAAAATTTTGAAAAATGTTTTATAGTAAAATTAGAATTACTTGCTGCCGAGATTTCACTGCTTCTGATTTAAATGCTCTTCCATGCAGTTTTATAACAGCTATTCATTTTAATATTTTGAAATTAAAATTTTTTTTTATTATGAGCAATTCATATTTATTGTAATTAAACATAATTTTTTGTAATTAAACATAATAATATAGTAATTGTAGTATTCTGAATACTAATATTAACGAAAGAAACTGAAATTTCAGTCGTTTTATGGTCTTTTATATTCATAATTTGCAAAACTATAAGCATTTAATATTTGGAGTGTTAATGAAACTAATTATATTGTATATCATAAGTTTAAACTTTTTTTGATAAAAATCACCAAAAAAGTTTCTTAAAATGAATATTTTTATTTAATGACAATATTTCTTCTGAGTTATGAAGAAATTGAAAAAAATATTTGGCGAAATATTTATATTATTGTTGAGCTTATTTAGTTTAAATCATCTTTCGGAGCAAAGCATATAATTGAAAGAAGAAAAAGTTATTAGAAAATAACTGTAGGAGAAAACTTGTCTTTTTATAAATTTATTGTGTTGTCAGATTTTTTTTTAAATTAAAATTTACATGGAATAAATCTATAAATTATCATCTGTTATCATGAAAAAGATCACGATTAATGTTTTACGTATTTAAAAACGACGATAAAAATTAATTTCAACTTTTTTAGGAAAAATAGATACATTTACTATAATGCGACTTAATAAATATCTTTTCTAAACAAATTGGGAGGTTTTCTTTTCCTCCAGTTTTAAAAGCTAAACTTTCATTATTCAACATCTTATCTACTGTATATGGCATTAAGCTAAAAGATTATTATAAGATATGATATAATCATATATATTATAATCAAGACTATAATATTATTATATTATGAATATTTTATTCCGTGTCTTCAGAAATCTATAAAATAATAATTGAATGACATAATATAAACTAATTTTTTAAACTTAATTACTTGATCACTTAACAAATAAAAATTTGAATATGAAATGTATTATTGAAATAAACAAGTAATAAATTGAAAACATAACCGTATAATTATCCATAACCATCACTCGCAATTACTCGTTGACTGATTGATTATTTTTTTAATAAACAAAAGCATTACTCATATTTACTCATTAACTGATTGAAATTAGATTGATTTGAAATTTTCTTTAATTAACAATATCACTACGTGCTTTTACTCACTGACTGATTGAAATTAATTAACAAAGATGGTCAGATGGTGGACTGGCAACAGTATTTTCTTTAAAAAAAAAAACTACAGCATTTTTCTGAAGCACTTTTGCAGACATTTTCAATCTTATATTGTTTACCCTCCCGGACGAAGAAGGGGTGATAGCAAATGGGGAGACAGAACTTCCCTTAATTTCATAGCGTAAAAGGAAAGAAAGTTTCTTTAAAGGCTCGTGCTCACCAAGGCGACAAGATGCAAGCGACCAAAATTTGACCTCACCGCGGTCGCCTGAAACCGGTTTGCAGTTCGCCGCGTGGAGTAGCCCAACTTTCAACTTCAAGCGGTTTTTCACTATGCGTAATGCTATTTCTGACGTTTCGCTGTGAAGGGGTCGAAAAAATTTGGTCGCTTGCCTCTTGCATCTTCACGTCTCTCGCCTCGGTGGGAACGAGCCTTTAGTCCCTTTGCCTGCATCTGTCTCCAGGGGCGTAGCTGAAATGTGCTTTCCAGGAATTACCCTCTGAGGATTCGGACCCCTTTCGCTTGGGGACCGACTCCCTTTTAACCTTGAGTGTCCATCATGACAGATAATTTATTTTCTTCCTGGTCGGTGAAAATGAGGGTGCTTGGTCAGTACCAGTCAGCATGTGTTATCCGATGACATTTGTTTTCCTCTGCATTATAATTTATGCTGTTTACTGATACAGTGAAACTTAAGAATAACCACCTGTCCGTTGCTATCGAAAGTGACCGCTGGGGAAGAAAGGCTTTTCTGAGAAGTCATTACCGGGAAGTACTAAAGGCATGATTCATACTGCAAATGAAAGCTCTATTTAGATAACTATAAAGAAAAAATAGTAATATTATAATGAATTAGTAAAAGCAGTAATATATTAGTCAAATAATTATTTTTGCGTAGTTTAATGACTGATTCTTCTGCGAATTTAAAAAAATATCCATACTATTTTGCTAAAAGAAATATATCATATCGTATCGATAATTGTGATCAATGAAGGTGGATACTTACTTAGTGAAAGTGAACACTTACATCTTACGTCGCAGAACGCCACCAATCAAAAGTATACTCTCTTGCCTAACCAGCTTAAATTGAAAATTATATTTTGACTTTTACTTAATCTTTATTTCTTCTGTCCTCAATCGATGCATATGAGACTAAGACATTTGATTATTAACCCTTTGCACTCGAGGGCTCCGCTACGAAGACAATGCAAATAACAATATAAATAACATTTCTTTTAATGCGTATATCAAACTTACATTTGAATATGATCTTTTCACTAAAATCGCTTCGAGTTGCTGGTAATACGAATGAAAAAAAGTGCAAATTAAATTGCACTATTAAATTGTCTTGTAAAAGAATCATTATTGAATTGTCATGTACCGTGATTCCCGTGGTTTCTCCTAGTTAAACTCTTTGGTGAAGAATGCGAATGGTTAAAGATCCGATGAATAATGTGGTGAAGAATAAACTTTTCCAGAGATTGTTTTTCTCATAGAAAACTTTAATTAGATTTATGAAAGCCTTATTATACATTTTTTTTATTACTTAGTGACAACTTATTACAATAGTTTTGGAACATATTATTTGAATAGCAGCGATAAAAATAACAAATCAGCTAATAGATTTTGTAGGTAAATATGTAGATCGAATCAAACATTGTCTATTTTATTCCGTTAAAGACCCAAACGCTTTTTCCACTTGAAATAAATGAATAATACTTCATTTTTGCACTTATAAGAATTTAATTGAAGGAATAAAAGGGAAAAAAGTAAGAAATATTTATTTTTATGCGAGATAAAAATGTTCAAAACTCAACGTCAGATCGAAACTATTACTTGTCTGATATTTTAATCTTTTTGAAGCATTTGCTATGTGAATGCACTTTATGCTTTCTACATATAAGTATTTTTTTGTCTACAAGAATAACTTATCTTTTTTTTTTTTTTTATTTAATAGATAGGATGTCTAACACACATTTAAAAAAATTAGACGTCTGACATAATGTCGAAAATAAAAGGACGATATTGTGAATCTTCAGCACAAACATTTTTCGTTTGTATTAATGATACACCCATACTTCTCTGAAATCTAAAATAAAATGTTTTGAATCATGAGCAATTTTATATAATTTCATTGTTTTAGTTTTTGCAACGTTATTAATGAAGTAGTAAAAATTGCTCCCCACCTTTTCTTGTCTTTCATTTGTATTCTGTACACGCAACAAAATTGTCAAGAAGGTTTACGCCACCTATATTCTAGTTGTTATAACTTATTACTATCTATGAGAATAACTCAAGAGTAAAATGGGGGGGGATCTGTAAAATTTTCTAAAACGGACGATTAATCATTATAAAAAATTATCATGCGAGACCAAATATATTTTTCTTCGTAATCAGATAAGATTCTTCTACTACACGCTGTATAAGAAATCTGAAAAATTCGTCACACATACATACAAAAAGAAAAGCTAGTACAATATTGCGTTTTCGCAACTTCAGTCTTAAAAGGGTTAAAATACTTTTTTTTCTGAATCAAGGGGCAATTATATAGTCGCAAAGATTATATATATCAGGGTGACATTAAATGGGAACAAATATTTCGTGTAGTTATGTTTATATTGTATGTGTCAAAGGACATCAATTGTCTTTGTGTTAATTGGTCGCTTTGGTGCAAGATTCAATTTGCCCAGCGCCCCCGTTCACCTTCAGCGAATGGAAATATGCATATTCTTTTTTGTCTTCTATCGAGAGAAAATGGATGACTTCCCATTTATATTTGGACTCCGCCTTTTGGATGAAGAGCAGCAGCGTTGCTGACGTCGCACCCTTACTTGGCTGGCCGTGTGTGTGTACCTTACGCATTGGATGGCGCGTAAAGAGGGAAGAAAAATATCCCTTTCATTGAGTGAGCGCTGTTGTAAGCGCCAGTTTGAATACGTCTCGCCCCGTCATTAGCTGGACCGTTTGTCACATGGAAGTGTTTTTTCATTTTTCCACTGCTCATAATTCTCAATGAATGGATGGGAAGAAAGAAAAGATCGTTCATTTAAAAAAGAACGTGAGGAGAGTTATAAAATATTCAGTGGCATAACTATACCATCTGAGGACCGTGGCGAATTTGGCCACGGGCCTCTGATGGAAATTTGAATGGGGGCCCCTCAATGCGAAGTATCATCGTTTTTTCTTTTTAATAAAGTACTACCTAAACTTTATTAAAAATTTAAAAAAAAAAAAACAAAGTACTATTACTACTTACTTGCAAACCTAAGGTGCCTTTAAGTTTGCAATATTCATCAGGAACCGTTTCGCCTGGTCATTTAGTACTTTAAAATGACCCTTATTAGTTATGTATGACGAAAATGTAATTTTATCCAAGTCAATATCAGGCACTTCATTTTGGTTTAAATTATGTGCACAGTGTTGTAGTGGTTCTGAATGAATGTTGTCGGGGACTGCAATATTATCACTTTTGGCTTGGCTAATTTCATCATTTTCGTTACTGTTTATTTGTTTCTTCCACACTATTAAAGTATTGTCTTATTTAAGTAAACTTCTTATTTTTCTTTGTTCTTCTTTTCTCGATATAAAGACAAACAGATCGCGGTTTGTGACCAGTGGCGTAACTATACCATCTGAGGTCCGCGCCAAATTTTGTGAATGCGGCCTCTTAATGCAAAGTATTATCATTGTATTTTCTTTTTAATAAAGAACCACCTTTTGGTGGTGTAAAGTAGTAGTGTATAAATGTAATGTGTGTAGGTTGTATAAAGTACCACCTAAAGATTGTGCCCAACCGTTTCATTTGATCATTTAGTACTTTAAATTGACCCTTATTAATAATGTATGACGAAAATGTAATTTTATTCAATTTCAATCACTTCACTTTGGTTTTGATTATGGGTATCGCTAGTACAGGGCTGTAGTGACACTTTGGTTTTGATTATGGGTATCGCTAGTACAGGGTTGTAGTGATTCTGGATCAGTGCTGTCAAGGACTGCGATACTATCACTGTAGATTCGGCTAATATCTGCATTTCAGCCGCACTGTTCGTTTGTTTCTTCCTCACTCTTAAAGGATTGATTTATTTTAGTTAATTTATTTTATTTTTTTTTTTTTTTTTCCCTTCAATCTCCTTTTTTCGTTTTCACTCCCACTAAGTTATTTTTCTATTACTAGACAGGCTGTTATCTATTTTCCACAATCAATTAATTAACTTTAAGACTGATCGTGGATCCGATGAAAGAAAAAGTAAGATAATAGTGACACATGGAGAATCCGCGGAACAAGGGACTTTCCCGCTTTTTGGAAGTCTGTGACTTGCCAGCGAGAATTCCCACTTTTAATTTTGTAAGTACCTATTCAAGAATCAAGAAAATTCCATAACAAGTGAATCTAAAAATGCCCCAGTGTCACATGGATTGACAGCGAGAATTCCCACTTTTTTTAATTTGTAAGTACCGTTTCACGGACCAGAAATCGGAATTTCCCGTGCGTAACTGTTTTTATAACTATTACTACCAGATGCAATATATTTTTCATACAAATGAATGCGTTCAAAATCTTGACACAAATTTTTTTTAAGTTATTACTTTAGTAACTTAAATTTATTTAATATACAAATAATAAATGTCAGGCCATTTCTGTACTCATGTCTCACTGGTCGGGCCGGCGTTGTTACGCCATTGAAAATATTCCGAGTGCCAATGTTGTGAAATTTGAGCGCAAAATAAATAAATGCAAATGTTTTATTTCTTTTTAAATCGTTTAATTTTCTGACTGTTTTGGAATACGACAAATAATTTATTTTAAAGTAAAATCGGTTTTTATTTAATAATATTTAAGTTTGCGTAGGATATTTTTCCATTAAAAAACTTTTAATTGATCGTTCTCATTGCCATTTAAATGTTCGTTTGTGGTAAAATTATAGAATAGTTAAGTTTTATTGAGATAAAAATGAAAAGTACGCGTAAATTTAATATATTTATTAAAAAAAAAAAAATTTTTCTAGTGTTTATTTAATATTTTTATTATTTAATGGAAATAAAAAAGTGATTTCTTTAGATAATATCTTGTGTTCATTTATTTACGAGATACTGTACATGAAGAAATCTTAGTTACAATAGAAAATACATAATTTAAAAAAATAATTATTATGTTTTTTAATTGTAATAATGCTTATTATTATGTGTTGGGTGTCATAATCATGAATTTAAATCATGTTATAATCATAAACGTTTATTATTACATATTGATTCTTTACTAAAGATTTTTTTATTTCTGTTTTAAAAAAAATTGTAAATAATTTTAACAATTTTCTTCCTTAGATTCACTGTTCTTCATCTTTTTAATTCTGTCGATTTGTATTACATACCTTTATATTAAAATTTTATTCATAGCATTTTATTACGCCTTTGCTCGATAAGTATTGCAATCGGTTAAAAAAACTTAAATCGTAATCATACCGAAATCAGTCATTCAACATCGAAAAACTTCTTCATATGTTAGATTTAAACGGCAGAGAGCACCAGATCGGACCGGTTTGTTTCCAAGTGTTTGGGGGAGAACCACTCGAAGTGGATCCCTCTCGAGAAGAGGATGGTTATCTTATCTTATCTCTCAGTCAGTGTCTTTGTTACCTCAGCAGAGATTTTTTTTTTCACGAATGACAGAATGCTGTTTCCGATAATTTTGGGTCTGCTACTTGATACTTTTCCTATTGAATTACATATGTTACTAAATGCGTGACGTGTTGCCAATATAAATCAAATCTTGTATATGGTATTTGCGTTTTTTTTTTATCTCTTTCTTTTGTGACAAACTGATTTTTTTGTTGGTACTGTTACTTATTTATGAAGTTTAGTAAAATATTAATATGAGGAAATGATGTATGATTGTCCAAAAGTTCAACCGTAAGAAAAATTGAAATATGGATTATATATTTTTAAAAGCATCCTTATTAATTTATATAATTAGTGATCCATTAAACTATTTTGTTTAAAAGAGCAAATATCGCCTTTTTTTTTTTTTCATAACTGTTTTATTAGAAATTTTAGTTTTTGCATGATGTATTGCTCTTAATATTATTATATTGCAGTATATCGTTAAAATATTTATTGGTGTTAAATAACTTTTCACACATGAAACCGAGAGCTTTTGAAAACCCATTCAGTCGTATTTGAAGTTAATTTTTTCTCTCTAGGATTTTAATCAAATTATGGTAGGAAGCAAACAATTTAACAGCTAATTATGAATATAACATTTAGTTGTGAAGCAAAAAATAATTAGTTATGCAACATAACAGTTAGTTAAATTTCATTAAATTTCTTTTTACTTTTTAAGTGCTTCGTTCATTTTAACACATTTTGTAACTTATAGTTCTGTTCAGTATCTAAAATTTTTTTTATTTATTTCCAATGGTGGGGAGTACATACAAGTAAACAAATACAATACGCTAATACACGCCAATATCTTGCAATCTTGGAGTCAATTCCATGGAGTGTCTTTCAACATTGCTGTTTTTCTATTCACAGGCTCTTTTAAGCCACAAAGACAATAGTAGGGATGGTCATATACACCTATACGATATTAAGTGTTCACCCAGACAGTCATTTCCTGTTATAAGTCTGAAAAGAGCCACTGCATTTCGGCGAGGCTTGTCTGGTATTGTATCTAGCTCTGCCTCAGTCCAATTCTTACTCTTTATTCTCTCCCGTAGCTCTGAAAGGGTCATCATTTTCATAATGTCTTTTATATATAGTTGTACAGAATATTACGGCATTCCAGATTAATATGGTTGAAACAATTTAGTGCCCTTTTGAGCAAGGAAATCGGCCTGCTCCTTACAATAGATACCGCAGTGGCCAGGTATCCACTGGAGAACTAACCTTTTGTCCTTCTGCTTTAGAAGTCCGATGAGCTCCCGGCACTTAAATATTTCATTCGTAAAAGTGCTTCCAGAGAGCTAATTCCAGTTTCTAACATAGTACTGTGTACTATTTTTTAAATTACTTATTCTAAAATATTTTTAGCAAATCACTAGAGATATAAATCCTTTTAAATTTCATTTAAGGCAATACTGATATTTCACATTATCGTTTGCTATTGCATTTTATACAAATTCAATGTATTGCAAATTATGTAACAATTTGTCCCTTGGCTGCTTTATAATCGTTCTTTGAGAAAAATATCACCAATTTGAAATTTCACAATCAAAATAAACCGATTGGACGAATGGATGTCGAGTTCGAGATCTATTCAAAGACAAAGAGCGCGAGGAACCATTTTGGGGGAAATAAAAAGGCTAGAACTCGGGCACCTCCCCCTCGTTTTATCGCAATCGAAAACCTGTTACACCTTTCTCTCCCCCTCACCTCTCCTCTTCGATGATCCACACCTGTAATCAGCCCCCGGGCGGTCACTGCTGATAAATCAAGGCCTAATTGACCACTTCGTTTATATAGCCCCCCCGTCCGATTGGAAGGGGGATGTTATCGTTTCATGGATTTCGCTGTGGTTCACTCGATGAGCGAATCTATCGGAACCGTTAAATTGTGTGTATGCCCAAGGCAACTTGTTCGGGCTTCTTTCCTTTTTCAGTGTTTTATCAACAGCTGATGTTGTTTGACATATTTAAGTGTATTTTGTTTCGATTAAACTGATAGTTGGCTTGACAATAGTTTACATCCTATTCAGTTAACTTTCATTACGGTATAAATAATTTTTATTTATCACTTAAATTTGTGAATTTTTTAAAGGCCTCATCGCCTTTTTTGGATTAATGATACATCTTTCTTATCAGTGATTATATGCTATTTTATCTAAGGTGTAGTAGCGTTGAGACATTTGATTGATATTAGAGAGATTTTGCACTTGTAACGACGCTGAAGCTAAATTTTATATTTAACTGTGGATGCGTGTATGTAGTTGGACCTCCCAAGCTAATTTAAAGTGTAATGATGGGCTTACTATCTTGTTATAGCGTGCAAAATTCTATGCTGCAAAATAAATAACGTTAAGTTAATATTAACTTTAGTACTATTAGTTAATAACTGTAATTCTTAGTCTATTATTCTAATTAGCAAATTATGGGTGATTGTGTTTCGAAAATTCTGAATATTTGGTGCTATTGATTCCGAAAATTTATGGCTATCAGTTAAAAAAATCTGACGTTATCAATTCCGAAAATATGCTTCCCTCTATCTTTTTCAAAAATGAATTTTTCCCAATACCTAAATATGCTTTAAAAAATTCATATTTCTGTAGGTAAAAGTAAAATACAACATTTTAAGTGAACAATATGACACATTATTTTAAAATTTTTTGTTGCAATATTAGTTCAATGGGTTTTGTACACTATTTTTGAAAATTTGGCATATAAGTTTAGAAAATTTCGCTGGTATTCATTATCACTCCTGCAACAAATATAATGCATTATTCACTAATTATTTCTACTGAATATTTTAGCCATTATTTATATGTTTTTCTATATCATGAACATAAGATACATTAAATAATAAAACAATTAAAAAAATTCTTTTGAATTCAGAGCCTAAAGAACTTTTAGACAGAATTCGTCATTAATTATCAACTTTTTAGTAAAAAATTTTTAAAAACGTTTATAAAATTTTTCGAAAAGTTTTTTAAGTAACCTATGAAAATAATTATTTTCCACCAGTCTGGGAGAGGAGAGGGTGAAGTGGATAAACAACCCCACATAATTTTGATTGTTTGAAGGGGAAAAAAATTTTTTTTTTTTGGGTCAATTTTTATCTTGAACAATTGTAAAAGTGTCCGGCAATAAATATTCAAATAACAATGACTAATTTTTAAATTTGAATTGCTTTTTATCTATAACAATATTATTTAAATCGCCTTTGCATGTGTTGCTTGCATGCGTTTTACGAGGAAATTATACACCTGATTTGAATATGTATATTCTTGCATGTCCAGGGATCGTTACATCAAGAGTTTGTTGTTTCATGAGAACTTGATGGATGTTCTTACTAGAATCTATCTATTTATGTATATAATACGAGGTCGGGTCATTAAGTACTTACAAAAAAATAAAAAAACACTTTTTTTTTAATTGATAGATTTGTATTTTTCAACAAAATGTCCTCTTACCTTGATACACTTTGCCCAGCGTTTCTCCAATTTCTTCTTCATTGGCGCAACAGTCACATGATGGGACAATGCCTACCATGATACCTACTACTACCTAATACCTACCATGATCTATCTACTGGCATATTTCGAGACAGGAGATGTTTTCTTTTTACGGGTCGGTCTGCCATACACCCAACGTTCTACAGTCATATTAGACCGGCACCTACCTTTTAAACTGGATTTCGAACCCTGCGACACCGAATTTGTGGCGCTAGTCATTCGGCCATTATGCTTCCCAATTTCTTCAAGCCATCCATAAAATAGAATTTTGAAAGATCCTCAAAATAAGCATTGGTTTCGACGATGACTTCTTCGTTCGATGTTAATCTTCTTCCAGCAAGCCATTTATTCATATTTGGGAAGATAAAAAGTCACTAGGGGCCACGGTGGTTGTTGCAACAATGGAATCAGCAACACGATTGCGTTTGTTTTCCACTGTGAGCAAACGTCACACCCGCCTGCTGATATTTTGCATTAACTGTTGGTAAAAATAGAACCACCCAACGAATATGGCTGTATTTTGACAACAGTCTATTGAGAGAGACAACTCATCAGAAATAAACTTATTTTGATACTAAGGACACTTAATATTATTTAAGAGATTTCCTTTTGTCTATGGGTATATTTTACTTGTGTGATATTTTTGAGTTTATAATTCTGTTTATCCTTAAGTGTCATGATTATTTTAAATAACTGAATCATAAAATATGTTTACAATAGTTCTATTTCACTTGAATTGTGTTTTCATGTTTAGTAAAGAGTTCTGAGTTATAACTTAGAAAATTGGTTAATAATCATATATTTTTAAATTTTACTCGTATTTATTTTTATTTTTTGTATTATTGTTTATAAGTCTTTATATTTTGTATAACAAAACATAGTTCTAATTTTATCTTCCTTTTTCTTTTTAGGTAAGCCTATTATTATTTCATGGAAAAAGATTTATACGATTCTTTTTAATTATACGAATCTTAGTGCTTATTTAAAGGTTGGTAATTTTTGCTGTTTTTAACTTCAATTTTTCATCAAGTAAAGTAACTTAAGAAGTCAAAGTTTTGTATCAAAGTAAAACAATTAATAACTAATGTTTATAACCTTAATATTAGAGTCAAAACAGCTTTAATTTTAGTTGTTGAAGAGAAATTGTTTTAGCACAATTTTATAGTTATAGTATTTCACTAAGCTATTTTTTTTTAAAATCATATTCTTTAGTTCTTATTAATTTAGAATTATATTTAAATTGGCTTTGCTTTTTATTTGTTGATTCACATTCCTTTTATTCCATACCTAAAAAGGACATGAAGTTTTAGTAGACTTAAATACAGTTTTTTTTTTTTTTTTGGGGGGGGATCACATTTTAGAAGGTTTTTATTTTTAAATAAAAATTGTGGATTTCTTTCACAATTTTCAAAGGTCGACATAAGTTAGGAATTTTTAAAAAGATTTGGGAAACACCAAATACAAGCAGCAGTTTGTTTATTATGAACGATTCTTTCTTAATAAACAAGAGAAGAGACGGGGCAGACTTATTCGGTGGTACTCTATTTTTAATGGCATCGAAAAAGAACGAATGGTGAACGTGTTCTTCCTTGTAGCGCGAAGCGTTGTCGTTAGCGCATAATTGGCCTGTTTGGGTATCGGGTGGTCGACCGGCTGGAACTGTGCATACGAAACAATACACCGTAAATGTGTCCCATACACCTGTCTGCCCGCTCTTTATGAACCCTTTGTCTACCTCTCTCGTGTGGGATCCGGGTTTTCGTGGCGCCCATTTTCCTCATCCAGGGATACTACCTCTCAGAATATTCCAACGCCCCTCCCTCATTCGAAACAGTGTATTATAATATTGCGCTCCTTTATTTATTTATTTTATTTACAAAAAACATTTCCTTTTTAAAATTTGTATTTAATTACATGTCTGTTGTCGTTTTTTACATAGTAGCTATGGAAAAAAAAAAAAAAAAAGTAAAAATTCAATATGGTTTCAGGATATAATTTAGTAAAAAAAGCAAGCAAAACATGTATTTAGATTGGTAGTAACAAAATGTCTGTCTTAAATTATACCTTTAAATTTTGGTTCTGTACTGTTTATCTAGATTTGTTTCAGAAAAAGTCGTGATGTAGCTTTTTATTATTCATTTTTTTATATAAATAAATAAAAGAAATGAGAAAATGTCTTGGGCCCACAATGGCCTAAACGGGTTTCAAAACTTTTATAATTCCAATTTATATTTACTGTGATGAACTTATGATTTTATTTAAATCTGCTTATTTATTTTAATTTTAATTATGTTTTAATAAACTTATAACTTTCTTTTAAGATGAAAAATGAATTTCCGTAATATTCAAATAAAACAAATTAAATAAGACGAGGTCTTTAATTAAATGAGGATTGCAATTGCTTGTATTCCAAATTTATATAAAAGAAATTTTTATACGAAGGAAAGAAAAGAAAAATTAGTATTTTATTATTATTATTATTTGTATATTTTATGTTATGCAGAACCACACAATGGGCAAGACAGCTTTAAACCATCAGTTATGTTGATGCTTCGTGTTGAATGCTCATTATTATATAAAGAGAGTTTTAATAGTTTGTGCGATCATGATCTTGAATCGCCTTGTGCACTTTATACTTATTACCTTGTTTAACCGAATAGTATGCAGCAACGCCAACTTGGGAAGAAGGATTTTGTTTAGAGGGCAAAAATTCTCAGCAGTTGGTATAAAGCGCGTGCACTGCCGAATATGATAATTGGACTGGGAGAGGGGGAGGGAGTGAATGAAAAGGGAAATTGCCACGTTATTTTACAGCCCATTAAATATGCCTCACAAAAGGCTGCCCATCGTTTGCTCTTTTCTTCTCCAGAAGAAGCTAACGAACCATTTCCTTGGGGACCGTTCACTTCTCTGGCAATCGCTACGTGCAGGTTTCGATTCTATTTTCGGATGCTTATCGTCCATTTCGTTTAAGAAAAAGGGGTTGGAAATCTGTATTCAGTTTGATCACAGTACTTTCGTTCTTCGCAGTGAAAGAGATAAACTTTATAAGTTGGGAAAGATGTGAAAAGATTAAAAACATTGTAAGTTGATAAAGGGAAAACTTATTAGTTTCTGAAAAATTAAAGTTTTGCTTGCTAATAAAATGACAAGAACAATTTAATGATGCAATCTTATGACTAAATTCGTTACCTTGGTTTTTTATCTGGTATTAAGAATGATCAAATTTATTCATTACTCAGTTCACACTTATTCACACTCAGTTCTTTTTCTAATTTCCTTGTCTCAACCCCGCCCCTTTTTAATTCAAGATTTATGGAATTGGATAAAAATTTAATATTGTGGTAGTTCAATATATATAAGGTTTGGTTTGTTTGTTACTCTACTGTCATTTTGTGCACCCTTGGGACTAATTAGACGACCTGTAATTTAACGTGAATTTCGGAACACAAACAAACATTCATGCCACAGCCAGGATTCGAAACTGCACCAACGGCCAGAGCGCTAGCCAATTGTCCATCAGGCTGCTATATATATATATAAAAATAATTACTATTATGAGATAGGCATGTGTCAGATATTGAACTCTGATAACATAACTACCAACTGTGATAAATTTGAGTAGGCTGCTATTTTTTATTTTTATTTTTATGCTTGTATTTTTTCTTACTTTTTTGTGACTCCTAGTAAAAACAGCGGATGGTCAATTGGCTAGCGCTTTGGCCTTCGGTACCACAGGTTTTTGAGGTTCAAATCCTGGTGGTGGCATGGATGTTTATTAGGGGTTCGGAATCCACGTTAAGTTGTAGGTCCCGGTCTAATTTGCCTAAAGGGTGTACAAAATGACCGTAGAGCTATAAACCATGTGTATTGTTCTTTTCCATGAAATTTGTCTTTTTATCGTTCATTTTTTTTAGTAGAAAACTTTGTTTAATTATAAAATACTAATTAATTCCAATGATGAGCAATAAAAAAATACTCTTTTAAAAACTCAAAATTTTTGTATATACATGAATTCTAAAACTACGTATAATATCTTAAGAACCCAAATCAGATAAGAGAAAATTGATGTTCTTTAGTATTTAATCTCAACTCTTAAGCTGAAAAATGCCAACCATCTTTTACTTCCATGTTTACCATCTTCAATGTTCATATTTTATCATCACTTCATTAACAATATTGAATTAGAATGTACATTTAATTACTTAAAAAATTATAAATGAAATTCCGCATTCCAGATTGAAGATTTAGAAAATTTAATTATGAGGAAACTTCAATGAAATTAACGTTAATATTCCATTGACTAACATCTCTTTCTATTCAGAAAAGTAATAAATTATTCAAAATGTGAATTCTTCTTAGTTTAGTTACAAAAGGATAAAAATTTATTATAAAAAATGCGCATATAACTAGTGCAAATCTTTCGTGGGTGTCACTTTACTCTTCAGAAGGATTTTTCTGTATCATTAATGTTTTTCCGTTTATTATATCGCTGTATTGTTGTTGTGTACACAAAGCGAAGCGAGTTCAAAAACCAGTAAATTTAAGTTAATTGTCGCCATCCGGGCAGTAGGATGGGCGCTTGACAAGTGCGAGAGCTAGGTGTGCAGAAGAAAGGCCTGGCCACCCGTGGCGAATTGGTTTCTCGTGAAGAATTCTTTTCACGTCTAATTATTTTACGACTTCCTCTCTGGGAGAAGTCATTCCGGGAACATGAACCTGTCATCGTCTTCTCAGATCTCATCTTTTCGATGAACAACATACTATATTCCATGTCTTTCGAAATTTGGACTTAATTAAATGCTTAGAAATCGTGAAATTATTGGTTGCATTTATTTTACTAGTGAAGGCCAACAATAATTTAAATGATTTACTTTAAAAAGTTAGAAATTAAAACAATGGGGCAACACAGCAATGGAAAAAACATTTTCATCTTTTCGATGAACACCATATTCCATGTCTTTCGAAGTTCAGATTTTAATAAGGGCTTAGAAATCCTGAAAATATTGGTTGTGTTTTCTATTACTAGTGATGGCCAATAATAATTTAGATGATTTGCTTAAAAAAAAGTTAGAAATTAAAACAATGTAGCAACACAACAAGGGGAAAAAAAAATTTCGTCTTTTCAGATGTCATCTTTTGGATGAACAACATATTCCATGTCTTTCGAAGTTTGGATTTTATTAAGTGCTTAGAAATCCTGAAATTATTGGTTGCGTTTCTTTCACTAGTGAGGCCGACAATAATTTAGATGATTTACTTTCAAAAGTTAATTAAAACAATGTGGCAACAGAACGATGAAAAAAAATTTTTTGTTTCGAATTTATAATATATTCTAATAAGGAATAATATTTGTTGTAAATAAATGTTTACTGAAATGATTATTTCTATTTTCTTTTTCGATTTCATTACATATATAAATTGGTCTTTTTTTGAATGTGTACTTTTTGGAAGCATTTAATGAAAGTTGCTGTTACATGTAATATCATACGTAAGGCAAAAAATATACCCTACCAAATTAATCCACCTATTTACAGAACGACCATTTACCGTTTTTAGATTGATTTGTTAACAATATGATATATTTTTCTCTCTGAAACAGATGATGATAAACTATAAATTTTAATATTGAAACTGCGATTTTCTTATGAAATGGAAAGACAGACTTGATTTTTTTAAAAATATATGTTGGCTAATAAATTTTACTATTTAAAAATACAATAATTAATTCATATAATTGTTTTTACTTTAATATAAGCTTGATATTTCTGTAAGATAAAAGCACTCGCGCATTTTAACCTAATTCCATATATTGTAATTTAAAAAATCATACATGTTTTGCAAATGTATATATTCATATAGATCTTTTCATCGTTTGAGAGCAATTTTTTTTTCGCCCTCTCAGTCATTTTTCGACGGAAGTACATTCCGTTCCACATTATTTTCTCAGGTCTCCTGTTGACGGCGATCCCTCTGAACACAGGGGTGAGGAGATGTCAGTGATGATGGACTGCGAACAGACTTTCAACGGAAAGGAAGAGGGGTAGACAAAACGATTTGTACGTGTGTCTGTGTGTTACTAAATTGGATAGGAGAGCCGATGTGTGCGTGTTTTATCTTATTGGTTGGCGATAAAGCTATTCATTTTTTCAGCTAGAAACCTGACAAATTTGTACAATCTCTTATTATAGTATGGTTAAGAAGAGACATAAAATTTAAGTAATTAGCTTTTGTAAACGTTACACTGAAGTTTAAATTCGTAATAATATTTAGAGCAGTTTTTGTGACTACTTCCAAAAAGCATTTATATGTCCAATTCCGAATTTTCATTGAAATTTAAAAACTAAAATAGGATAAATGAAGAGTAAGAATGATACCATTCCCAAAACTACATGGTACGTAGTCCTGAAACATATCTTTTTTTTCCCCAAAATTGTTTATTTTCCAATCTCTGAAATAAATATGACTTATTCGTACAGTTTCTGTAGGCAGTGGTAAAATGCAGCGTATTAAGCGGACTGAATTACGCCGTGTTTCAAATTTTGTTGGAAAGGCGAGGGAGGACAGGGATCCAATTGATTTCGTACATAGTCGCCTCTGGGAAAAGTTCCCTTGCTAAATGATTCTAATGCTAATGCTTCTATAATTGTAAAAAATGTTTTAATCATTTGTGAATTTTGTTGTTATTTGTCATTTGTTTTTTATTGATACAAATTTCAAGCAAAATTATTTATTTTACTAATTTTTTTAGTTGATATTTACCCGTGATACGCATTCCTTTTTGTATCAGAATTCTGATTACAGATAGCAAACAACTTTTCATAAAACTATCCAAAATATAAGTTGAAGATTTTTTAACACCCATGTATTTTAAAATGTGAAGTAATTTCTGTCATTAAATTGCTGTAAATACAAATATAAAAGTGATAAATCCACGATTGAATTTATTAAAAATAAAACATACGGATTATTGAATGTAATTTTCTGTCAACATTATTTGCTTTTTTATATTTACTTATAAAGGGAAGTACGAACTCAAGATATTATTTGATCGTAATTCAAATACGATAGCTTTTTATTACAGGCAATTTCTTCCTTGCTTTTTATTATTTTCTTTTATAAATGATTCTGATTTATTTTAATTTTTGTTAATTCTTTTATTTTATTAATGAATACATTTCCTGTCTTTCTTATATCCATTAAAAAGTCTTCTTAGATATTTATTTTACACTTAATGTTTTTCGTACTTATAGTTGGATCACAATTGGCGCCGTTTTGATTGGCTAATAACATATCAGACAAACAATTATGGTAGATTGATCAAGCATTCCCCAAAGATGGCAATTCCGTGCATTCGAGTGATTTATCATTGTTGTAACAGCTATATCAGTAGTTAATTGAAAGAAAACAAATGATAGCAGCATAAAAGAAACATCACGAAAATAAAAGGCAGCAGCTTAAAAGAAACGATACAAAATTGTATCAGATTTCTACGTTTCAGTCTTGGCGTATTTTACTTGAAATTATATATATATATATATATATATATATATATATATATGTATATATATATATATGCTTTATAGGCCTTCCATCGCCTTTGCAAAAGAAGACAGTGGATTGAACCACCGGTCTATACGGTATTTCTTATATACAAACACTGTGGAATATTATCCGCTGTCCTGTCCTTTCTTCTCCTCCCCCACGAAGGACATCTAGTGTATTTGAAGATTATTTTATTTTTCTTATAAATTTCGTAGGTTTTTTTTTTCTTTCTCCCTCCCTTTCTTTTTTTTAATTTTTTTTTTTACTTTATCTGCGACAAATGGTTTACTTCCCCAATTTAATCTTGGGGGTTAAGGGAAGGGGGTGATATTCTTTAATGAATGCCGAATAGTTGCTGACGAGAGGCGGGGAAAGGGTTAATGACACCCCCCTCTTAAGACACTCAAAATGAGTCTTCATTGGCGCGGGGCTATTCATCCGGGCACGTGCGCGATCAGGGGGTGGGGTTGCTCATAGTGGGTTGAAGAGGGCATGTGAACCACACAATGGGTGGCGATTGTGCGAAGAAAGCGATTTTTTTTAGATATATTTATTCCCATTTTTTATGAATATCTTCAGGTGCAAATGAGGGTTGGGATGAATGGGGAAGAAGGGTCAGGAACGATTCGATACATATTGAGGTGAGAAAAAAAAATGTTCCCCTCTCTTTTTTACCCTCTTGAAAGCGATCGTGACTGCAATATAAGCTTTTAATGTGATAAGTATGTGAAGCATTCATCATTCAGAGTGAGCACAAAGTTTGATTGTCCGGATTATAAAAATGTATTGTGCGAAAACTATTATGATGAGACGTTAGTATGTTTGTTTTGATATGTTTTAAGTACTGTTATAAAGTTTTTTAATTAGACCACGTATTTCAATAGATTTTAAAAGTTATGTTGTAATAAATTTTTATAATCAAGTCGAAGCTTTGTGCTCATCCTATATATTCTAGTATAGGCATTTTAAAGGTATTGCCCGCAATGAATGAGTGCCCCCTGCCCTGGACTATTTAGATGAGGTGTGCGGAACTTTATTAATAACATTCGAATTTCATGAATAAAAACGAAGTAAAAAAAAACAACCTTTTCTCGTGATCTTATCAATACTTTTGGTAAGTTTTTTTGCAACTTTTGGAAGATTGGTATGTGTCACTTATACTCAAGGTCACAGAGATACCAATTCGCTAATACTGTTTAATTAGAAACATTTTATGAAATTGATATTTTAATTTTTTTATACAAAATATTTTTAAAAATCGTAAGAATCATTTCAACATTTAAAATTCTTCTACTTGCTAGTGCGTTTATATTCATGTGTATTGATGTTTCTGATCATGAGAATTAATAAATCTCAGTAATGTTCAAGATTAACGAATGAACATTTTCAGTTAATTCTGAGAATCAGTATAACGTTTTAGTCGCATGATTTAAAACTTTAAAAAATAAAGTAAAAATGTGATCATCTTCACATTAAGTTGCTGTTCTTATAATTGTAATAACTTAAGTTCTTATCACGAAATTCGCATATTAATTATTGTATTATATTAACACATACTTATTTAAAAAATATACATAGTTTAGAAAGAAAAAAAAAAGCAGTTGAAATAAAAAATATATATAATTTTGTTGCGTTTTCCTCTGCCTGTCGTAATTTAAAAGAAAAAAAATAGAAAAATTCTATTACATGTTGAAATATATTACAAAATTCAATTACATTTTATATCTATTCAACGTTTTAGTGATATTCTGAGTGGGAATAAATGTTGAATGTATGTTTAAATTTTAATTTATGAACAAAAAGTTTGGATAAATATAAATCGTCCATGTCAATAGAATTCATTTCTCTTTTGCAGATAACTGTGTCATGTTACTTCTTATATATTATTATTATTATTTTATAGTTTTGTAACTTCAATATTCTTTTTATTTATATTAAATATCTGACTTTCATGATCTGCTACTAATCGAGAATGACGTAAGCTTTCTAAATAAGGAAGCTTAAACAAAGTACTTATTACTCACTTTGTTTACATCTTTTCCAGTTTTATTTTAAATGTAGTGAGCAAAATGAAAATAATTTCAGCTCCCTGGATATTAGTATCATCTTTTTTTTTAAATTAGAACGTGTGGGAATTATCTCGCATCCTGCGAAGTATACTGCATCCCACGGGATGACGAACTCCCAGCGGAGCGCATAAATTTCCGGATGCGAGCATTCTTTACTGAGAACACCATAAAGCACCTGGGGCTCAAGGCCCTCCGAGTCAAATGGAGGTAAACAGACTCGATTTTACGAGTGTTGCTTTTTACCACTCACAATTATTTTAGGTTTCCCCTTCTGTTTGTTTGGGGAATCCGTTTGGCGGCTGTCCCGGCCAGTTTCGACCATCCTGCGACATCGGGGCGACACGACCTAAAAGTGGTTCATATTTGCTTTATGAATTTTCGGCACTGCCAACAGAGAGTGCTAGCGTTTTGGTGTAGGAAAACTCTGTCGCTAGTCCCTCTTAGTGTACTGGAAAACCGCTATGATCTATCTTAAAGGCTTATATTTAGTAGAAGCTTTATTTCTTATATGCTTACAATTTGTTTCCATTGATATATTTGGCAGGAAAATGGGTTAACATATGCATTAACTAAGGAAATAAAAACTTTTCCTTTTTATAGTATGTTGTAAGCTACTTGGGGTTCTGATGGACGAGTGATTAGAACTCTGGTGTTCAGTGCCACAGGTTTCAGGTCGAGACCCGGCGGTGCCACATATGTTTGTAGTGGTTCGGAATCCACTTTAAACTGTAGGTCCCGGTCTAATATGACAATAGAGCGTTGGGCTTATGGCCGACAATCCCGTGTAAAAAGAAAATATCTTCTGTTTCAAAATCTGCCAGGTCCATCATGGACTGTAGTTAATTTGTAAATTACTTGATTACTTGTCTTTGGGGATACCTTACGAATCTTTGGAAATTCAAACCGTTTTTCCACCTTTCTGTCACTGAATTCAAACGTCAAAAATCAAATAATAATCATTTTAAATAGTTGATTAATTTCTCCATGTAATAGATCTGAAGTTGTCAATCATGTAACAGGAGGGAGGCATTATTTTGTGCCAAATTTTGCAAATTTAGGTATTTTCTTTTAACTTCCTCTGCAGTGTGAACAAACACATATTGACTTATTATTATTATTTTTACATAAATGAGTGAGTATGCGTTTGTTGAAATTTAAAAGTTCATTTACATGTTATTTTTACGAAGTAAATTGTAGTCGTTTAAAAAATAAATAAAGTAATCTAATTTTTCGCGTATTTTCCCCTTCCCCCCCAAAGGTAAATTCTCGTATAATCTTTGACAATGTATAATTAACAAGCGATTTACATCTGCTCATTGACGTACCACATGTTATAGAATACCGGATAAAAGGACACCTTCAATGCAGGATTACTTTATTGCGAGTATATGACGTCATTGGTGGGGGACACCTTCAATGAATTCAAACCTTCTTTCAAATTCTTTCAATAAATTCAAACCGTCAAAAATCAAATCGCTACCATTTTGTATAGCTGATTAATTTCGTCATGTAATAAAGGGGAGGGATAATTATAGTAAAATAATTAGTATTTTCGACTATTTGTAATCTTCATATATGCTAGAGTGATGGAAACCGTCATCAATAAATATCACATTTAATCATTAATTTTGCTTTTCAAAGCTGTTTTCATCCATTAGGCACACACTTATATGTAATGCGGGTCGGGTCGCATTTGTTAAAGGCCATCTTCCTTTCATCGCCCATAACTACTGTGTTCTTCTCTCAAACAGAGTTTTGTCAATTTTCGTTGCTAAAAGAAAATTTTAGTTAATGGTTTTTTGTTATTTTAATATATTTTATCCAACTACTAGCAGAGGGGTATATAACCCGTGGACTATAAGTAGATAATTATGGTATTTTTTTAAATTTTATTTTTATTTCCCATCTAGTGAGACGATTTTGGATAATTCTCATATCTTTTTTCTGATTTTTTTTTATGAGTCATTTATTTTTCACTCTTCAGTACTTTTTCTTCCCTATCTATTGAGATAAATTTTGATTCTGGATAATTCTCATATCGTTTTTGCTTGATTTTTATATTGAAAATAAGGACTAGTTAAGAACTATTGATATGGTTTTTGATTGGTATGTATATTTTCATTGTTCTAGGCCGTGGAACGCCTGATTTGTTTGCAGATTAACCCCGAATTTTTGTTATTCAGGGAAAGTTCTATTAGCTCTTTTCGATTAAAGTAATGGCCGTTTTATTTTTAAACATTGGCTTTGAAGTATGCATTTAAAGCAGCCAAAACGAACGAGGACAGCATCTGCTTCGTAGACCATGAAAACATGTAAATTGTGTTAGAAAGCACGGAAAAGGCGACTCGTCTACAAGTTATCGACGCCTTATGCTCAGAGGCAAGCCCGTCACTCTCCGGTGGGTTTCAGTCAGAGGGGCGTATGTGTTTGCTCACCTGGACACTGAACCACTCCCCTGTACAAATAAAGCTCCTAATGAGTAAAAAAAATTCAAGGAAAGGGTAAAGCTTTTTTTTTATTATTATTTAATGAAGCAACTGATAATCTTTTTCTCCTTTTTGAGAAATCAGTGAAACAAAGAATTGTTATTAGAGGAGAGATTCAGAAAATGTTACTTATTTCTGTGTAAACCAGGGGTGGCCAACCCAAATGATCTTGCGGGCCACTTTGGAAACGCATCATAACTCCACTGACAGCATATAAAATTATTTATCCCCATGTTAGTTTTAGACCCACTATAGACATTTTTTTGGAGTGAAAAATTGAAACGTAAGGAGTTATTATTATTGTGTTCACTATTATTCTTACATGTAAACATAGGTAATATAATAATAATGATACTAAACGCACATTGTAAATAAATATATAACACTAAAAGTGAAATATATAAATATAAACGAAATAAAAAAAAGTGAAATATATAAATATAAACGAAATAAAAAAAGTGAAATATATAAATATAAACGAAATAAAAAAAAGTGAGATCTTTAAAAAATATTTATTTTACTTGTGCGGTATTTGTTTCTCCACTCTTTCATTTAGCTTTTGCAAATCGATCTTGTACGATTTGGGTATTTGCATGTCGTAATTGGTGTTGCGTCCTTTATGTTTGAGCGTGTTTTGTGTTTGATCAATTTCATTTTCGGGAGAAAAAAAAAAAAAAAAAAAAAACCGAGTCGCAGGTATAAGTTGAAAAGTGCTAACACCTTGAACTAAGAGTCTAGTTTACTCTGCTATCAACTGTACGTATCTAGGGATGGTCACTGCGTTACTGAGGTCCTTAAAGTGAAACATAGAACCTGTCAGATGTTTCAAGATGCGCGCGCATCATGAGTTCGCAGAATATAATTTAATTATTCTGCGAACTCATAAATAAAACAAGCAATATCTGTCACATGTCCGCAGGAATATTATTTTAAAATCAAAGTTAATTTTTTCTCATAATTTCGACAGTTAATTTTTGAATACATGGATGTACACATAATGTATTTTTTTCACTAATTTGGCTATTATAAAATAAATATATTTTGTAAAAGTGTGATGAATGTCACGGTTCGGAAAAATATTCAAGCCGGGTCGCGGATTGGCCACCCCTGGTGTAAACCATAACAAAAATGGGCTTAATAACTACAACAACAACAACACATATGGCAATGTTTTCAGTTTACAGAAAGCTTCCGACTGTCAGTTCAATTGCTACTCCTTGTTTAAAAGCAATATACTGATTTGATATGCAGTCGTATTGTCGCATTAATAAAACAATATACCAAGCGACGATAACTTAGTGGATGGGTCGCCTTTTCCGCGCTTTCTAACGCTATTTGCATATTTTCATGGTCTACGGAGCAGATGCTGTTGTCTACCTTCGTTTCGGCTGTCCTAAGTTCACATTTCCCACATTCAATTTGGAACATTTTATCGATTTAAATAAATTTAAATTGCTATTAAATTTTATTATTGAATTTTTTTTTAAATAGATTTTGTATTACTTCTCATAATTTATGATGGCAAACAAAGTATTTTCAAATTTGCATTCACGAATTCTCTCTATTGTTGTCTGTGCGACTTAAGATATCAGATTTCCTGTAAACGGACCTCCTGCATTTTTATTTTTTATTTTTCAAAAATATTGAAGAGCATGATGTCTAATGACCTAGGAGCTATTAGCATTTGTCAACAGCAATAGCATTTTCACAATTTCTTTATTTTTCTGCTGGTATCCCATTTGATAATTATGTATTGACTTAAGATGAAGTTGCGTGTTGTATTACAAATTATTAAGGTTTAATTTGTCGTACCACAGTCATTTTGTGCACACTTTGTGCTAATTAGACCGGGACCTACACTTTAACGTGGATTCCGAACCACTAACAAACATCCATGCCACATTCAAGATTCGAACTTGAAGCCTTGGGATACCAAAGGCCAAAGCTACAAATTATTGAGGCTTTGAAATAGTAACGCATATAGTGTGCATCCAAATATGGACGAGATAAACAAAACAACATATTTGCTGGCTGCGTCTTCCTGTTTTTCGATTTCGATGCAACAACATGTTTTGAAAAAAAGAAATTCAAGTTTAATATGAGTGCGTAAGCAAATAAATAAAACTGTCAAATATGACTTTGCAATAAGAAGTTATTATTTATTATTATTATTATTATTGTTCATTGATTATTTTAGCAGAAATCAAACATTTTTTCCTAGACACTCAAATCAACTGTGTCAATGTTATGTATGATTTGCATTACCATTAAATCTTTTAGGAAAGAAAAATAATAAATTGAATCTCTCTTTTGAAACTCATAGGAAATCTTGTAAATCTTTGTAACGTGGACTGAATGGTTGTTGTTGTTGTTGTTATTTCTTATCCCAATTGGCTGGCCAAGCCCACGAGCCCATACTTGAAGGGGAAGGAAGCAGCTTCTGTTGTGATGGAGCACCAGTAGGTAGAATGGTTGTAAGGTAGCGTTGAATAGATGAACTTTATTTCTTAATTTTTACTTATCACGGACAATCTTGACGTATCAAAAATTACTCTGTCATTCGATAATAAGTTTACGTTTTATGATAAGTATCTTATTATTTACTTATGTTTCGATCAGATAGCATTTGAAACTCATAGGAAATCTTGTAAAGGGCCTTCCTACCTTCGCAGCACAGACAGAATGACTACGTATCCATGAAGACAGCGTTGAATAGATGAGCTTTGTTTCTTAATTTCTTACTTACTATGGACACTCTTTAAGTAACGAAAATTTACTCTATCAGCCGTTAAGTAAGTTTATTATATTTCATCATGAGTATTTTAACATTTACTTATCTTTCGATCAGAACCCTTGGAATTATCGATAATTCCTCAAAACATTAAATACAGAGAAGAAATATTTAAACACTCTATGTGATCTTTATTTAAAACTATTCTTTTTATTTAATGAAGGAAACGATAAATATTTAATTAAAAATAATTTTACCACAGCTAAATAAAAGAAATTGCCTAACATTCATGGAAAATAAATCGATTTTATTTACCGAGTTTAAATTTTCAATAAGAGGAATGATACCGCATTTCACTTTGAAAATTTGAAAAGTGTTTAATATTTGAAATGCGTTCAATTTTACATTTTCCGCGCTGTTTCTGTGTGTAAGTCGAAATTTTTTTTTCCTCTGATCTTTACATTGAAGGAAGATGAATTAGTTCCATTGTGGATATTCGTGATAATACCACGGTATTTACTTTCTTAAAAAAAAATCGGCTGTGAACGTTTTGTTTCTAAAAAAGACGTCGTTTTGTCATACTTTCACAGATATTCCACAGTTGGTGGGCATGAAGAAATTTCTCTCATCTGGCGTCTGTTTGAAAATTAAGAATTCTTTATTTTCTTTTACATATTTTAATTTTATTTCTTTAGATTGAATAATTAATTATATTCTTTAGATTCCATCAATTCATTAAAGCATATTGCTTTAATAAATCGATGGAACGAGGAATGAATTAATTATTAAAATTTTAAAGTGAGTATAGAATAAAATATGGCTCTATGTTGTTGTCGTATTCCCTGAACAGTGCCAGCTCGGAATATAAATCCTCATCCGAAGAATGGTCCAGACAATGCATGGCGGCTGTAATGGCTGGGCAATCAAAGACATGATGAGGAGTAAGCTCGACAGCATGGCAATTGCCACAATTTAGGTATTTTTTAACGTCATCAGCAGAAATTTTTATATTTTTGTGCTTTATCCTTGATCTTCTGAGAGTAGTAGCTGTTTTTCTGTCGGCATTTAGTTCTGCAATTTGGTATTTAGTTTTGATCTTAGAAGGAATTATAATTTTAGATTTTGCCAAAGCTTTTGCATCTGCAGGGGAAGTAAAAATAGCATTCTTCGCCAAAGAATATGCAATTTCATTAAATTCAAAATCCACATGAGCAGGGATCCATATTGCGCTATCATTATTATAAATTATTTAAGTACTGCTAATATTAGCACTTTTTTAAAACTATAGAAACTAATTAAAAATTGCTACTCGAAAACTACGTCATTTTGCTGATATTTTTAATCCATTATTTCAATACATTATCATTAATTCTTTAAATTGCATGAAGGTTCTTTTAGATAGTGAATAATCAATCTTAATTTTTTCAGTCAAAAAAACCGTATTACAGACATATTCAATCACTTTATCTTTTCATGCCGTATCTTAAGTAGAATCTGTAAAGCAAAGAAGAAAAAATAAACGCTTCATTTCTATTATTTAACCTTAAATTTTTAGAAACAGTTACGCACGGGTAATCTTGATGCTAGGGACTTCCCGATTTCTGATTCGTGAATAGGTACTTATAATAAAATAATATAGTGCTTAGAATAATATTCTTTACAAACAACTCTTCCAAATATTATACAAATGTTCTTCACATGCAAGAAATTTTTGTTTTAGCTTTTCGATTGATTAAAGTTTGTATTTTAACGTATCCAATAAATTAATATTTTATTAATAAAAATGTATTTATTAATTCTTAAAAAACATAATAATATAATCTCATGTTTCAAGCAACCAAATTATATGCTTTAAAAATATCTGTTTTCTACAATTTAAATGGTTCATTATAAGAATTATTATATAACATGATCACATTATAACATATATAACATGATCACATTGTAACATACATAACTTGATCACATTATATAAATTGACTAAAGCATTTAATTAATATATATTTAACATCAACTAAAATTGACATGCTTTTTAAAACATTGTAGATTTTTCACATTTATTATATAAATATTGCTGAAAATCGAAAGGTATGCGAAACATTTTTTTTTTCTTCCAATTCACAAAATGTGTAAAAAAAAATGTTATTTCTGTGAAGAGAAATGAATGAATTCTGCTCACTCCCTGTAACGAATGGACAATAAAGAGGATTTGGTAAGTGTCCAGGGTAAACACTTCACTTCCGTAAATGCTTATTTAAAAAGTTCTTTTTTTTTTTTTTTTGTGCGAGTGCAGGAAGATGGCCCGAGAATGACATTTATGGAATGTCCCAAATAGATTCGTTGCTATACCTCTCATCACTTATTCTTGTCCTATCGAGATTCATGCTTTTTAAGAGCTTGGTGTAATTCCAAATTCCTTTCATAGCGAAGATTCCGCTAACTCGTGTTTCTCAATATCTGCTTTAAAGACAATGCTGTCTTAATGTGGAACCGGCTGTAAAGGTTAGGGTATATTATCAACGAAGGGAAAATTAAAAAAAAAAATTGTCTGCGTTTGCATCTTACATTTATGCAATTTTCGAATCTTGAAGATAATTCTACTTTCAATGTGGTAACGTTCGTAAATCTTGGAATGCCAATCAATGTAACCATATTTGAGACATTTTAAATATAAGAACATTTCTAACTTCCTTTTGAAAAGAAGTTAGTTTGAAACCTGTCTGAGAAAACCTTTTACTTCAAAATTTAACTGCGTCCTAATGGCCAATTGGTTATCGCTGTGATCTTTGGTACCAAACCAACCAAAATTTAACATTCTTTCTTGAAATATTTTTTTTTGACGATGTTATTTTTAAAGTAGAAAAGAGAATAAGATAAATAATATGTATAATTTGCCATTTATTAATGTTCTATTAATAAAGATTCTTTATTCGCCCTCTTAAAAAAATTCTTTATCTCAATCTACATATCTTGAACCTTAAAAAAAATATTTTTTTCTTGTCTAACATTACTAAATTAAAAAAAATTCTATACACTTTTCTAATTTTATTTATAAATTCAGTTTTCCTGAACCTGTATTAAATTAAGAAAAATGTAATAAGCATATCTTGCGAAATATTTTCATTTTTACCTTTGAAAGGTAAAGAAATTCCCCAATTTTGTAGATGTTGTCTTACTTTTTTGGACTCTTCTCCTCTCTCCATTTTCGCTTAGATTATGAACATAAACTTAATTCTTCTTCAATTACTTTATTACTTAAAATCGGTTTGGCTATTTCGAATTTGTGTACATATACATTTAAAAATAAAAACTCAAGAATTGAGTATTTAAATATCGACCTGCAAAGTAATACTGATATAAGATTTAAAAAAAATAAAAAAAATTCTTCGTCGGACCAGGAAGGAGTAGGAGATGGGAGTCGTGGATTACTGTTTGTGCACTGAGATTTGCGAATCGGATTTGCTCTCCCTGCATCACATTAAAGTGCATCAGCTCTTTCATGACCAGCACGGAAGATGATGAATAAGTCAGGAAGGGATATCTGGGAGAAATATTCCGAGCAGGACATTAGGAATCCCTGGAGATGGACTGTCCCCTTTCGATGCTCTCTCTTTTTTTGCTCTCAGTCTTTTTGCTGAAGGTAGGGACGGAGATGTTACTGCAAGGCTGGATCAAATTTCCCCCTTTTTTATTTATTTTATCCCTCTATTCATTTGCTGGGAATCCGTATTCAGTTAACTATATTTTTCTGTCTTTTATTTTAGGTAGTATTTCTTGTGATATTAGTTTTGAAATAATTTTTTTTATCAAATATGAGTTTATTATTTTTTTTTATTAAATGTGAGATCCTTTTGAAGGATTTTTTTTCGCGTGTCCATTGTAATGGATAGTAAATCTTAAAATTGTAAAAATGTGTATTTGTAAAAAGATAAAGGAAAAAAAATCATAAAAATTTTAATTTTAATGGTTGGAAATTCAAGACCAGATTTATTTTATGCTTATAAATATAAGATAAACACTTATGAGTGTTCGACAGTTGTTTTTTTCTGCATGCATCAATTTCTTATACAATTTATCATGCGAGAGCATATTTTGCTGGAGGAATGCATATGGGAGTATACCAATGTTCAATAACTCGAAAAGTTTATGAAGCAATGGGTCAGAATATTACAAGAATGGGAGTTCTGCACTTTAGGGTTCGGTTTGTGTATTTGGCGATTTTTTCCCCTTTCGGATTTCGCCAATAAATGGCCGCTGTGGTTACAAAATACTGCTGTTTTAGCGATTCCATTTGGTGCGGGGAAAAAAAGAAAACTTGGCGAAACCCTGAAGTGCAGAATCTCTACAAGAACTATTAAATTCAATAACGCCAAGAATATAACAGAATTTAAAAACTAGAACTTTGTGAAGAAGCAATTGTTCAAACCTTACATGAAGCACTACTAAATTCAAACACAAAAATCTGCTAAGTGATGGTTAAATTAACTTTTGTAAGTATAAACTGATCTTAGACACTATTTTAAGTATATTGAAACAGTAACATGTTTATATTTTCCAAGCCAGACAATTCAAAATTAGCTGCAGAGGAAGTGACTTGATATGGGTCAATCGTTATAGCTAGCAACACTATTTCATGCCAGTTTTAAAACACACAATAAAATCATGTGAAAATCAGCCGAATTATTTAAAAAGAAAAAGTTTTTGAAGGGAAAGTTTATCGTGTTGCGCGAGGAGATTAATCTGTTTTAAAAAATAAATTTACTCTTATTTTTTGTTTTATAGCTTTACTTTTTTGGAGAGGCCACGGACCTCTAGCCAGGACAACTTCATATTCACACATAATAACTTTCGGATTTACAGAAGTTAAATGGGAAATCTGACTAGGAGAAATTTATTAAGAAAAACTTATTTTTACAGACCGAGAGTTAGTATTGTAGCACTAAAAACTTAATACACTGACTTTTTGGAATATTTAAACTTACGAAAATGCCCAGATGTTTTCCGAAACTGGAGGACTTTCACATTTTATTAGTATATCACCAAACTATATTCTTGTTATTTTAAAATTGTCAGCTTACTATAGAATTCATTGTACAAGGTAATTCAAAATGATTGATGCAAAAAAAAAAAATACCTATTACTATTGCAACGTATTTACTTCACAATATATACATAAGAAAAAAAATTAACCATCCAAATATCTACCGATGTCCGATATAGTCTCTTTTATGACATTGGAGACATCGGCGCGACAATTTAATTCTTGGCACGTCTGCACCAGCATAGCCTGACTTATTGAGTCAATTACGTCGCTTATCCACTGCTTTAGTTGGTATAGAAATACATTTTTCTTCACAAACAAAACGGAAAAAAATCTCAATTCGTTAGATAGAATGACTTGGATATGGCATAACATCAGTAACACATCATTCGATCCATTACTGTAGCAGATGGTTTTTGAAGTACCATGTACACGGTAGAGCATTGTTTTGCTGTAAAATGTTGGAGACCTTTTTCCGACTGAAGCAACAACCACGTGGACAATATGTCGCTGTAGATGAACTTTGTAATTGTGGTCTCCGCTGCGAAGAAAGGCCCAAATGTTCTGCAGGTTATAGAAAATGGTTATGGCAAAGAAAAATGTTTACTTGCAAGTTACCTCAATCATGTTCCAGTGTGGTATGCGCAATTTTTCATTCCCCAAAATCTCAAATTATGTCTGTTATCTTTGCCACATAAGTGAAATGTGGCTTCGTCTATGAACACGAGTCTGAACAACCGTTATCGATTGAGTTTTTGCGTATTCTAGCTCATTTTCATTCGCTGAAATTGCCATTTTGAACAACTGTTCTTCTAGTGAGTATTTTCAAAATAACAAGCTTTTCAAATGACTTTGAACATTTTCACATTACATCATATTTGTAAAGTAGATTCATTATAGCAATCATATGTATGCTTTTTTTTATGTACCATTTATTTGAATTGCTCTCTTTGTATTGTAATTCTCTTAAAACTATTGATAATTACTATATAAGTTATTTGTTGGAAGCATTACAGTACTAATTTAATTTCCTTTCTGAAATTTTTTTAATAATTCCATTGATTGAATAACTTTAATATGTTATACGTATTTCTATCAAACATTCATTGTATAATTTTTTTCAAATAACAAAATCTTTTATAAATTGCAGCTTCGATAGTCTGATGTTTCTTTTTTCAAGTTTTTGGAAAAGTTATCTTAACATGTCCAGTAGACAGGAAAATTATTTTGCTGTTATCGTGCTTATTTGAATTGAATTCATATCTAGAAAAAAAATTGAGAGAGGGAGAGAGAACTACCAATTGAAATAATGGGAGATTAAACAAAAAAAAAACTATTTGTTGAAATAATAGGAGACTGACATTTTTCTAAAGTCAGAAAATTCATTGTTAATTGGTTTAAAACATTAATGTAATGAACGATGTAAGGTAACTTCATTGCTTTAAAAAAATAATAATTTTAAATTCTTAATAGAAGAAAACTTCGTTTTTATAAAGTACTGTTATATTAATGATAAGAATGCCTACTATGTGGCACATTTATTTTTCGATCTATCTACCCGTTAGTGTGATGGTAATTATATCAATATACTACCTTCTCAAGTATTGTTAGTTATATAGTAAAAAAAAATGTTTCCCTTTCATTGTTTAATGTATATTTCTGTTTTATTTGTTATTTAAAAATTCTTAATTATTTAAAAAAATTTATTTAAAATAATTAAGTCATTATTTTTTTTAAAATTATCCATTTGCGTCTGAACTTTGATGATGTGCTTATTTTGATAACTAACATTGTACATTTTTTTGCTGTTATTGTTTTAATCGTTAATATCGCTTGCTATGAAAACACTTTAATAACATGGAATAATCAATCTGAATTTTACTACTTTAGTGTTCGGTATCACTGGTCATTTCTATTCTTGAAATAAAATTTAAGTTTCCTTCTGAGCATAAAAAAACATTTGTTTTCAATTTCTATCAGATATTTTTTTTAATTTAAAAAAAGTTTGGATCTTTTTCAGTTGCTAATAACTTATTCCGAGAAGTGGGGTACAGAGAGGAGAAAAAGCTGTTAATTTTCGTTAACCGTTAATGCTAATATAAATAAACGGTTAATTTTAACACCCTTTGATTTTTTAATATGTGATTAGTTATGTACATTAATCAACTTCATTAGTTTGAATTTTAACATTATATATTTATTGTCAGACCTGCCAAGAGAAATATCACATTTTAGTATTATATTTTCTGTATCTAACAATTGCACTAAATTTTCTTTTTATTTGCCGAAAAAATCTCTAAATTCAATATACTGGACTAAAATAATTAAAAAACGCGCTTTGATTCCCCCCCAAACTTTATATTAAAAGATATATTATTTTTATAAAGGATTTGTCAGAAATTTTTAATCGCGTTAAATATATTGATTATTAAAATATAAAATATTTATTTATTTTTAAAAAATTATAGAAATTCTTTAAAACAGATTGATAAAATAAATATTATTTTAAATATGTTTGTTTTTGTACTGAAATATTAATAACTAAAATATTTTAATAAAGGTAAATTAGTTAAAAATTAAATGCATTTCTGAAAATATAGCAATTATAAATTTAAGCATGAAAAACTGATTTGGCGATCCATCTATAAAATAAGTCTCGGTTAGTTTAGAAGAAAAATCTGTCCAATATTTCTTAATATATTACAAACATTCATCACTATTCTGTTTTAATTAATATTCTTTACATGGACAAATTTTGTTGGTAAAAAAGTTTGATAAATTAGAATTAAGAAGAAAAAATGTGAGCATCGCAACTATTATATCTGTATAGAAATCTCATTTGCAAAATATTCATTGCGATGTGTATCTATAATTTCATTATACAAAAGCAATAAAATTCAACAAGAAGCAAACAAACTTTCAATGATTAAATAGTTATTACGCTATTAAAATGTTCAATAAGAATGCTTTAAGTTTTTAAGTATAGTAAAGTTATGTGGTGTTAAAATAAGCTTAGTTAGTGTAACATTAATGTAATTTAACGCAATTGTGGGTGATTTACTAAATAACATTTTCTTGTCAAAGAGCTAAATTTTTTTAACAGGTGTTAAAAACAACTGCTAATATAAAACCTTTCTATCCGAAACAACCGGCGTTAAAATTTGTGCTAATCCACTTAGCGCCATGACTGTTAAATAATTGTTGAAATCAATTGTTTAATTATAACACTTTTCCAATTCAAAAATATTGAATCAACGGCTAATCAAGGTCGAGTAAAACTGATAACCACGGATAAAAGTGACATTTAACCATTCGTTTCATCAACTGGAGTTGACCACTAATTCTTGTGGAACATAGTTAAATTAACAGTTACATTTATATTTGCACAAGACTAGCCGGATATCGGATATCTTCACTTTCCCCTTTGATTCCCCAGTGTTTTCCAAAATCCCCACCATATCCTACCCTTTAGATCTTGATCTGAGTATGGGGTAGAAGGGAATCCCTCCAGAGACCCAAACGTCTTTCTAATCCTTGGTATACAGATACATGATATTCTGTTATCTTATAATAGAACGGCTATCTACAAATTTAACATGCACCTTCTTTACACTGCGATTAAGACGGTGAATATTATATATAAATATATCATTGAGTAAACATTTCGAATTCCTGTAGGATCAATATTTAACCTACCATAAGCTTGCATCTCTTTTAAAAGCTATTCAATAATTACGTTGTAAATCAGTTTTGTTATTTCTCAATTGTCGGATATTATGCCCATGCAATTCTGTCAGAGTTATTTTTTGAGCAAACGAATTTTTTCTTTGTTAAATATTGTATTCTGTAAATTGTAAAGTAACAGTTCACTATAATTTTTCGGTTGTGTAACTTAAATAATTACTCATATATATTGTTAAGTATTAAAAAAAAAAAGAAAAAGTACCTGTTAGTGAATGGCAAACTACTTGTATGCCATATGTCATTTTGTATATCCCTTATTGATAAATTACAAGAGAAAAATGTAAGGATAAATATTTTGGGATTTTTTTCCCCTTGCAAAATGAAATATTTTTATGAGGAATAGCAAAAATAGTTTTTTCTTGTCATAATTTGTAGAGCCATAATCTTTATAGAGGCGTTATGGGACAACAATCATTCAACCAATAAGAGTCCCATTTTCTTTTCAACTGTTTTGTCTTTTGTCTAATCCTCAAATGGTACAAATCAAATGATTGACAATTCCTGTAGGATGGGGGATGTTATAACAAACCTCATATTTATATTAAAATCGTATTTATATAATTTATTATATTTATATTTTTATTATATTATTATCATATTTATTTATTCATCATCTTTACATGCGTTATGGGACAATAATAATTTAACTAATATAAGTGTTATTTTGTTTTCTATTCTTTTTTCAACCTTTTTGTCTTTTGTCTAGTTATGAAATAGTACAGATCAAATGATTGACAATTCCCGTAGGATGAGGCATGTTATAACAAACCTTATATTTATATTAAAACTATTTGTACCGTTGTCATTTGTCATATTTGTAGAGTCTACAGGCATTGTGGGACAACAATAATTCAACTATAAGAGTTCCATTTTCTTTTCACTGTTTTGTCTTTTGTCTAATTCTCAAATAGTACAAATCAAATTATTGGTAATTCCTGTAGGAGGAGGGATGTTTTAACAAACCCTCATATTTATGTTAAAACTATTTGTACCGTTTTCGTTGGATATAAAAAAAAAAAAAAGGGTTAATAGCCAGGTGTTCTGTTCTGCGTGGAGGACTCGACCTTTCCACAAAGAAGACGCTATAAATTTAATCCTTTTCCTGCAAAGAAACGCTCGTCCCTCCCAAGTTGATTATTTCGTATTTCTTTTTCAAAAATAATTTTTACAACCGCCTCTCCTGTGTTTTGTGCGCACTGTTCCGTTTTACATGTCTCGCTTTTTTGCATTTTAGTATTATTCATAACCAACCTTTTTCATTTTTTTTTTTATCTTCCCCCTCTTATGCAGATGTCATTCCTCGATTCTGGAATCGGAATTCATAATTTTTTTATGTCCTCGCCATATAAAAGACCTAACTTCTTTTTTAACGATGTCGTTTTATTCGCATCGGTCTCTTATTTCCGTGATATTTTTTCCTTCTTTTATGTAGGTGGTTCTCTACGCTTTGAGGTTTGACAGATTTTTTTTTAGACATTTATAGTTCCCGACCCCAACATTCTGTCATGGCATTTTTTTTTTTAGTGCCTCCTATAAATATTTGGCTGTCATTTTGTTGATTTGAATTTGAGCGATAAGCTATGTTTTAGTTTTCTTTTTTAACCATTTCCATTTTCTTGTCATTTGTTATAAAAAATGCACAGAGAAAATAGTTTAAAAAAATGTAAGTGTTGTTATCGCCAAAATGATTTTTTTTGATAGCAGTTAAAATACTAGATTTTAATTTCACTTTTTCTGGATTTTATATCAAACATGTAATAAATTTTTATATCAAAATTATTAACTTTATTTTTATACCTTACTAATTTTTGTGAATGGTGAATAATAAAATAAAAAAAAGTTGGTTAATTGGATTTAATAACTAATAGTGATTTCCAAACTTTCGTGTACTTAGCTTTTTATAACTAAACGAAAGTTAACGCAAATATATTTTAAGCACATTGAACAAAAGTATTAAAATTTATAATTCAAATTTGGAAGTACCCTATTTTGTAGATTAGTTACACAAGTTATTTTTGTAGATTAGTGAGATTTTTTTTCCAACGCGCTCTGATGGCCGAGTGACTTTGGTTCTGGTGCTTGGTATCATAGGGTTCGAGTCCCGGCCGTGCCATGGATGTTTGTAGTGGTTCAGAATCCACTTTAAACTGTATATTCTGGTCATAATGGGACTATAGAGCATAGGGCTGACAACCGTACCCGGAAAAAGAAAACATCTCTTGTCTCGAAATTTGTCTATAGGCAGACGGCCTTGACCCACCATGGGACTTTTGCGGCAACGAAGAAAAAATAATTTTTGTATGAAATAATTAGAAAATTTTATTAACTGTATAGCTGGTTTTACGTTTCATCGAATTCTTATTTGTGAAAGTAAAGAGAGTAACTATTAAAAGATCTATCTAAATTAATAGTGTTTATTTTTTGAATAATAATCCCATGGAAGAAAGATTTCTGAAAATTCATCTACTAGAAAACGCGCGGATTTTTATTTGTTTAATTATTACTATTATTATTTATTTATTTATTTTTATTATTGAATAGTTTCGACTTTCTATTTTTATCATTGAGTTAAGAAACAAAGATTTGATATTCATTCCATTATTAATATTTGACATAAAAATGAATGCTGACTTTTATTTATTTATTTACCTTTAAATTCAATTGATTGAAAAAAAAATGTTGTTGGGACTCATCCTCAGTGTTCTGCAGCGCGGGACTAATATCCCATGAGTAATCTACTCATGGGTGAAGGTAAAGGGGCAACTTCTGTTGTGATGGAGCATCCGTAGGTAGAAATCTGACTTGACTCTGAGTCGCTCAAGAAGGAGGGCAGTGCCTTCCTGGGGGACTTTGAGGAAGAACTCCAATCTAGTACCCCGTATTTGCGTATCGTATGGGAGAAATCCCGGAAACCTCCCACCAATCTGACTAGCCAGTTCTTTAATCTGCCCAGCGAGGCAAGATGCTAAACATCATAAGTGTCACCACGCCATCGTGTCTCCTCGTTTTTGAAATTGTGTCTATAACAATGCCACTAGGGGGTTGAACCGTGGCCCAAATGCTCACCAGCGTTGCAGGTTACCGCTGAGCCACGAGTTGACCTTATTGAACAAAGTTCAGGACATTTGTACAAGGAATGCATTACAAAAACATAGCTGTTTGTAATTGGATGTTAAAAAAGAAAAAAAATTCTAGGTAATATGTCTAGTCATTTTTCGAGAAAATTATACCTTTTTTTGGCCAATATAATAAGTATTGGGTCAGTTTTGTTTATAAGTAAGCAATGACAAGAAATTATTTTATGTTATTATTTGTTTACAATATGAATGAAATTAATGTATTACATCTAACATTAGTAATACGAACGAAAACTCAAAATAAACGTTATTTTATGCGTATTGTTTAAAAAATTCGTTTGCGAGTGTTATCAGAATGTACACATGAAAAACAAAGATATAAACACCTTTCTTTTATCCTTATTGGTTTCCACTTTATATGGATTCCTTCTGTCCGAAATTCATTCATGCATATTTTCATAGAAAAATACATATAGTGCAACATCTTATATGTTAAAATTCCCTTTTAAACCACCATGTGAAGCTTAAAACAGCGTGAATAATCCTTGTTATCTCCGGTGTCTGAATTCGTTTCATGATTTCAGCCCTTCATCTCTGTTGCACAACCCCTGCTGCGAGGCATATTTACGCCAACGGGCGTGAACCCATAAAATCGTGCGCCCTTTTAAAATTTAGACGCGCTGTTGCGTTGTGTGATGCCGGCCGACTTAAGTAGCCAATCCCACTTCTTTCTACTCCTTACTTGAAGGATCATTTCCGAATCCCTCCTCTGTAATCCTGCTCCGGGACTCTCCATTTCGGAAGGGAAGAAGATTATCGCCCACCCCTTTCGAGAACTGACACATGTTGCCATTTGGTCGTAACTAAAAGGGATAAATTTCGTGTGGGGGACGGGACTAGCAGGCGTTACTGATACACAAATCTCCTTTTAGGATTTTAAAACTGCTCGCTCGGCACTGATTTAAATTCCTTTTTTTAAAAAAAGGAGGGGGTGGGGAGAGTTTTCGAATCGTAAATATTCTAATTTTTATGCCTGACCTTTTTTATTTGGGGGGCGTTTCAAATTTGTTCATTTTGCATTTTTGATTGTAGCTGAATATATGTTACCGTCCCTTTTATAAAACTGTCTTTAAATTCCTAAAAAATCATCTATAAAAGAAAGAAGAATAGAAAAAAATAGGATTACCACATATGCATCTGCACTTGGACTCAAAATTAAATTTGTTGATTCTTTGTATGATGAATACTTAAGTAGCTCAATGTCACTCGTTAGAAAGACGGAAAGGAGAAAATACGCCTTCAGGGAAGACTTTGGTATTTTAACTGCAATGAAGAAAATCTGAAAATTCCAACTTGGAAGTCTTGACGTCGGGACATTCTGTCACGATCTTGATTCTGTCGATCCACTTGGCAGACAGCCATATCTAGACCAAGTTCAAGAACCCATGTGGTTCTCATGGAAGGAGGGAAAGGGGATTGTGATGGAGCACCCGTAGGTAGATGTCTGACTTGGCTCCGTGACGCTGACTTTTTACGGGTTAGGGTTATGAGCCCTATGCCCAACGTTCTTCACTCATATTAGACCGGGATCTACGGCTTAAAATGGATTCAGAACCACTGCAAACATCCATGGCACCGGGACTCTCGAACCCTGTGGCACCGAGCGCTAGTCACTCGGCTATGAGGCCCTAGGATTGAGCTTATAAAGTATTGAATGATCTGCAATATTGATTTGTTGTAATGTATACTAATTTGTTTTTCAGTGCAATATTCCTATAGAATTATGTATTCCATTAATTTCGGCCTCCATTAACAGATTTGAACGGAAACTCCTTTACCTAGTTCATTGTGTCCGTTTATATGTACCTTGCCGACAAGGTTGGACAATATCCCATGTTTAGAATTGCTGTTTCGTAGGACGTCAAATCGTCTTTTCCGAAGATCTCATAAACGAGCACTTAGTCACGTTCACGATTTGATAATAAATTTCTTGTCTGTCTGAGATAGGTAAATGAATGGCCATCGTCGAAGCTTTGTTTTATCAAATGTTGACAATCAAGTCTTAAATTAGAAGACACGGAGTTCTGCCTGGTTCCAAGGTTGAGGTTTAAATTTAAATTCAAAGTCTGAGGTTTCTGTTGAATAGATTAACGTAGATTATATTTTGATATTTCCTTTAAACTTTAAATCCATTCTGTCGAAATAAAGTAATTAAATTTTTTGCTGGAGCATTAACTCGAATCGTTTTCGAAATTAAAATTTGTAATGGCAGAAATAAAATTTTTATAGACGCCTTTAAGAAATTCACTAAATAACGAAAGTATACATTGTGCATTATTTATTATATCTAAGAGATAGCTTGTTAGATAAGTTGATACATAAAACGGAGTTGTAAAATGTTTTTTTTTTTTTTTTTTTTTTTTTTTTATGGATTTAACTTGTACGATTAATTGGAGGATGACTAAAAAATTTTTGTAAAGCAAAATGTCTGGCTTATTAAGCATGTTCTTTTTAATTTATATTAAAGTGAATTATTTCTCCAAGGAAACTTTTATTTTCAAGAGTTTTTTTTATTTAAATGAATAATTTTTATTAAATATATTTTTAACTTTCATCACCTCATCCCCCTAATTTTAAAAATTAATTTCGAAGAGATAAAAAAAAAAAGATCATTGAAATTTCTATTTATATTAATTTTTAAAACTATTGTTTATTATTATAACTTGTATTTTTATATAAATTATAAGGTATAATAATAAACAATAAAAATTATATATTTTATTATACTTTATATTCTTGAGCGATGGTAATGCTTATTATTAAAAACACATAATATTATTCGATAATAAAACTAACCGAGAATTAAAATTTTTTTCAATAACCATATGAAAGTCCAGGGATATATATGGATTAGGAAAGTCCAGGATATATATAGATGAGATAATTATATATCCATACATATTTATATGGATATATAAATATTTTTTATTTAACATTCTTATAAAAATTATAGCGTTGATTCAATTTGATTACGATCATCTAGGTGTTGTCGTTAATATTAGTAGTATTTTGACAGCTATATAGTTTTTTATATAGCTTTTTTTATAGTTGGGAGCAAATTGCATTTTCTTTCTTCAATTATAAAGTGATTTTAAATCATTTATTTCCGCTGGCTTACATGCATTTTTTAGACTTCTGTTAGTGATAATGGAATTTGTCTCTTATTTAAAAGGCATTTTTTATTTTTTTAACCGCTTCCTTCAATATCCTTTGTGAATTAGCTATTAAAAAAAATCATCACAAAAGGAAGAATTCAGAATTCATTGACTCCTTAAAAAAACAAATATATGAAAATAAATTAAACTGAATTTTTCCTTTTGGTTTGTCACTCTACGGTCATTTTATGCATACTTTGGGTTAAGCAGAATGGGACTTACAGTTAAATGTGGATTCCGAACCACTACCAAACATATATGCCATGGCCAGGATTGGAACTTGAACTTCAGATTAGATGTTTGTGTTATGAAAGGTTCATATATAAAAAAAATTGAAATGTTTTTCTTTATTTTCATGGATCACTGTTTATAGTATGTGTGTTATAGTATAAATGAATGGCCAGATTTAAAATTTTTATATTTTCAAAACTATTCAACATAATGAAAAACAATTCAAAATTTTCATGTATGAACCTTTCGTAACACAAACATCTAATCGGTAACCAAGATCGACCAACACATTTTGCCGTTTCACATTGTCAATGGCTCCTATTTTGAAAATATAAAATTTTAAAAGCCGGCCATTCGTTTATACTAGTATTATTGCATATTTTATGAATGACTAGAATATTTCTATTTTTATTTAAATATAATGATTTAATTTTTGAATCCTAACCGTGTTTATTATACTTTTTCCCCTTCCGTATCACAAAACTTGGGACATTTTTAAAAACCTAATGATCATGTTAAACTTTTTTTTATTTATATTGTTATTGTGTTTTAGTATAAATGAATGGCCAGATTTTAAAATTTTATATTTTCAAAATTATTACACATAATATAACCAGAGATTCATGAAAATAAAGAAAAACATTTCAAATTTTGATGTATGAACCTTTCCTAACACAAACATCTAATCTGTAACCAAGTTCCGTTCAACATATTTTACCGTTTTACATTATCAATGGTTCCTATTTTGAAAATATAAAATTTTAAAATCCAGTCATTCATGTATACTATTACTGTACATTTTATGAATGACTAGAATATTTCTTATTTTTTTTTAAATATAATTTCATTTTATAATTTTTGAATCCTAAATCTGTTTATTACACTTTTTTTTCCGTCCTTATCACAAAACTTGGGACATTTTTAAAAACCCAATGACCATGTTACATTTTTTTTATTTATATTGCTTATACCAGTTTTTCCTATCATCAAACTACGATTGGAATAAAAAAAAAAAAATACTACTTTTAAGAGAGTTTTTGCAATTCCTTTTAGTAAGAAGTCTGAGATCTTGAGAACGTAGGTCGCGAAGGAGTTGGAGCACCGCCTCACGACACCGCCCCATTTCCGTGGCGCATGGCCAATCGAATTTTTACGATGCCCTGCAGTTTTCTGCGCCCCACGATGGCCAACCCTTTTCTTTGTCACCACGAATGTCCAGTATGAGGGCGTTGCTGTTATCTGATAATGCCAATCTAATTGGATTCATCCTTGAACATTTATCCTTTTTTTATTTACTTATTTATTATTATTATTTTTTTTATGTAAGGAGATTATTAACGAAAGTTGTTGTTGAACCTACGTCTTTGAACTTTCTTAAACTGAAGAAACTCACTTCTTTAAATTAAATCACATTTCTTTGAAAATTATTTTATGTAATCGTGTCAGTATTTTTGTATACTTAAATATTTAGTATGGGTTTTTCTACTTTAAACATGATATGCTTTCTTATAGTTTTAAACATTTTATTAAATTGAAATGTGAACAAGTTGCGAAAAGAAACGAATTTTCAGAAATAATTAAAAGAGAATTATTAAGAGAAACTTTTCATAGAATTTCTCCCTTTTTAATTTTTCAATGCCTAAACAAAAAGATTATTGATATATTATTTTGTGTATGTGTGTGTTCATGTTTAAATAATCGATTTTCTCCGAACTTTTACTTACTATAATTTTTTTGAAGGAAATTATATAACGAACTGTTACACGGATATGAATCATTCATTTTTAAATATCGTGTGTTATTTATTAATATAGACATTTCGTAAATCTATAACTTTCAAAATACGAAATGTTCGTAAATAAATTACTTTTTAACTGTCTCATAATATAAGAAAATTGCATGAAAACTGAAATTTAAATTACTAATATAGTTTGCGCTCTAAAAATTTTTAAAATATTTTTATTGTTATGTAGTATTAATTTTTAAAAAATCATTTAAATGTTTTCTTTATATTTTTTTAAACTGTTAAAATGCGTAATTTTTAACATAAAACATACCCAATAAAAATTTATAGACTTAAGAATGTGCATTAAAAAACAACAAAGGAAAATATTTTATCAATAGAAATCTGCGCTGGTGACGTGCGTTGCAGTCACGGCTTTCAGAAACAAGAAGACTGGGAAGCGATTATAATAATGTGCATAAAGGGTCACAGTCAGACTGCCTATTGAGAATTTCCGGTTTTCTCCGATACTACATACAAATGGAAAGCAATAACTCTTAAGCGGCATTCACACCAAGGCGTTGAACTGCCAAACTTGAAGCACAGACTAATCACAAACCTCAAACGTGGTGTGAAGAGGCGTGTGATGCGTCGACACTTTACGTCTCGACGCTCAACGCCTTCGTGTGCTTTAGAAGTACTTCCTTATGCGGCTTTAGAAGTACTTCCGGAAGGCATTGTCCTTCCCTTCATCACCATCAGTATGTTGATTCTGCTCATAATGAAACACGAATTATTTAGTTGCGGATAGCTATAAATTCAAGTGGCCCAAATTCATTCATAAATTTTTTTATACGAGTTATTCCTTCTCAAAATAAAATGCTGTCGTTTATTTTGCACGGAAGGAAAAATCATTTTTACTTTCGATATTCCGCATGAAATAAATTAGGATTTATAGCGAATTGTAAAATTTTATAATGATATTCATTTAACTCAATTTGGTTTGGTTTGTCGCCCTACGGTCATTTTGTGCACACTTTAGGCTAATTCTAATCACCAATAAACATCCATGCCACCCCCAGGATTCGAACTGAAGCCGATACTGGGATATCTTATACCAACCAAGTAGTTAGCAGTATTGGCAAGATTTGTGCGAAAATTTAGATTGTTTAATTAGGTTAACGAAATTGAACACAAATAGTTGAAAACAAGATTTTCGATTATAAGGATACACGGAACAGTGACAAGATGCATGATTATTTATTCCTATTTAGTCGCAAACCGGCGCCAAGAATAAAATAGTGCCAAAACTGTTGCTGGATTCCCCCTTACTCGAAATGTATGGCCATATAAAATAATGCAAATATAGCTATAGAAAAAATAATATGTTGCGGTTGACATTGCATAGACTCAACGGCAGTAAGAATTCTCGTGGTAGGCACAAGTTACTTTCTTAGCTTGACCATACTCTGCGTAGACATGAGAAGTCTGGTTGATAAGATGTATGATTAATTATTCCTTTTTAATCACAAACCAGCGCCAAGAAGGAAATAGCGCCAAAACTGTTGCTGGATTCCCCCTACTCGAAATGGAATAGCTATAGAAAAAAAATAATACGTTCCTATTGCTGTTGGCATTGCATAGATTTAGTAGTGGGAAGAATTATCGTGGTGGACACACACTACTTTCTTAGCTTGACCATACTCTGCGTAGACATGGGAAGTCGAGTTTTAAATCGAGTCTCTTCTGTTCTGTGATGCGCAAATGGCTTTTCCAATCTAAATACTACATTTATCATATTCTGCTGAGGAATATTATATCCAAATAATATGGGAATATCCTTATCCCAATTATCCAAATAGATGGGATATTAGATCCAAATCCTGATTCAGTCTTCTGTAGTTGTAAAAATGACAACACATTTCCCCCCCAAGATCAACAGTTAACTCTCGTTGAAAGCAACACCGGTGTGCATGAAAATTGTATTTGAGGTGGGGACATTCCATCTATTTTTTTGGAACACCCAAATAGAAACTGAAGCAGTAACACCTCTCCGTACTTACTCCATTGCGAATTTATCTCACGAGCTGCCTTCGATCTAATTTGAAACCTGCCAGTATTGGCACCCCCTCACCCCCAATGCCGCTTCCACTGAAGTGAGGGGGTAAAGTAAGTTTGTGGATTCCACAGAATGCATCTTTACTCTTTTTTTTCCCTCCGCATCATCACTTTTTTATTCCTTTTACATTTCTCTTCTCTCTTTTTCACTTTATTTATTTGCTTTTAAGGAAGCCGTGTACCTCCCACATCAAAGAACGCCGACAAAATCGGGGACCGCCCACTGATATATCGAACACTGTTTTAAGGGTTTCTTTTGTCTTTTATTTTTCTCTGTTTTCAGAAAAACAGTTCAAAGTGGTTGATAGCACGTGTTCTGTTATTCTAACCCTTACATGAATACGATGCGGAGTATTTTTTCTGAACTGGAAATCTTCAGAAAAAATATTCCGCATCGTATTCATATAAGGGTTAGAATAACATATTTATAATGAATCTATTCGATCTATTATTTACTGATAATAGATCATAATTACTATCTATTATTTACTGATTTATAATGAATTTATTCGAAGAAATATATCTTCGAATAGATTCATTATAAATCAGTAAATCGCCTACTCTAGTTGAACCATCGAGTCGTATAATGTGAAAAATCAGATTTTGTGTGAATAGTTTTTTTCTTTCGAAGAGGATTAAATATATTATACTTTATTGAAATATTTAGTACTAGATTAATGCCAGTGAAAAGGGTGTTCTTTAATTCGGTTATTTGTATTAAAAATTTCCTTCTGTCCGTCTTAAATACACAAATTTTCTAGATAAGGAAAAGTTTTCTTTAAATTATTCAGTAGATATCGATTTATACCAATGTTTTCCTATTTTCAACCCATATATGCCTATATATTAAAAAAAAAAAAAAAAAAAAAAAAAAAATTTACATTTATAAAAATACGCTCACAAAAAATTCCATGCAAGAACAGTTAGTTCTGTTTTAATAGTTCCTATTGTGTAGTTTTCTTCTACACAATAGGAACTATTAAAACAGATTGGAACATTGAGATTTCAATTTACGTATTTATTATTTTTTCATCATTTACCAGGGAATGTCTTTTTAAGATTTACTTTGTTGAACCCCATTATGATTTTTTTTTAAAAATGCTTGTAGAATTGGTTTGTAAGGTATGAAATGGAGACTTATTTGTTTCTCTACTTTCTTTTGCCTAATAATCTTTCTTTTTATAAATTGAAAATAATTGGTGAATAAATACGGTTTTTTTTTATATTTTCGACTTCCTTTAAGGCAATAAATTCTGATCTAATATTTTTTTATTAATCCAAGATTTCTTCTATTCTGATGGGGGGTGGGGATTTATGGATTTTTTTCCCCTTCTTTTTTTTTTTTTTTTTTTTAACCCTAACTTTGCAAACTTGGATTCGTCATAAAGCCCTTGAAAATTAGAAATTAGAATGTTTACTTTATATTTATATAATTAATTTTAACTGGCAAGATTCTCACAGCATTTGAAAAGCATTTTGTTTTCTGTCGACAATACACTATATTTATAAAATAACATAAAATCGTTGAGGAAATGCCACTAAACACAGATCGCTGATTTCTCCGCCAATTCTGAATTCTTTGCAATAGAAATACCATATACGTTAACGGATTCAATTATTTAATCGTTTCATAGTTCAATTTTTGGCATCATACAAATTTCACTTTGGCAATTGTCATTTTTACATAGAGTAAATTAGTTCACTTAGTAAATTAATTAGGGTCCTGATGACCGATTGACTAGAGCTTGGGTCCATAGGTTCTAGGTTTGAGTCTTGGCGGTGCCATGGATGTTTGTATTGGTTCGGAATTCACCTTAAACCATAGATAATTTGACTGTAGAGCTTTGGGCTTAGGGTTGATAACCATACTTCTTAAAAATCAGATCTTATTTCGAAATCTGCCAGTAGGCAGAAGGCCATGGTCTAGCATGGACTGTAGAGCCAGGGAGTTAGTTAGTCAATTCATTAATCGATTATAATCTCATTTTTAATGGGCTGCAGGTACATAAAGTTTGGTTCATATAACACCCCTTCTTTTTATTGGTAGCCTAACTTTAAATTGTTATATTCTCATTTTAATTAGAATGGCACTTCATGATAAAAACATATTGTCTTATTCTTTAGTTGTCTGAAAATCAGCGGTGATTAATTACATTTGATTAGTACATTTTTTACTGATTTTTTTTTTTTTATTTGATTAGTACACTTTTTACACATTTTTTACGTTTAACATTCCTTTTTTGCAATGGTTAGTACATTTTTTGTTGGCTATTTTAGCCATTTTATTATTTTTTTTTAAATGAAATATTCTCCAATAGTGGCACGACAGTTTTTTGAAGATTGACGTTTGCTGTGTGTTTCTTTATTTTTTGTAATTCTTTTGTCGGTATGTGGTGATTTTAGAAGAGACCTAAATACAATTTGAAAAAAAGCATTGGAGCATTTTGTAACAATCGATAGTGCATATTTAACTATCAGTATAATTGATATGTCATATCGGTCAACTAAATTTGATTAAAATTCAGATTTTTTTCAAAAATTAAGATTTGTCAACATGCAAACCACGCTTATTTTATAAGACATAAATTCAGTATAGGGACCTGATGGCCGAGTCGCTAGCGTTCTGGCGCTCGGGGCCACAGGTTTCGGTTTCGAGTCCCGACGGCGCCATGGATGTCTGTAGTGGTTCGGAATTCGCTTTAAGACGTAGGTCCCGGTTTAATATGACTACTACACTACACCACATCACTGTGCCTTGAACCGAGTTGCTCCTATACCGTTTGGGAATGATATGGGTAAGTAGTCTGACTGGTCTCAGTGACTCTCTACAGTCATATGAGCCTGGGACCTACGGCTTAAAGTGGATTCCGAACCACAAAAAATATCTATGGCACCGCCGCGACTCGAACCCGAAACCTGTGGCACCGAGCGCCGGTCTAATATGACTGTAGAGCGTAGGGCTGGCAACTTTAGCCCGTGAAAAAAGAAAACATCGCCTCGAAATCTGCCAGTAGACAGACGGCCTAGGCCCACCATGGGGCTATTGCGCCAATGTTGATGATGATGATAAATTCAGTATGGCCATTATATGTATACTAGCTACTGTATTTCCAATAGTCTCTTTTCCTTTTGTTAGGAAATATCTAGAACATTCAACCTCCTTCACTATTAAGATATTGTCAAAAAAAAAAAAAAATCTTAAGTCCCTCATCCCCCCAAAAAAGAAATCAATTTTGTTTTATTATTATTATTATGCTGAAAATATATTGGATTATTCAATTCGCGCAATAAAAAAATAATTTAAAAATTGTAAAAATTTAATATACAAGCAAAAAAAAAATGTCGTATAGCGAATGTTTATTTCGTAAAAAAAAAAAAAAAAATTATGTCTTCACAAAAAATGCAATTTTATAGTCATGCACAAGTGTCAATCATATTAATTTTATAAATGGGCATACTAGAAATACGAACTTGCATATCCGAAAACTGTCACGTGCTTTTTTTCTCCCGTCTACTTTTGAGTCCGACCCCCTACGTTAAATTATTTCTAAGAAATCGACCCCCTTCTGTGTTTCAATAAAATAACGCTTTCATTGGCACCTCGAGAGAGTCTACTGCTCCTTGATTCGATTCTCTTCTTTCTGCCACCTGGAGTATTCCTCCACCTCCATTCCATATTTCGGTGATGCAACGGGAAATGGCCCGCATTCTTCTGATGGCCCCTCTTACACCATCTGATATCGAAATAGATGGCAGCGGGGGGATATTTTTTTTTTATATATTCGTTGTGTTGTTATCGTCGAATTTTTTCTTTCTTTCTTTCTTTCTGAATTTGTGATATCTGATGCTTGTGTGTGTGAAAGGGGAGATAGTGTGGAGATACAGAAAATTTTCGGACATGAGGGTCTTTCTTCTGTATAGTAGGTCTTTATAATTAATCGAAAATATTTTTTGAACCATATGTTTTTTGTATTTTCAGATGGTAACAACATAATTTTTTTTTTGAAGAAAATTTTCAATCGTTTCAGGATTTTTAGATGTGCAGTCTCTATTGCTTTGTTTTATCATATTTACGATTTAAAAAAATTGAAAAATGGAAAAAAAGTGACCGTACAAATGGTAAAAAAAGTGATTTTTAACTAATGTATTTGCAGAAGGTTTAATTTTATTTTATGGTTACCTCATATTTTAAGTTTTATTTTGCCTAACTCGTGGCTCAGTGGCGACGCGCGCCGCTGGTGAGCGTTATGGCCGCTGGCGATTTGTTCGATCCGCTGGCGGTTTGTTGTAGACGCTGTTCCGAAAAACGAGGAGGCTCGATGGCGTTTATGATGTTCAGCATCTTGCATCGTGAGTCGGATTACCTGGTAGAAGTTTTCGGTTTTCTCCCATATGATATGCAAATGCAGGGTAGTTCCCCGTAAAAGTCCTCCCAGAAAGCCCTGCTCTCTTTCTTCAGCTTCACGGAGCCAAGTCAAACTTCTACTTACTGGTCCTCTATGCTACGGAAGCTGCCCTTTCCCTTTCCCATCTTCCATGAGACCACATGAATTCTTGGACTTGGTCTAGATGTTGCTGTCTACCAAGAATAAGAATCAACACATTTACTTTCGAGTTTCCAAATTTTAATTAAAGCATTGTTATTAACCTTACAAGAATGAATATGCTAAATTGAGATAAGAATTTTTTTTTTATTTAATTAACAAATAAATTATTAATTTTATTGTAATTCTCGGTAATTTACCAATTAAAAATAATAAATCCTAAGAAAAAGAATTTTGATCTCTTAGTACTGTATTTTTAATGTTATTGCATCATATATTCTAATTTATTTGTGATTACAAGGCTATTTTTATTTCCTTACTTTCTTTTTCTAAATGTTAACAAAAAGTAGACGATTCTTGAAATGAGTTTTAAAAAATGTAATTTTACTGAAAAAAAGGTAAGGTTTTTATTTAATTAAAAAATTATTAATAAGATTTTTTTTTTATGATTAAAAAAATAAAAAATAAATTCAGAGAAAAAAATGTAACTTTTAAATATCATAATGTTTAAGCTGTAAGAAATATATATACACTCACATTAACACAGACAAATCTCTTATTTTATCTATAGAGAGAGTTATTACTATATGAGATTGTTTACCTATTATTTATATCATGGAAAACGATTTTGACCGCAATCAACTTTTTTAAAACATAAAAAATGATTGATTTTTCATTTTTAAATGTTTTACAAATAAAAAAACGATTTTAAAAACATGTATGTAAACAAAACGTGTTTAAAAGGACAAAAAACCTAGGACTTATAAAATTAATCTCATTTTGTTACTTTCAAATTTGGCGCCTGCCCCTTCAGTTTTATTACACAATTCGCCTCCTTAAATTTGTTTCACTGAATGTCCCCTAGAGGTCGCTTGTCATCCACAACACTGAGAGCGACGGGTGAAGCTACCATGGCCGATGTTTCCTCTCCAACAATCGAACTCGAGTTTTCTTTCATAAAATGCGGTGAAAGTAATTTTGAGGGAAAAACAACTTTACAGGATAATCATGTCAGCTGTCGTAGTGTTGCTTCCCGGCATGACGCACTTCAACAGTGTTGGGAAAGTGAGTTTACAGAGTGCAGACTTTGTGCATTGTTCTTTTGTGTTAAAGAATCGAAGATACTTCAGTTTTTGCCTCCAGTTTTTCGTTTATATTTTGATAACATTTTTTTTTATGTGGCTCGGTATTTTTTATGTAATAGTATTCAGCTATTCTCAAGCACAAATAGTTTTCTCCATGATGTCATTTGAGTTTTATCTAGTGTATCATTTTCTAATAATCATTCTTATTTGTTTTCTTTTGTGAATAAATTCACATTAAAAAGAATAAAAGAATTGTATTTTTTTAATTATTTATATTTCTGCAATAAATTTTCATATGAATTTTAATGTAATTAATTAAATTCCTTCTAATGGGACATCTTTAAAAATAGTTGCATTTTTACCCTACTCAAATAATATTTTTTTAAATGTTATTTCTATAATAAATTGGAATATATAGTGAAATAATATCCAATACTTCATAATTCTATAGTTTTATGCCTCTTTAAAATTTAATGAATCCTTGTTTTGAGACATATGTCAGTATTTGACTTATTATAGGAAATAAAACTATTTATGAAAATTTTTGCTTAGAATAATATGATTTTATCCCAAAATTATTCTTCAAATACTTCATCTATATCATTGGTAATATTTGGTACTTTATATGTAACTGAGTGTGTTAAATTTTTAACTATGTGTTCTTTTGTAATATTCAAACATTTTCTTTGTTAATTCTTCATAATTCTATGTTAATAGGCAACTGTTTGTAGTTATATGTTAATATGTAACTCTTCATAATTCTATGTTAATATGCAACTCTTTGTAATTCTATGTTAATATGCAACTCTTTGTAATTCTATGTTAATGTGCAACTCTTTGTAATTCTATGTTAATATGCAACTCTTTGTAATTCTATGTTAATATGCAACTCTTTGTAATTCTATGTTAATATGCAACTCTTTGTAATTCTATGTTAATATGCAACTCTTTGTAATTCTATGTTAATATGCAACTCTTTGTAATTCTATGTTAATATGCAACTCTTTGTAATTCTATGTGCAACTCTTCATAATTCTATGCTAATGTGCAACTCTTTGTAATTCTATGTTAATACATAACTTTCATTTTCAAGGTCTCCCAAGTTCCTCTAGTAACCCCAAGTCATACTCCACCTCACCTAAGCTATTTGTTTGCAGAACAGTGCCAGCCACCTCCAGCTCATATGGGCATCTCCCACCTCAACCAAAAATCAGGTATTATTGTGGTGATGGTGTGGATAATGAAATATATTTATACAAAACATATTTATCTTGTCTATCTAAATTTTTTTTATCTGAAATTATTTTTTCCAATGGTATTTAGCCAAAAATCACAAACAAATTCGTTTTAATTATTTTTAATTAAATATAACTAATTTTTAATGTTATATAAAATTGTATAGCGTTAATAAAATAATTTATTATATTATTATTATAATATTAATTTATAGTTATATATAAAAAGCTATTTCTTTTTGTTGAATTGCTTAATAGAAAAATCAGTCTTCTCTTTTTATGGATATGTTTCTAAATTTAAATGTTCAGAAATAGAGTATAAGTTCAAAAAAATAAAGTGAAAGCATAAGCTGATGATGTACTACCTACATTTATGAATGCTTTACATCCATGAATTTTGGAGTGATATTTTTTATAAACTTAATCAGAAAATGTTTTTGTTTTTTTCCAAGACTTCTTTTAATATTAAAATAGGTTTTCTTACATCTAATTTTATACTTGTTTGTCTAAAAACTATTGTAATTTATTATAACATATCTACTCAAGCATAGACAGTGTGATATTATATTTGTTAATTATTAATAAATACAGTTCAGGTTTATAAATATATTTCTATTAAACGAGAATTTCCCAAATGAAAGTTTCTCCATGTATTAGTTTTATATTTTATAGTCCTTTATTATAATTTATTTCTTTAATAATATCCATATAGTTATTGATAAAGAATGTAAATTTTTCTTGTAAAAACATTAATTGTTCATGTAATTTGAAAATTTCTCCATTGACTGAAACAATTCATTTATATATCTTATGAATTGTTTTGCATAGAAAGATATTATTCATGAAATAACTTTCTTTCTAAGAAGATAAGCAAGGGCATTTAATGTTAACAAATAGTATTATAATTAATTTGGTTAGAAATAAAGTCCCATCATAAATACTGTTAATATTTCTTATTTGTGACATGGTTTTCTATTCATTTGTATCCGTTCTTAACATTTATATCTGTATTCATTCTTAGCCATACATTCCTATAAGTCATTTTTCAAACCCTTTATACGAATGACCAAAAAAAGCATTAGAAAAATGTATAGTATAATCGTCTATTTTATATTGTACATCTTTCTTGTATTGTAATTTGCTAGATTACAATTTGAGCATTATTTTTTAATTATTGAATTTTATTTGAGAAACAAAATTGTTTTTATATTTTTAATATTTATTTTGAATTAAATTTTTGAAATATTATCAATTACATTGTTTATTTCAAAATCAATTTGAATAAATTTTCTTAGTAAAAATTTGAATCTAATAGTGTATGTATTCTAAAAAAACCACCAGGAAAAAATGTGATATAAGAGGTAATAGTGTTATTTTAATATTCATTTTTTTAATATTGAATGCTTAAGGTTTGAATATATCTGTTTCTTAACATTAAAATTAATCTTAATTGTGTCCTTATTCCTTATTATTGATAAGAATACTTGATAAAAATAACCTAAAATGTAAATAAGAATGACGAAATGTTATAACTTATATTATTAAATAATAAATTCTAATATTTGTTCTACAATACAAGAAAAATATCAATGCAATTTAAACCATTTGCTTTGTTTATACATAAATATGCTTTAATACAATTTCTATAACTGTTTTTATATATATTTTTTAATATTTTTATATAGGTATTGGGCGGCCTTCTGTATTTCCATTAGCTCCACCCAACCAATATCATCCTCCAGTTTTTAGCTCAGATTTCTCATCATTTCCATGGTAATTTTTTTCCTCCAAAATAATATCTGACAATGTTTCCATTTATCTTTTTAAACTGAAGTATAATGATTAAGTTTCAAAAAATAAAAAGAAATTATTTCTATTATTTTGACTTCGTAATAAAAATATGTCAAATATTTTAACCTAATTAAATGAAAGAAATTAATTTTAAATTGTGAAAATTTCGGTTATGTTGAAACTTGGAGCAGTAACTGCTCCCCCCCCCAAAATGATATTTTAGTTTTGCATCTGTTGCACAGAATTTTAAAATAAGATCTTTATTTTCTGTTCAGCTACATTTCTATCTTAATGCTTTGGATAATTTTTTTATCAATATATGGGCTCTATTTTGTTGTGCTTAAAATATATGTATGTAATAACTTTAATATTATAAAATTCTGAAATTTTGCTAAGATTTAAATGTTGCAGTAAAAAAATTCAAAGAAATAGTTTTGAAGAATTTTTAATGCTACCTCACATTATTTTTTTACTTTCTGTAGTCTTGTATTTTTATAATCTGATGCCTATAAATAGATCTTAACATAATGTGTATATCTTAATTTTACTTTTCTGACTTATCTTAGCATTGCATCTCTTATTTGTAAAAAAAAAAAATAATAATTATAATTATAATTTACAAACGAAGCATTTTTTGTAAAACCTATATTTATATAGTTTTATAATTCTATTGTAAAATTATTTCTAATATATTAAACTATTCTTTATTTTTTATTTGTGTAGCTTTTTTTTAATTTTCTTACTAATAGTTATGTATATAAATAATCAAATAATATTATTACTTTATATTTTGGTATTTATATTCATTCAAGTTTATTTATGTATTTATTTATTGAATTTGAATTCAAAATGTTTAATAACTTGGAAAATCTATTAACTTATCAAGATAATTTAAAGTTATTAAATTCCATTAGTTTAATAACTGAACTAAATTTTTCAAAAATTTCCATTTAAATAAGATAACACAAACTATTTTCTAACTACACCAAATATTTAACTTTGCTAACCTTCAGTATACCAGGAATAGTGACAATAGTTTTTAGAACAAATCTTCTTAGTAGTTTAATTTAATTTAACATTGAAATGATAATCTGAATTAATTTATTTATAATTTACAGATTTAAATTTGTGCCATTAAACTGTAAAAAGTGATTTTTTCTTGCTGTCCAAATAGGAAATTTTATGCAATTATCTATTAACTCATATGATGACAAGGTTTTAATTAAAGAAGGAAAAATTCTATTGAGTTAACTTGAACTACTCAAATAGTAAATGTATAATTATATAGATAAGAGAATTTATTAAATCTTTTTTTCTATTTCAGGCCTCCCAATGCAATGTATCCTATGGCTCCTAGCTTTCGATCATCTCCTTACCCACCTCCTATACCTGCAAACTTACAAGGCAGGTTCTCTCCATATCCAGGAATTATTCCTCCAAGCATTCATCCAAGTATGCATCATCCAATGATGGGATCGGGACCAAAAGTGGAAATTCCAGATACCCATGAACGGTAAGTTAAAAAAAATTACATCTTATAAATATGATTATTATGCTGAGTGGTTTAATGAAATTGTTATTCTTTTCAATTTTGCCAACATTTGAAATAAATACTTATTATTTGTAGAAGTTTGTAACTTCTGTAAAAAATTGTTTCTATTCAAAACATTATTTAAAAAAATCATATACTTATCTGAAAGTTATTTAACCTGAGATCAGTGCAATTTGATCACATTCTGGGGCAAAAATGAGTGAACACAACACTTGTCGAATTGCTTATCTCAATTCATAAATTATGTACACTCAGTTAGCTTTTACAGCCTGTATGATTGCCTTAATCTTTCTAAAATAAAATCATTCATGTTTTGTTACTTTTACTCTTTACAGATTTAGACCAGACACCTTATCGTTTTATGATATGCTAAGGTAAGAAAACTATTAATCTTACAAGCCTCCAAATTGTTTTGCCAGCATTTATTACTTGATGGTACTCATTATATGGAGAAAAAATTCCAAATCATGTGTACTGTTAGGAAATGTTAATGTTTGGTGTTAAGTTTATTTAATAAATCAATAAGAAAAACACAACCTGATGCTTGTAACATCAAATGCTGTGAAAGTTTATTTAACAAACACATGAAGGAATTACAAGTCATTCAATTTTTCTACCTTTGGATAATTTCCTTTTTAAACAAAAGATTTGTTTTCGCTAAATATCATGTCACAAGTGAAATCGAAAGTAATTCTTGCATGTTTCTAATACTCTGCTCAGCAGTTAAATACATATATTGATTATACTTGTAGAAGATTAGTTGTTACTTATTACATATAAATTAATAAAATATAGAAAAATTCTTAAATTATTTTTGATTATATTTATGTGATTGATACAGTTTTCTTAGTATTTGATATTAAAAAAACTGCTTAAGGACTTTTTAATTGTTATATTATAAATTTTTCTCAAAGTAAAATTAATTAAGTAATTGGTTAGCTACATTTTGTACATCAAAATATTTCTAAAAATTGAGATTGATTTCTCATTAAAATATGCATGGAAAACAATCAGATTTGTATAGATTGTGACTATTTTTCTTTTTGAAATTTCAAATATACATAGTGTGAATTCAGTTAAATTTTGTAATTAAATGGAATGATAAATGTAAAAATTGTACAGTTTTTAAGATATAATATAATATAATATAATATAATAATTATATAAATAATAATAAAAAAAACCAAATTAAAATCATTTTTATTCAATATATTCATCCGATTAGATAAAAAAAAAATCTGTTTTTACATAGTTTTATGTATTACTGTATTACAAAAATTCAGTAATCTAGTTTTCTTTTATTGAATTACCCAAACCCTTTCTTGTCTTTATTTATTATTCTCTTATTATTTTCATATTTTAATATTTACATGCACAATGTTCTTTTCAGACCTCCTGGAAGTTTTAATCATCATAGTCCATCTACCCATCCCTTGTCCCAGACTCAAAATATTGAGCATATGCAAAATGAGCCAAATAATACTAATAAGAAAAAGGTGTTTCGCATAAAAAAACCATTGAATGCATTTATGCTTTATATGAGAGATATGCGTCCTGTTGTGATGAAAGATAATGGTGTTAAAGAAAGTGCTGCTATCAATCGTAAACTTGGCAAAATGGTAAGCTTCATAATTTTAATTAATAAATTCACAGTGGATTGTATTTACCTTCCGATGTTTGTGCATTTATGAATTAAGTAATAGGTGTTCTTAAAAAAAAATATGGTTTTGTTATCGCTAATTTATTTTTAGTCTTCAAAATAATGAAGATCTAAATATATGGTAAGGACATATGGCTGCCAGAAAACTTAGTTACTAACTCAGCATATATTATTGACAATATTATTAATATCCTTTGCAATTGCTTTATTACGTTTGTTACATTTATTAATTTATGAAAAGTGACTTGAATGCAATTGTATTTGTGTCATTCTTTTTATGTATTTATAAATAGTATTTTTTTTTCTACCTTTTTGCATTTGTGAATATTATTTTTTTTTTTTTTGTGAGCATTTTTATTTTTGCTTTTGATTACTTTCTTATTGACAAAATCATATAATTAAATATTTAACGTAAATGTTTTAAAATTGTAGATTTCTTTTGATTAAGATACATGAATTTTAATGAAGTATTAATTTGGCAATTAATATTTACACCATTTAAGAAATTTAAATCCCATTATATTTGAATTATGAATATTTTTTACCATTTAAAATAAAAATAGAATACCATATTCATGTATAATGAAAGTCATACAAAGTTAAATTTAAGTAAAAGCAAAATCATTTGAGTAATTAATTTAAATATTAAGCTAAATAGAAAAGAAATTTTTGTGAATTTTCCACTTTCTATTTGTAAGGTCTTTTAAAACAGAATAAATTTCTTAACAATTTTGCTAAGAAATTAATTATATTCATTCTATGTGTAAAATACATATTAAAAGCAGAAATTAATTTAAAATTATGGATTGCTTATAAATTATATCAAAATTTAATCTACTGTGAAAACACTGTACACTAACTTATATACAAAAATTTAATTATATTTAATAATCCTTAAAAAAAATTGCAGTGTTTTATTCAGTTGTCTTTGTTTTGTACATCAAGAAACATACACTGAAGTGACAAAAGTCATGGGATACCTCTTAATATCGTATCGGCCCTCTTTTCGCCCGGCGAAGTGCAGCAACTCGACGTGGCATGGACTCAACAAGTCGTTGGAAGTCTTCTGCAGGAATATTGAGCCATGCTGTCTCGATAGACGTCCATAATTGTGAAAGCGTTGATGGTGCAGGATTTTGGGCACGAACAGACCTCTCGATGATGTCCCATAAATGCTCGATGGGATTCATGTCGGGTGATCTAGGTGGCCAGATCATTCGTTGGAATTGTCCAGAATGTTCTTCAAACCAATCGCGAACAGTTGTGGCCCGGTGACATGGCGCATTGTCATCCATAAAAATCCCATCGTTGTTTGGGTACATGAAGTCCATGAATGGCTGCAAGTGATCTCCAAGTAGCTGAACATAAGCATTTCCAGTCAATGTTCGGTCCAGTCGCACCACAGGACCAAGTTCATGCCATGAAAAAACAGCCCACACCATTACGGAGCCACCACCAGCTTGAACAGTGCCTTGCTGACAGTTTGGGTCCATGGCTTCGTGGGGTCTGCGCCACACTCGAACCCTACCATCAGCTCTTACCAACTGAAATCGTGACTCATCGGACCAGGCCACGGTTTTCCATTCATCTAGGGACAAACCGATAGGCTCATGTGCCCACGAGAGTCGCTGCAAGCGATGTCGTTCTGTCAGTAAAGGCACTCGAGTCGGTCTTCTGCTGGAATAGCGCAAGAAAGCCAAATTTCTGTGCACAGTTATAACAGACAAGTCCCTTGTACGTCCCACATTGATTTCTGCGGTTATTTGACGCAGTGTTGCTTGTCTGTTAGAATTTACGACTCTTTGCAGACGTCGCCGGTCTCGGTCGTTAAGTGCAGGCGGGCGACCACTGCGCTGTCCATGGTGGGATGTTATGCCTGAAATTTCATACTCTCGGCACACTCTTGACACAGTGGATCTGGGAATGTTGAATTCCCTAACGATTTCCGAAATGGCATGACCCATGCGTCTAGCTACAACTAACATTCCGCGTTCAAAGTCTGTTAATTCCCGCCGTGCGGTCATCATCACGTCAAAAGCTCTTCACATGAATAACTTGAACAGAAATGAAAGCTCTGCGAAAGCACTGCGCATTTATATCTGTTCTACGCGATGCTGCTGCCATCTGAAAATTTGTATATTGCTATCCCATGACTTTTGTCACTTCAGTGTATATGTTAAATGTTTTTCTGCGAATTCAAACACCCTTTTCAACAGTTCAAAATGATTATTAGTATTTTAGGATTATTGATAAGTTTTTGAATATAATTTAATGAAGCAAATCGAAGAGATATCTTTTAAATATATAATTTGGACTAGGCTATGTTTTAAAAAATTAATATATCAGATATTGATTATTTCTGTAATTAATAAGTTATGGTAGAAATAAATTACAATAATCAAATAGTGTAATATCAATTATAGAGACAAGTTTAATATATTTATTCTACACCATTTTAACTATATTACTCTGTATCATGATATCCATGTAAAATAAGTTAATATTGAATTTTCACCAGCTAGTTTGACTTTTCCCCTTTAAATAATCTATTATTGAAAATAAATGGAATAGAGAAAGGCAATTTTGAGCAATCTTGTCAATTGGAGTACTATATATTCGTAGATTTATATATTCCAAATTTTATGAATGTTATACTCTCACCTCTAATTTAAAATTAACTCAGATAGCCTCAGATGTTTATTTTTTTAGTATAATGTATAAAAAATTAAAGGTAGTTAATATGATAAAAAAACTTTTTAGTGGCATAATGTGGCTGAAGAAGTACGTATAAAATATCATGATATGGCTCGTATAGAACGTGAACGTCATATGGCAAGATATCCAAATTGGACTGCCCGGGACAATTATGCATGTAATGCCAAGAAAAAGAAGAGAAAAAGGAATAAATCTGGTGATGGAGGTAATGTTTTTAATGTGGAGTATATTAATAATTTAAATTTATGAAAATATTTTGTAAAAAAAGGTTGGATAAGAAAAAGTTTAATTGTTTTATACATCATAAAACTATAATTCAAATGAATTTTTTTCTCCTAATATTTTAAGAATCTGAAATTAAAAGATTGCAAATAATTTCCTGCTTTCTATGTATAAAATTCTATGTTGATGTAAATGGTTTTTTTTATAATGCTCACTAATCCCTCATAATTCTTGTCCCAATGTTTTTAGTGCTGAATTACACTAAAATAAATTTCATTTGTTTTTTCTATAAAATTAATTGGAATTTTTTTCTTAATCATAAGTTATAGATTATGGAATATTTTATTAATTTTTTATGTCACATCTAAGAAACAATTTTTAAAAAAATTTGTTAAAAGTTCAGAATTAAATTGCCAATGTACTAATATAGTACGTGAAATTTTAAAACATTTAAATTTATAGATTCATGTACTACATAAGTAATAATTTCTGTTTTAGATTTACTATAGATTATTTAAATAAATAAACTTTGTGCTTTGTCTCTCTGTAGATGGAAATAATCTTAAAAAGTGTCGAGCAAGGTATGGATTAGATAAACAGAATAGCTGGTGTAAACCATGCAGGTATATTGAGGTTTTTTTATCTGAAATATTTTATACATATTTTAACTAGCATTTTCCAAAATATTTAATATCAACATAATATATTTTCATTAAATAAATCACAAATCTCATGTACTCACATTTTTGTGACGTATAAACATGATTTGTAAAATACAGCAATATGATGAAAAAAAATATTTATAAAAATGCTTTAATATTTAAAAAATTCAGTAATTTAGAAAATATTATTGTTATCGACTTATTTTTTATTTGCTAGTATTTTGAAATTGTAGAATTATTCATTCTAAATTATCTATTTTTACCAATACATATGTCTTTTGGGGCATCCGAGCTTACATGGACGTTTATAAACATCAAAAACCATAGAGGCTTATCAAATTAGAAAATGAAAAACTAAAAAACAAAAATAGGATGAAAAACAACTTTTGTCCATTCTCTACTTGATTTTGATGGGGTCTAAATAGGAAACAGATATAAATTTATGTATAGCATTTTGCTATTTTCATGGTTTTATAATATAAACTGATAATGTTTCTATAATTTTTTGTGTGTTCTTTAATAATTAAAATTAAAAACAAACATATATTTAAAAGAAATTCTAGAGTCAGCCTTCAATGCCTTAATAATACTATATCAAGATTAGATAAAAATGACTTTTTCATTGATAGTTGCATTTAAGTTATGAAATTAATTCATTGTGATACAATTTCTGTACTAATAAAATTACTTTCTATACTAATATAATTTCTATAAAACTCTATGAAAAAGAATCAAAGATAAATTTGACATATTTTTCTCAACAACTATTGCTTTATTAATATATTTTTTATGTTTTCTTAGCCCCCTCACCCTAAACATACTTTAAGGAAACAATAATTGGATATTTCTATGTTAGAACACTTTTGTCTGGTGCCAATTGTTTGTTCATAGCTTGTCACTTTTTTTTTTTTTTCCAAAAATGTCATTTATGATCACAAATAACATAAATAAATAATTATTATTATCTGAAGACAATTTTTTTAAAGTTAATTTAATTGAATTGCTAAATTAAACAAAAAATCAGTAGAGTTCAATTTGTCATATCATAAGTTTTTTTCCCATCTATAACAATTTTTTTTTATCTGCACATTTAAGATTGTAAAAATTGCAGGATGATCATAAAATAACATGTTTGGTGACATCTGCAGCTAAAACTAATGAACAGAATGAAACCAAATTTTATATACTGACTGTGGAAGACATGGGGAGACAATTTCCTGGGAGGGGGACTGATAGGGAAGATTTTGGCACTGCTGTCACATACACACTTGAAGTTTGCACAGTCTAAGGTAGATTTTTCAAATTGTTTAGTGCTTGCATGGCAGCATGTCCTATTATTACCTGCACCATTATCTGCGAGAAATATCTTCAAAACCTGGAAACTTTTGTCATTCCTGAATTGCAGCAAAGACAGTGTTTGGACAAGAACAGCATTTTTATGCAAGATGGAGCATGATCACATATTCTTCATTCAATACAGAATCTTTTACAGCTATATCTTGGCGATGAAAAAGTTATCCGTTAATGGTTTACAATGGAATGGCCAACCTATTACCAAGACATTATTCCATGTGGCTTTTAGCTGTTGATTTAACAGATTTAAGGTAGATTAATTTACCTTGCTGGTGGCACTACAAACCCGAGTTCCTTAAGAAAGAACATAAGACGAACTGTTATAAATATCCAAGGCAGATAGCATCATACACTGGATGCAATATCTTGTATATAGGGAAAGGTCAGCATCTTGAAAATACTGCATGGGGACCTGCGGATCCTAATGTTGACTAATAAAAGATTACTTTCCGGAAGTGGCATATTGTAGTCATTCATTTCTGCATATATATTTTTTTATTCAAACATTATAATGAAGTTTTTGTGAATTCATTATAATTATCGACTTCTTTTCCTTTCCTACAATTCCAAAAGCGCGTGTGAACTAGGAAATTTGAAAAATCTACCTAGATTGCGGAAATTTCGTTGTGCATACCTGACAACAATGCCAAAATCTCTCCCTATTGGCTACTTCTGTGGGTTTTTTTTTTTTGTTGTTGTGGAAATCATCTCTCCATGTCTTCCACAGTCGTCTGTATATGAAATTTCTGTTCATTAGTTTTTGCGGCAGATGCCTCCTAACAGAAAACGTTATTTAATGGTTACCCTTTATATTTATCTCATTCAAATTCTTTTATATGTTAATACATACACAAAATATTACAATGTAAATGGGGGATATATTTCTTTTTTTAAAGAAATAAATCCTACTGTTTAAATAGGACTTAGTTTAATTTTTAGGAGATGTTATTTCATAAAATTACAATAAAAAAAATTAAATACATTACAAAACTGTTTAAAGGGAAAAACTAATCTTTCAGTTTTCATATAAATGTTTTACAAAAAGTCAATTGACTAGACTGCGTAATAAATGAATTAAATTTAAAAATGTTTTTAATGTAAGTAAATGAATCTTTTATTTTTGTATAAAGATCTTTTATTTTTTTATGCGTAAATGCGTTTGTAATTTTTATGTAAATGCGTAATAAATTAAATAAATCTATATACTGTTTTATTGTAAATAACTGAATCTCTTATTTTGGTATAAAGATCTTATGTCTTTTTTTAATTGTATTTGTTTTCAACTAAATTTGTAAATGTTTTCATGTTATTAATACGTTTTTTTACAATTTTTTTTCTATTTAGGCGGAAAAAGAAATGTATACGTTATTGCAATGGTTCTGATAATACAACTGGGGAAAGTGAGGATAATATTGGAAGTGTTGAAAGCATGAACAGTCTAGAGGCACCTACACCTGACTCTCTATATAGTACCGAAACCAATGACAATGATGGCAATGACTCTAGAAACCATGAGCTTGAATCCTCAGAGTTTAGTTTATCCAGTCCACCTGCTGTTCCGACTCATTCAATTCTCAGTCCAAAAACAGTTCCTAGACTACCAGAAAGTGTGCAGTCCTTAAATGGGGATAGCCAACTCCTGAAAGTCCAGAATTTCATGGGTGACCATCCAGTAATGGAGGAAGGAGACTTATCCCATGTAGCTCTTCCAACTCCACCATCCACTGACTCATCTACTACAACCACTGTGTCTTCGTAGCAAATAACTTGATAAGATATTCTGTGTTGCTGTTGATGTTTTTATTGTTGGTTGGTGAATATTTTGTCATGATAGCATGAAACTTTTCATGGTTTGCATAGCAGGAGAGAGGATCACTGTTTTTAAACAAAAACCATTTTTAAGAATCATTGTCCTTATGCATGATATGATTCGTTATATTTAAACAAAAGAAAGTCCACAATAAAGTGGTTGTATGTAAAGATCATGAATTATAAAGTAAAAAAAGACATTTTTCCATTGTACATAACATTTTAAGCGCCCATCATATGTGAATAATCTTTTGAGAGCTTCAATTTTTGTTCTTTAGCTCAATGTTACTGTTTTTATTATTAGAGTATGCGTTTTTTAAATCCCAATCAAATACCCAAGTGTGTTCTTTCAAGTTTCCAATGAACTGTACATGTATATGTATTTTAATAATTTGTGCAATCAATATTAAAAAAGTTTTTTAAGTTTTGTAAAGTGTAAAAGATTTCCCGGTGTTGAAAAAGTTTTTGAAAATTTTAATTGCATGTAATAAATAGTACAAATCTTTTGATGAATTTTTAAAGAAATTTCTTGTGTAATATAAAGCAATCTAAATTCAATTTAATAATTTTCATCTGTTTCTGTTTATCAGTGAAAATTAATTTTCTTTTAACATTTAGGTTTTTATATGAAATAAAATTTAATAGAAAATAATGTATAATATATTGAACTATTTTTTTCCCCATTTTGACTTTTTTTGAAATTCTTCCAAATGCATTTTTGTTGAAATGATTGAGCTGAGCTTGTTTGCTAAATTAAGAAAAGTTCATTCACATTCATTTCATAAATATCTTCCTCTGTATTTGGCTGGTCACATGATATTTGCCATGCTAATTTTCTACATTTGAAAAAAATATCAAATTTATCTCAAATAGTTTGCTTAAAATAATCCTTTCGTTTAATTTTTATGAGAATGTTGTACTAAATGTGATTTTTTTGTATGTTTTTTAAAGTTCTTTTGCATTGAGCATATTGATTTTCTGATGATCCATCCACTTTACCATGAATTATTTTACTTTCATGTTAAATTTTTTTAAAAATTCATAAGAAGTTTTGATAGTTCCAGCTTCAGAAATCAATATATTGAAAAGATTTATAATTTCAAGACTGCTAAATTTTTTTAAAGTTTGATTACATAATTAGTAATTTTTATTATCCTTTTCACATGTGTAATGTACACATACGAAAAGGGTTTAAAAAAAAATGTACCTCAATCTGTACAGGCTAAAATGAACATGCAATAACATGAGATACTGCTAATTAAATTGAATGGAGGCAATTTACTATCATGTCAACAAAGTATTTATTGTAGAATGTTCGAGCCTTTTTGATTAAATATGGATGAAAACATTTTTGTCATAATTATTGATTAATAAAAATTTAAAATTTTATGGTTAGTTAAAAATTTAAAATGAATATTAAAATGCTTTTTAAATAATGGAGTTCCTTGTAACTGATTTCTTTTTATGTTGTACTACTTTCAAAGTTATTGGATAGTCTTCTCATAAATCACAGTGAATTTATATGCCCTATCATTTTAACAAGTCTGTGTAGTCCTATCATAGACAATAGAATGCATTTATAAATTATCTGTAATTTACAAACCATTTAAAATTCCGTATGACTCTGACAATCATTTATATATCTATTACCCCTTCAAAAATAGAAATTTTCTGCTCTGGTTTAAAATGCAAGACCATTTACATCCTAGCATTTTAAGAAGCCAGTTGTATCATATCTTATGTAATTATTCATCAGTGAGAATAAAAACAGTTTTATTTTGTATCTTCTATATGTTGATTTCATTATTCATCTGATACAAATAAATCCTTTCAAAAAAATTTGTTAAGCTAAACCAATTTTTATTTTCCTTTCTTGAAAATTACTGGATAATTAATTATCTTATGTAATTACAATATTTTAATGTAATAATATGAAGGAAAAAAAGAAAGAAAGAACAAGTGAAAAAGTATTTGTTATTTCAAAAAATTTGACGTAATCTTATATTTCTACAGCATTAATTACAAGTTTTTTTGGTTTTTTTTAAATGTTATACAGAGTTTTTAAATGTTAATCATTTAAACAATATTCATGCTATTCATTTAAAGCTTTTTATTAAATCACAACATAAAAATTTACCATAGTTTCAGAGTAGCATTTAATATTGAAGAATCATTTTAAGAAAGTAAATATTGGAAATCACTTTGTAGATATAATTGAACATTTAATTCTACCTTCTGTACATCTGAACTTCTTCTACATGCAGTAACTATGCAATGCATTTTGGATTTTTCAAAAAAAACATCCAATGTTTGTTTTTTTAAATTAACATGATCTAAATTTTAATTATATTAAATGAAGGTTAGTGAATCAAAATGTTGTCTTAATACTTCTAATTCATTCTAGACTCACTTTAAATAAGCTGTTATCTAGATTTCCATAGAAATGGTTTCCATGTGAAGCATGATTAATTTTGTAATGTGTTTTGCTTTGTCATATAATAATAATGAATTAATATTTAAATTATTGGGCTAATTTCTAATAAAACCTATTTTACTCATTAATAAAGTAGCCAACTTAAATTAATTAGGATCTTATCCAACAGTTGGGATTTGGAGATTTTGCAATTTAAGATCATATAAGTATTCAGTAATTGGCATGTCAGTCATTGTGAAAAGTGGCTCATATTATTGTGATTAGATAAATAAAATAGTGAAATAATTTTTAATTTTTGTAATAATATAACCCCTATACTCCTACCCCCCCCCATACACACACTGCATTTAGTTCTATCACGCATCTTTCTGTTGGGGGGGACGGATGAATTAGTGATTTTTATTTAACTCATTGAATTCATACGAGTTTTTACTTTTGTTAAAATAAGTAGAAATTAAAGTACAGGTGAATATTATAGGATATTATTCAAAACAATATATCTTGTTTACAAATCCCACTTTATAATTATATTTGCCAATGCTACAAATTTAACTAACATTAGAATTTGGGCGAAACCATCGGCTGTATTGAGCTTTCATTATATCACTTTTTCTCGGTTTTGTTGCATATAACAAAGAACAATATTGCATTTAACTTATTTCAAGATGTAAACAATAGTTCCAAGAATTGTTGCAAAATATTGTGAAAATCGAATAATCTTAAGTGAATTAAATTACCAGCTATTGATTAAGTCAAGAGAATTTCTTTTCATTGGTTTGCTATAAATTTATTAGTAAATTATTTCACAATATAATATATTGCTATAAATATTTAATATATAGCAATAATAGTATTTAATAAATATTTTGTAAATGCTACAAATATTTAAATTGCATCATTGAAATGACTTATTTTAGAGGATGGTTTAAACAAATTTCGGTACTTACGTATTAACGATACCTTGGCGACAGTTGCGGCAATAAAGAGCACACGCGCCAACCGCAGCTACAGATTTGGCGGGTTTTATTATTCAGTTTTATATTAGGCTGTTAGATTGGCGACACTTAAAAACCTCCAAGTCTGTCGCCAAGGTATCGTTAATACGTAAGTACCCAAATTTCTTTATTATTCAACAATTTTGCTTTGTCATTTGGAGAATATTAAACATAATCCTAAAAAAGTATTTTGAGATAGAAAATAATTTTCAATTAATCACATACTTCACATCAAAAAAAGTTAAAAAATTCTCTAAGTGGAGTTAATTATTTTTTTATGTGAATGGTTAATAGTTTTTCTAATGCCCACTTATAACACAATAAATCTGTGCTGCTCTTAATCTAAATAGATTGCAGCATCCTTAATTTAAAAGTTTCCTTTCACCATCAACAAGTAATATAAAAAAAAAAAATAATAAAAGTCAATTCCTACTTTCTTTTTCACTATATTGCAGAAAGTCCTTTATAAATAATTTTCATTCATATTTTTCTAAGTTTATCTGGCGCCATCTATTGTTAGTTATATATTCAACTTAAATCTAAAAAAACTAAAATTAATTAATGAATTAATATTTGAAAAAACTGTATTAACATCAAGTGTTATCCACTAAAAGTTAAAAAAAAAAAAAAAAATGTATTTGAACTTGAGTGGATGAATAAAAAATATTTTATGAACGATTGAAAATTTGAACAAGATATATATAGGGAGAGTGTGAGCTAATAGAAGGAATTGAAAAATATATGCAAGGATCTCGAATAAAAATGAATTAAAAGAATTCACTCCAGTCCCTGCAGAAACAAATTCACATCTTCTCTCCATATTTCACAATACATCTCAGAACAAACATTTCTTCACCCTTTGTCAAACCCAAATCATATTAGGCAAGCCTGAAATGTGATTCGTCATGCCCATACCCTCTGCACTTAACAATTGTCCATGAAGGCAAGTTAAACACCACCGAAATGTTATTTCCTTGAATAAAATTGAGTAATCTGGAGTTTTGTTTCCAAAATACTTGTCATCGTGCAGTTCTAGAAAACAAAAAATTGTACTTGTGATAATTTTTTTTTGTTGTTGTTATTGTTTTTGACTGCATCAAAAGTGGCATTCTCTTATCTTTGTTCATCTCCCTTTTACAAGAGAAAATACTATAACAAGTTTTCATGGTTGAATTTCATAGAAGCTTTGATATTTGATTTTTTCATATTATCTTAGCAAAACATCCGTACATCCGTGTTTATGAAGGTATGGGTATAATCAGTGGTGGGAAGACGATCATTTTTGAAGAGTCGGTTTAAAAGTCTGACTCTTTTATAACGATATTTTTTATTTTTTTAAGAATTCTTGGAAGCGACATTAAAATTAAATGTTGTGGAGACAATTGTATGGTCCAATAACACAACTAGTAGTAAGACAGTGCTTTAGATTTGCATACTGAGTAGGGCAGAACGGAGGAATTTCACGCACTGTGGTTAAAAATATAGGCGATAGCTTTGGACTACCTGTTATATCGTGAAAGGAATATATGATAAATTTAGTTTCTCGTCACTATTAGAACATTCTCTGACCTGAAAGTAATCCAGGCTTTCCTTAGAATTTTGGTCCTTCGATTTTTAAGGTATGGCTTTTTTTTTTTATAAGCATTAATAAAAATTATCAATAAATATTAACTGACCCGGTGTTTTTCATTAGAATACGGCATTTTTTGTGCACCATTTTCAATCAATACAAAATTTGTTGAAGGAATAAGTTCTGTTTGGGGTAATTATGCGCGCCATGGAACAGGTGTATTGCGTGACCCATAATAAAAACGTGTATGCAATATCACTCTATACTGAAACTCCTTTTGCCCCTAATGGATATTTTGTATATTTAATAGAATTATTAATACGAATTAAGAATCTTGAAGACTGGTTCAATAGGAAAAAAGTATAAAATCGGGCAATTTGGGGAGTTCTTTCGGAATCTATGAATCCATCTTACGAAATAAAATCCCCCTCCCTTCACTCCTAAAAAAAGAACTCGTTGACATTCCAAAGTTAGGGTATAATTTTGTTTAAGTCAGTCAAATTTAAAATGATTTAAATAAATTGACAAAAACAGCAGGTAATGATTTTTTAAACGCAATCCATATCATTGAGATAACCTGAAAGGAAAAGCAAAACCCTGTCTCTGCTTTTAACAAGTGTGATAGTCAAAAGCTATTTAAAAACAAAACTTGAAATGTACAAATTCAGCGACAAACTCATGTACAATATAGACGAGGATAGAATAATAATTTACTTCAGAAATTAACATTGCTTTAAAAACTACGACCTTCAACTCTGTTTTATTATTAGGAAACAATTATGTTTCTTAGTATCCTGGAAAGAAGACAATAAGTCGCAGTGTTTTGTACTGTAATGCAACAGGAACCCTATTTTTATAATAAAAAAAACCATCATTCTTTACATTAAATATTGTCATATGTAAGATTTTAATTTACGTTCTTTTTGTTATTCTTTATTTAAGTAATAATTGGTATTTTACTTATTATTTTAATAATTATTTCATTATTTTGATAAAACTATATGAATTTTAGATACGAGAAAAGGTCAACTTGCGTTAATATCAACACTTTTGTATTAATATTAATATTTTTCCTTATTATTCCAGCCCAAAACCGCATCCAATCAGCTTTACGCTTAGTGGTTACATTCAATAAATATTGAAAATTGGACTGTAAAATCATTATTAAATTTGCTATTACAAAATTCCCTTAGATGGGAGGAATTCCTCCTCTGAGGGTGTTTTGTGTTGAAAGACTTCTCAGAATGCAAGTTTATAAAAAACTACATTGAATCAGCAATAACAGATCTTATAGAAACTATTCTGACTTGACTAGATACTTTGAATATATGCTCGCTGATGTTGTTTTTTCTCAATTTATCCTATGCTTTTTAAAATACTACAGATAAAAGAAACTACTCTAAAACTAGACATTCTTGAACTCATTGCCTATGACAAATTCCAGTGTAACGATTCCTTTCTTTTAAAAGAAAGGAATCGTTACACATACATTCCGGCAACCAAAGAAAATAAATAAAATAGGTAAATATGAAAAAGAAAGAAATGGATAAAACAGCAGATTAAATATACCATAATATTTTAACAGTGGAACAATAATAAGAAAGTATGAAGTACAACTAGTACTTGAAATAAAAAATAATAATCCCCAGAAAGGAAAAGGGCCTCATAACTTACAGAGTTACGAGACTTTTCGTAGAAACTGAAATATCATTGCTATCTTATAATATGCATCCTCTGACTTATAATATGCATCAAATATCCTCATCAATCCTCTGTCTTATAATATGCATCAAATATCCAAGAGAAAGAAAGAATTTTATATCCGAAAGCGCTTTGTAGTTTGTTTCTTGGTTCTACATATTTCACGCTTTGAAACAAAATGTGTTCCACTGTTTCCGGACTTTTGCAAATTGGGCATAATGGAGATGAAGCCTGGCCAAACCTAAGGATAAGAAGGATATTTGTGAGAAACCTGGATAGAAGAATAGCTATTCTATTATGAAGAAACAATAAGATTGAATGTATTACAAATATAGCATCTGTTTGTTTAGAATATACAGTTTCCTATAGCTTGTCTTAAGCTATTCTAAAATACATTGATACTGGCAATTTGATACCGTTATTTTCATAGGATACATGTATTTTTTGTAAGCAAATTTAGAATACAAGAATGTCTTTTAAGTGAGTGTAAATACTACACCTTTAAAGTTGTAAAAATACGTTAACTGTTTTACAGATATATAGATATGGGTTCAATAAAAGTCAATGAAAATATTTCACAAATTCTTATAAATCTATTAGTAAATATGTACATACAATTACAGAAAAGAGTCGGGATTCGATATATAAAAACCGACTCAGGGGTTGGAATTACTTTGGCCAATTTGCTGCTTTTGGGTATGATAAATGCACTGTTTTTCAAAAAGTAAGGAAAAGTACAAAAATTTTGATTAAACTCCCTAAAATAAACTCATTTTCATAAAAAAAAAAAAAAAAAAAAAAATGCTTAACGGGACATTTTCTAATTATGGGCATTAATTTGAATTCAAGAAAATATATATTGTTTTTATTTATTAATGGAAATAATAGAAATAAATACGTGAAGTGATGTGGTTTTACATTTTTCTCACAAATATTTTCTCTAGTATCCTTGGTGTTGATTTTAGATACAGAATGGTATGTTTGGTAGATTTCTTAAAATTTATTTTAGAAATTAACATTGCTTTAAAAACTACAACCATCCATCCTTTCCATGAAATCATTATTTTCCGGGCAGACAACGAATATAATTATATAAGATATAATAATAATTCTGGGTATAATTATACAAAATATAGTAAAAAGTAACGCTGTATCACAATACAATTTGCAAATTAGTGGAGTTGCCGTCTTTTAACGAATTTTTCTTTAGAAACCTTTGTACATAAATTGACAAGTCCTTCCGCTGCGATGAAGGAATGCCACCCTTGGGGATGTTCGTTCTAATTTGTAGCGGTGAAATGCAAGTGCTGTGTAGCAGATAGCCCGTTGTACCCATTTGATAACTCAGAATCTGCCGCTATAGTAGTAAATGACACAAGTTAAAATGTCCGGGCGACCTGATGGTCAATTGGCAGAGCTCTGGCCTTCAGGTTCGATGGCGGGTTCGGCCAGCATTACTTTTTACTATATTTTGTATAATTATATTCCCAGAATTATTATTATATCTTATATAATTATATTCTTTGTCTGCCCGGAAAATAATGATGTCATGGAAAGGATGGATGGTTTTAAATTTTCCATGGCGCCCTAGGCCCTAGTTAATTTGACGCCCTTATATGTAATAATAATAATAATAATACGAATAGTAATAAGGAATTCGAATTAAATTTAGGTATTGAATTTAGGCATGAATTATATATATATATATATATATATTGTTATAACAATTAAACATCAATGGCCGCACCATGCTGAATATACCGGTTCTCGTTAGATCACCGAAGTCAAGCATCATTGGGCGCGGTCAGTACTTGGGTGGGTGACCACCTGGGAACACTGCGTGCCGTTGGCAAAATTTGGGACCTGAATGGCCGAGTGTCTAGCGCTCTGGCGCTCGGTGCCACAGGTTTCGGGTTCGAATCCCGGCGGTGCCATGGATGTTTGTAGTGGTTCGAAATCCACTTTAATCCGTAGGTCCCGGTCACCTATGACTGTAAGAGCGTCACGGAGCAAAAGTCAGGCTTCTACCTACGGGTGCTCCATCACAACAGAAGCTGCTTCATTCCCCTTCAATCATGAGCACGTATGGGCTCGTGCGCTTGGCCAGCCAAGTGGGATAAGAAACAACAACAAGAACAACACAATTAAACATACAATTTAGAATAAATTGCTTTTAATTAAGAAATAAGTCATATCTATCTAAGTAATCATATAATATATTTGTTTCTTGCTTTCATCCGTATGTATCCGTTCAGTATTAATGACATCCTCATACTTAACTTCTTGAACTAATTGTGTTTCAATGCTTAATAATGCAAGTGCATTAAGCCTGTCTTGCTTGCTGGACGTAAATAATTTTTCACTCTTTTCAGGGTGGAAAACGATCTTTCTCCAGATCAATTTGTTGGAGGAATACTTAGATAAATACGTAAAGCGATATCTTTTTTAGTATCTATTTGTTAGATATTTTAAATTTTACCACTTACACGATTAATTATTTAAAAAAATAATTCTACCCATCACATATTGACATCTTGAGGTTGTCAAAGCAAATAAAGAAGTATTAAAATTCGATCTTACAGTTGATAAAAAAAATAATCGATTTCATATTTTTGCCGCCTCGAAAATTTTGGCGCCCCTAAAAATTGCCTAGGCTCGGGCCTAAGCCTAGCTCCGTCACTGCTGGCCTTTGGTACCACAGGCTTCAGATAGATTTTATTTATTTAATAATTAAAAAGAATTTTCCGGGTGGTTTTATTTATTTTTTTAGGCTACACTTCAAATAAGAAAATAATAAATTCAAAGGGGGAAAAAAACTTACATTTTTAAGTGTTATGCTTTTTAAAGATAATTTACGAAAATTATATATATAAAAAATAATAATATAATGAGCTTACGCCAGAGACAGGATTGTTGTAAGTAATTTAATCACTGGGCGGTATGCCATTTCATGGCCGAAGAATTACTACTAATGAGTAACGAGATATCTTGTAAGCTGCGAATATACGATAGTTTCTGTAATAAGATCTTGTTAACTCTAATAACTGCCGTAATTTCAAAGTGTATGCCAATTTATGATGTGCATTAAAGGTCATATGCAAATTATAAAATTAGCTGTTTTGTCAAATGGTGATCTTATAGTATATACAATAAATGCAATATTACATTCATTAAGGGGAGAAATACATTTTAGATTCAGTTAAACGCTATTGAAAATAAAGATACAGAATATATAGTAGAACCTCTTTAAGTCGAACCTCGATAAGTCGAAAACCTCCACAACTCGAAAAAAATGTTTGTTCCCTTCCCTTCAAGCCCCCAAACCTCCATTACTCGAAATTTCAACCCTCTATATGTTGAAATAATTAGTCAATCCCCACAAGCCATTTTGGTATATATTTTCCCTCCGTGACTCGAAAAAAAAAAAATTGGACCTCTGTATCTCGAACATTAGCAATGTAACTCGATCATTTGAAACTAATTACCTCTATAGCTCGAAGAAAAATAAGTTACCGACTTTAAGGATTTGCCGACAATACACGTCATTGTTTCCTAGAAAACAATGTATGAGTATATAGTTAATAAAATAACCAATTCTATGAAATAACAACTCGGAAGAAAAAGAATTTTCTGCTATAGATAGAGAACGATCGAATTGTCTAAAGCAAAAAAAAAAAATAATAATAATAATAATAAATAAATAAATAAATAAATAAAAATAATAAACTTCTTTTTTAATACATAATATTTTTAATTTTAAGGTTGTTTTGGAATTATTTTGATTTTTTTTTATTGTAGTACATAATATAATTTTAAGTTGCAAATAAACATGTTTATTACCTCTGTAACTTGAATTTTTATTTATTTTACCTCTCTAACTCAAAATAAGTAAGAAAGAATCTAAACCTCTACAAGTCGAATATTTCCTTACAAAATCCGCGTAAGTCGAAATCCTCCATAAGTCGGAGACTCTATAATTCGAATTATTTGGCGTCTCCCTTGAAGTTCGACTTACAGATGTTCTACTGTATATATATCCTTCCTAATACTTGGGGTGTCACATGCAGTGCTATTTTCTGATATTCACAGTTAATTACAGCGACATGATTTTTAACCCATCTGTAATGCATATACATGCAATATGCTCATCATGAATGATTCTAAGTAATGGATACATATTTTAAGAACAATGTAATAGAGAATGACGCAGATAGAGTGGGCGGGGATGCAGAAGTTCACCATGACTCTTACTTCTGTTTGTTAAGATCTCGATCTCGCGCCGATTTCAATTGTATGTTTTCGAAACTCAGTCAGACAGTAGTTGTTTCTACAAAATGAGCTAAGTAGCGGTCTGAGTAAATCAGAAAAAGCCTTCGACAGAGAGCGGCATTCCTAGAAAAAAAGACCACAAAAGCACCACGGGAGATGGGGTTTATTCGAATGTTTGGAAGTTGTCCTTCACAGACAATGGACCCAACGTTAAAGAGCGGGCTCGTTTTGCTTGCTTAATGAGGCTGTCTCCAATCATTTGTTTTTCTTTTCATGATCGGCTTGCCTTGCTGACAAAAGACCAGGAAAAACGCTCTCTTTCGGAAGACCTTGGAAGTCGGTTTTCTGTCCACACCGGATGGCAGGAAGGACGCATGCGTCGCCTCCAGGATCAAGCGCGGGAAATACGGGCGTGAATGCTAATGGAGGAACAGGAGTTGCGCAACAGGTGGTAACCTTTTGTTTGTGTGTGGTGCCTCGGGCGAACTTATGTCAGAGGCAGCTGGTTGAAAGCAGAGAGAGAAAAAAACCAAGAAAGCGAAAGTGTTTTGCTTCAGTGGGCTTTCAGAACAAGTAGTTTTGGAATGTTTTCCATTCAAGACGAATTATATTAGATTAGTAGAAGAATCATTTCTTTTTTCAATAAGGAAGAGGGTGGAAGGAGGGTGAAAATCACGTGTCTTCAAAAAAAGAATGTTAACACAGATCTTTTATGTATTCGTTGCTTTTGGTTTTTACATGAAAAGCTTTCGGATTTTTTTATGTTTATTTTTAATTTTATGCCAAGATAGATTCTAGTAGAGGCAATAATCTGAAAAACAAAATAATTGGAACTGTGTACAACTACAACGAGGTTATTTATTTATTTATTATTTTAACCTTTAAAAATTATTGATAAGACTGTTGATGTTGACGTTTAAAAATTTGGAGCTATTTAGTCCCTAGGGCTCCATCTCCAAAACAACAGGAAATAAACAGTTGAAAATATTTGAATATCGCCCATTATAAAATTACAAATTTACAAAATCATAAAACAATTTACAGAAACATTCAAAAAGGAAAACATAGAGAAAAATTTTACTATGTTGTTTAAAAAATCTTTATACATATAATTCTTCTGTACATGTGTTGTCACTGAACTTCTCCTAAACGGCTTGACCGATTTTGATGAAATTTTGAGTGTGTGTTTGAGTGGGCCCATGGATGGTTTAGATTCGGAATTGGACCCGGTAGGTGGCTCTGGAATCGGGTTCAGTACGTGTGTTTGTTACTGAACCTCTCCTAAACCGCTTGACCGACTTTGATGAAATTTTTTGTGTGTATTTGACAAAACATGGAGAATGTTTTTATGCTATCCTCTTTGTTTAAGTCGCCACGAGATGGTGCTGCAGTCTATACCGTTCAACCAATCGCTTTGAAAATTTGTAATAATATGTATTCGAATATGGAAAATATGTTGGCACTATCCACTTTATTGTTACTTGCCACCAGATGGTGCTACAGCATTTCACCCTATATACCGTTCAAATGATATCCATGAAAGTTAGTATGCACATATTGGAACGTGGAAAGTATATTCGCGATATGTAATTTTCCACAATTAATTTTTTTTTTATAGTGAAATGTTCGTTCACATAGACGTAGCTCATAGTCTTTATTAAAGTGAAGCCAAACGATGCATTCCTTCGTAGTTTTTTATAGATAAAGTTAAGTTTTTAAAATGCTTTTATCAGTAGAATCAATTTTAAATCTGATTTTATATTCAAACTATATCATTTGAGAACTTCTAAATTTAATCTCTGCATATGGAGAATAGAAAGAAAAAAATAATTAGACAACTAATTTTTTCCTAGATAAAATCGATTAAATCTTTTTAATAAATAAAGAAACTTTATGAAAAGTTTTGTTAGATTATTATAAAATTTTTAAACATAAAAAATGATCGAAAACTACATAATCGTTTATTAAAGTAGCATGGTTTTAACATCTTTTGTAAACATCTAGCTCTTAATTTTACAAAACGAGTAGTAAAAGTAATCGTAATCCCACTTTTAATTAATGAAAAAGATTATTTAATTTCTAACGGATAGAAAATAATTACGGTAAATGTTTTGTTGAATGAATTAAATGAATAAAAGAAACAATCATTTAAAAACCTACAAGTTAGAAATATATTTAAAACACTATGGATCAAATAAAATATAATTTTATTTATCTTTATTCCTTCTGTAGTATGTCAGTCAGATTTTCAAAAGTTTCATCAATAACATTTTCAATACAATTTACAACATGACAGTGTCATTTTACGTAATCTTATTAACTATTAAAAAGTTAAGCATTTTTTATTGCGTTGCTGTTTCTTATCGCACTTGGTAGATAGCAACATCTAGACCAAGAACTTAGGTGGTCTCATGGAAGGATAGGGGCGGGCAGCTTCTGCTGTGATGGAGCACCTGTAGGTAGAAATCCGACTTGCCTCTGTGACGCTGACGATTTTTTATGGGGTAGGGCTGTCAGCCCAACGCTCTACTGTCATATTAGGCAGGGTCCTACGATTTAAAGTGGATTCCAAACCCCTACAGACATCTATGCCATCCCCGGTATTCGAACCCGAAACCTGTAGCATCGAGGGCCAGTCACTCAGCCATCAGATATCACATTAAATCGTAACATAACTGAAATTCACTCTACACGTGATATCTCCTACATTTTGAGGAAATATTTTAATTTATTTTTGCTACCATATCCGATTTCTTCCCAATTGATTAATCTAAAAATAAATATTGCAATGATTAAGTTATCAATCTAAACATCTTCCAGTAATGTAATTTGATTCACATCTGACAGAAAAGAAAAGAATGCTGTATATTTTTTTTCTTTTTCTTCCATTCATTCCCGAGAATCAAAATGGGCGGGAATTCGGTTAAGTGTTGACACGAAATGAGGAGGTGCGCAGCAAAATGTGCAATGAAGTTTGAACAAGAATTGCGAAGTAATAATATTGTTTTTTCTTCTTGTGCAAGGAAGGTTGGCGTGGGCGAGGGGGTGGCCGCCGCACCTTGGCCTTGGGGGAGCTAGAAACGGAGATCGGACTCCCGTGAACGGACATTCGTTCACCATGCATGGCCGAGAGATGACCACTGCGGCTCTGATCTTACTCTTTGTTCTTTCCGCTCCGTTAGGTAAGTGACCAGGATTATGTGAAGTTATTAGAATTTTGATGTTCAAATAAATGATAAATTTAATTAAGAAATGTTTTCTAATTATTATTAGATTAAATTATGTATTTAATTAACTTTATTTCAAACATTTATTATATTTTATTATTTTACAGAAAATGTAAATATGTACCAATTTTAGTATATGCACATAATCTCCAGTTTCCATCCTCCTAACATGCAGTTTTATTATTTTTACTGAAAATGTAAATATATACTAATTTTAGTATACATTATATGCACATAACCTCCAGTTTCTATCCTACTAATCTTTCAGTTTTATTATTTGCTATAATTTCACTTTTTTGCTTTAATTTTACTTTAATTTTTACTTTTACTTTTTTGACTCTTATTTTTTGCTATAATTTTAATATACACTTTCGCCATTCAGTTTTATTGTTTTTACAGAAAATATAAATATGCACCAATTTTAGTATACATTATATACACATAATCTTCAGTTTCCAACCTCCTAATCATTCAGTTTTATTGTTTATTATAATTTTACTTTTTTGCTTTAATTTTACTTTTACTTTTTTACTCTTACTTTACTTTTTACTTATTTGCTATAATTTTACTATTTAGTTTTAGTGTTTTTACAGAAAATATAAATATGTACCAATTTTAGTATACATTGTATGCACGTAATCTACAGTTTCCATCGTCCTAATCTTTCAGTTTTATTGTTTTTACCAAAAATGTAAATTTGTACCAATTTTAGTATACATTGTATGCACGTAATCTGCAGTTTCCATCGATCCTAATCTTTCAGTTTTATTGTTTTTAACGAAAATGTAAAAATGCATAAATTTTAATATGAATCATATAGATAATAATTTCATAATTTTTTTCAATCTAAATATTAATTCCAATATTATTTATAGATCTTTCTAAGATTTTTAGTTTCCTGCAAATTCATTCCAACACATTGAGATTAGGAATATTTTTGACGCAAGTTTATGTCATTGAACTGCATCTTTTAAACGCGGATATAGTTGAGTAATAAAATTTTTAAATTCTTAAAGTTACGAGTGTAGTTTCTCTTTGATTAATAATTTAGTAGCTAAATGTCTTATTTTAATAATTTTTAAGAATAAAATTAGGAGAATTATTTTTGTGCTGTATCAAGACAAAACATTAGTAAAAATTTCAGTAATTCGATAGTTACTTTGAAAAATACAATGCCTTAAAATTTTTATTTTCAGACGAATTTCATTAAGTTAAACATTATAAACTTTCCTAATTTAGATGAAAACAAATTTTTCTTTTCATAGCATGGATTAAATATATTTTTTATAACATAATTTTTTAATTTAATATGTTAATTCATTTAACTAATTTTTTAAAATTGAGCTTTATTTTAAACTTTTCAATAAAATATTTTTAAGAATTTTATTTTTTCTATTATAAAGGATAATTTGTATCAATATTCTTCTATTCTTATTCTAATTATTATTTGAAGCATATAATATGAAAAGTTAGTTATCGATGAAATTAACGTTGGTTATTATGAAAAGTTATATTATTTCATCTTATGAGAAAGAGGTATTTTTATTCTTATCATTATTAGAAGTTATATCGGGTCGTCACTGATGAAATTTGTAGGAAAAAAAGGCAAAGTTGATAGATAACTTACAAATATGAGGAATTATTCTATTCATCTAAGTATGCACCCACATTGACTATGCACTTTTACCATTTAAGCGGCAGGTTGTTTTGGATGGTGGTATAAAACCCTGACGGACGAAACGAATCAATGAATTTCTGGAAAGTCAGTTTTACAGCATTGTTGGAATTAAATTGTTTTCCTATTAAAAAGTTGTCCAAATTGAGGAAGAATTGGTAGTCAGTGAGGGGTTTAGTGAGTATGGAGAATGATGAAGAAGTTTCAATTCCTGTAGTTTTGCGACAGTCATTTGTGCAGTGTGTGGTCTAACGTTATCATGCAATAAGATAGGAGTCGATCTGTTGACCAATCTAGGCAGTTTTTCTTAACGTTTTTGTATCATTTCTTCCTGCTAGTTGCACTACATTTGTGCTATGATCGATGTGGTGGGTTTTATGAAATCATAATGGATCACCAAACACTCACGATCAGCTTCTTTTGATGAATATTACGCTTTGGAGTGTGTTTTGTTTATTCATCATTGTCCAAACACTATGTTGAACGTTTACGATTCTCATATCGATCCATTTTTCATCACAAATGACAATTCGATTAAAAAAATGGATCAGTTTTGGGACGAGAGAGCAACAACAAGCAAGCTTCCAAACGTTTTGGTTCCTGTTCTTCATTAAATTCACTTGGAACCCACTTATCCAACTTTTTACTTTGACGATTTCACCTAAATGAATTAGTATTGTTTGCTACCAAAACACCAAATAACACCAAATTTCAACAATAATTGATAGGTACTCTGAGATGGGTCAGACTCAACGGAGACCATTAGTTCATCATTATTGATCTTTGATTTTGGACGACCGCATGGTTCATTTGTGAGGTCAAAGTTATCTGTGCGAAATTTGGCGAGCTAATTTGCTACTGTAATAGCTAGTAATATTAGAGCCAAATACAGTATTAAAGTTTAGCTAGGTCTACCATAGCGTAATTCCCACATAAAAACTTATACTTTGTTATAGTACGAATTTTCGACCGTCCCATTTTCAAGGATGAAATTAGAATTATTTTTATAATATATTTATTACAATTTTTGTTTCAAAATTATTTTTTTTTGAATTTTAAAATATTTTTTTAGAACTTACAATGATTTATTTAAATAAGCAAGGTATATAACTTTATTAAAAAACCCCCATTAAAATAAGCCAATGTCAAATAATAAGCTATTTAAAGTGGACAATATTATTAACTACAAATTTCCTCCTTGCCAATCCAATACAATGTTATTCAAATTATATGTAACATTATTTAATGTGAATATTATTATATTCACATTATATATATATTTCTGTTTTATATTATAAATAAAGGTATAAATTTACTTTCAAAAAACCCTTATGTCTTACTTTTCATTGCAAAAATTTTCTTAAATATAAACTCAATAATTATTTGTTGAACTTTTTATATAAATTAAATGCTATAGAGTTTAGTAAGATGCTAGCAACAAAAGTATTGATGCTTTCTTAATTTAAAAAATACGTTCGACATTTTGCATTGTCTTTGTCGCATCATCTAGTTAGAGCAAATTTCTATGAAGAAGTAATGTTTCCGAAATAATAATTGCGGCAATCTGATATGTTTCAATAAATCGGTTATTAAAGTTTATTATTAATTTATTAAAATTGAGCTTTATTTAAAACTTTTCAATAAAATATTTTAACCTAATTATTAACATTATTTTGACCAGATAGTTTGATATAATTGTTATTCAATAATTAAAACATAACTCTAAAAAAAATTTATTTTTCGTAAAAAAAAAAAAATGGTCATTGACGAAACTATTGTACCAGACTATTGTATTGTAACTATTGTACCTATTGTATTTGACCAGATAGTTTGATATAATTGTTATTCAAAATTTTAAACATAACTGTAAAAAAAATTTATTTTTCGTAAAAAAAAAAAATGGTCATTGATGAAACTATTGTACTTTTATTCACAAAACCGTTCTTGGTTATTAAATTTGAAATTTGATCAATATTAAAAAAATATATATATGAGGAGCTATCAAAATTAAAACGATATATGAGCAGACATTAATATTAAAACGATATATGAGGAGCTATCAACATTAAAGCGATATATGAGGAGCTATCAACATTAAAGCGATATATGAGTAGCTGTTAATATTTAAACGATGTACTATGAGGAGATATCAATATTAAAACGATAATGCAATAATACAATGGGGTATATGAAACAGTTAGTGAATTTTCGTTCAATCAATTGAAAACTGCTTGTGTGGCGTAAAAAAAGTGTGAAATAAAAATTTCTGATTACTCATATCAAAGAAAGCAATAAGCTTCACCTTAAATTCCATCTTAAATAAATCATACTAATTAAGGATTCAAAAGAAAAAATTTATATTCATTCATGTTCTGACAAACAAAACATTTTTAAAAAATGTAAAATGTCCTGTAATAAAAAATGGTTGGCTGATCAGTAATGTCTCGTAATAATAGGTTACTAGGGAGATATGTCTATCAGAACCAAGTCACACTCTGATTATCACCGATTTTTCTTTTCAAGAGAAAATTAAATAAAAAAATTCTTTGGAATCAACAAGTGTTTCTTGAATGAAATCGCCAAGGACAACTTAAAGAAAAAGAAGTAGATATTTGAAAACTCGTAGTACGTTTATTTAAAAATTAGAAATTTTAATGTTAAAAAACGACATTTATCAAGTTTGGATATTGTAATACAGGCAATACGTATATGACACGATTTCATCGTAGGATCGGAAGAATCGGAGAAAATTACGTTAAAACATTCCAACAGCAAATTTTGAGTATTACAGAAATATTTATATAACGAAAGACTTTTTAAGCCTTAAATTTTTCGATATTTTTTAGTAGTGGTAATTTAATATGGACCCTGATGGCCGAGTGACTAGCGCTTTGGCGCTCAGTGCCACAGGTGTCGCGTTCGAGTCCCGGCGATGCTATGAATGTGTGTAGTGGTTCGGAATCCACTTTAAACCGTTGATTCCAATGTAATACGACTGTAGAGCGTTGGACTTAGGGCTGACAACCCTACTCCTTAAAATAAAACCTTCTCCTGTTTCAGAATCTGCCAGTAGGCAGACAGCATTGGTCCACCAAGGGCTGTCACGCCGATGTAGAAGAAGAAGGTTATTTAATACGAGTGACAAGCTCTCAGGGATACTGGTTTCAGGTTCGAGTCCTAACGAGCTCGTGGATGTTTGTATTGTTCGAAATCTATTTTGTACATTTTAAACCGTAGGTCCCGGTCTAATATGACTGTACAGCGTTGGGTTGACAACCCTACCCCGTAAAATGAAAATATCTCATGTTTCGGAATCTGCCAGTAGGTAGAAGGCCATAATCCTACATGGACTATAGTGCTAGGGAGTTAGTTAGCTTATTTAATATTTTTCCGCCATATAAACATTTGTTATGTTATATAGATGGGCGTACATCGGTTTTTACGGTACGATCTTGGCTTTATTATATTTTATTATAGTAATTTTATACTATATTAGAAAATGATTATTTGATAATATTATAATAATCATTTTCTTTTCGTTGTATTAGAAAGAAAACGTTTTCTTTGAATCTCTTTATTTCTAAGAAACAGCTCTATATTTCCTCACGGTTTTTTTTTTCTTATAACGGTTTATCCCTTTTTCATATATTTCACTTTTTCTATCTCTTCTTTACATTTATAACTTGTAGCTGTAAAGTTCCTCAGGAATAGTTGTGATTATTTTTTTTTGTTTTATATTATTGATTTCACATTATTTCTGTGATCGTTTTCCAGCACTATAATTACTTTGTTTGAATTACATTTTTATTTTCATTAAAATCTGTTTTACGATTCGAATCGACAAATATTAACTAAATTTTAAATCAGTTTGTTTTATAAAGGAATCCTTATAATTTTTGTCTGTAATGTAAATACAAAATCATTAGAATTTACATTATTTTCAACAGATGTATATATATCTGTTGAATATATATATATATAATAATTTGATTACAATAAAATTGAACCTCATTATTTAATTTTCTTGAAATTGTAAATATTGTATTTTCTGTATGTTCTTGAATATATATAAAACTCATAGAGCAATTAGAAACAGAAAAAATTAAAAAATTTTTTTTTTTTTTTTTTTCATTTCTTGACAAACTATTTCTCTGAATTTATATTGCATATCTGTTTTTCACTTTCAAAGCATATCTACATATTCTAAATTTATTTCCATAATGCTGATTTAGAAAGCAATGGTTTTCGTCTCAAGTATTGTTTTCTGATGATTAAAATAAGTATAATTCTTACTGATAATATTAACAAATTTCACACCCAATTAAAATCATCAGCTTTATTTTTAATATCAACATGTAGTAACATTCTTGTCAAAATAAAGTTATGATTTAAGCTTAGTTAAATCATAACTTTCGTTTTAAAAAAATCGTCTTAAAAAAAAAAAAAAAAAAAATCTCCCATCACAAAAAAAAATGCATTTTTACATGTCTAAATTGTTTGTTAAAGGTATTTTCAGTAAAAAAAAAATTCTAGAAATCATTAAGATAGCTTCCGTTCAAAATTCACTAAATAAACAGTCAAATAAATTATAACTTGGGAAAAAACCCAGCTAAATGGAAATAAACATTGGACAAAATTCTCTATCAGCGTGTGCAATATATATATATATTGATGTGTAAAATACAAACAAAATTAATTACATAATTTCAAAACGAATTATAATCAAATTAATGAACGAATATTGAGAAAATGAGTTTTCATCAAAAAAAAAAAAAAAAAAAAAAAACTAACCTTTTAGGTTATTTAAGCTATTGAAGTTAAGAATTATTCTTTTAATGTGATTTTAATAATGTTTATTGTTGTTGAATTTATTGAGTTTTGAAATTTTCGCATCTATTTTCCAATTTATTTTATTTATTATTAATATTTTGGTATTTTTAAATTTTATGTATTTATGTAAATTAGAATTTTTTACTCTAAAAAACTGAAATTCATTTCTTCCATTGCATTATTGAAAAATTTAAGAACAATTTTTCAGCTGGTGATTTCAGTCATTTGATATGATATAGTATGATATCATTTGATATGACGGCAATTAGTCAAGAATGGATTAAAGTTACTACACAGAATATTACTTTTTAAACTGAATCAATTACGAATACCTTAATTTGAAAAAATAAATAAATAAATAAACCTATAATGAAGTGATTACCTGTAATTATTCTGCCTTTAATACCTCAAAATCATGAAATGAATTGATTTGCTTATAGTAAGTAATCATAATGTTTCTTGAATTTTTAAAAATTTTCATTGATAAAAGATTTATTTCTTTCACAATTATTTGTATCATGTTTTAAATATTCTGTTTATGTATATAAAACTGCAAAATCGCAGAATAAGGGCCGCTGGGATTTGGCGTCAAAAATTCATTTCGCCAAACTGCGCTAAGAAATGGGTTGCGACTGTAAATGAAGTGAATTGCAAACAGTACAAGAAATCCAGGTTACTATATTTGGCGACTTATCGCTTAGTTGGGGCTACAAAAAAGTCGCCTAAACTCAACGGCCCCTATTTTGCGATTTAGCCTATTTTACAAAGGCGCTATTGTGACATTAAGACGCTTTGAATTAATTGATGAAAACTGAGAACATTTTCTAAAATTTCATTCGAACTTTTGAACCAAGATTTTCACATGCCTGATCTGAATTCTTCATGAGTCATTTTTACAAGGCCACATTGCGGTTGATAGGCTTCAATCGCTTATGTAGATTAGAGTTATTATTAATATGCGTGAAACATAATTTATTAAAACCAATTTTATATTTTCTATGTTACTAATAATTTTTCTGTTTTTATTCTAAGTACGCCTATTTTGTAATAAAAATCAATAACAATTAAAACGGTACTTTATACTTAGTCATTCTTGCATTGTTTTGTAGATGCAAAGATACAAACAATTTACTGGTTACTGTACACGAAAAGGTTATTCAAAGGTCATTAACAGACAACAATAACCGGAAAACGTCATATCTAAAATTCTGAGGATAATTAAGAAGCTTTATAACCTTCACTTAAAAAGTAAGAAATAATATTTGATTCGTCATTTCACTTCCTGTTGAGAAAGCGGATATTATTTGTGGTTTTCTGCATTTGAAAACAATCCCATTTTTTCGTTTTCCCTCATTTGGGAGCAATTCAATTCATAGAATAAATTATTAGATAAAGCATCTCCATTCATAAAATAAATTTATAGACAACTATGAAAAATAAAAAGAGGAATGAATGAATGTATTCGAATTTTTACTTGTTTAAGAATATCAGTTACAAATAAACTTAAAATATATATAGATATATACCTATTGGCTGAAACAGTAAGCGTAAAAAGTATTCATACACCTACATTTGCATTTAAAAAATGCAAGAAATTTTAATTCTTGAAGTAAAATTTTTTTAAACTAAGCCAGCTAATATGCATGCAAATATTTATTTGTTGTTTTATATTGTTTGTTGTTATTTCCATTAAAATTAATTTTTCACATATTAAGAACAAAAATATCATTTATCTAACAATATAAAAAATATTCATACAGTATATTTTGTGGATGGAAAAACTTTTTACAGATATCTGATTTCAATAAAAGTTATTTAATTTATTTCACAAATTTTCTAAATCAGAGTATACATCAGAGTTCATAAAATTATGGTAAAGGGTCAGGAGTTAAGGGTCAGGAGTTAAAGGGTCAGGAGAATTTTAAAGCCTGCTGATTCAACTCTTTGAATTAGAAGCCAATGTCAATTGATTTTAAAGCATTAACAGTTGTAGACGTTAGCAGTGGATAGGCCCCTTAGCAGTTAATTTCAACACTTCTTAAAAAATTCAAATTTTTTGACAGGGAAAAGGTTGATTAGCGTATCTCCCAGAGTTACATTAGATTTAACTCCAGTTGAATTCAATTCTCGCGCTCGTTGCTGCGTTATTTTTTACTTAAAAAATTCTTTGCCAATTCCAATTTTTTTTTTTTTTTTTTTTTTTGAAAATTTCTATCTCTTGATAGTTATTATTTATTTATTTATTGTTTTTAATATCATATCTATATTGATACATAATACACACATTTTTTATACATTTATTTTTTTTTTATCAATAAAACTTGTTAAAGTAGAGTATGTTAATTAAAATTGAGTAATAAGGGATCAACTCTGCTTGTAGTATGTTTAATTATTGGACAAGATATATTTTTGCTAAGAATGTATTTTTAAACTAGTATATCGATGAATTAACAGATCGTTTTTTTGTAGATAAATTTATGATACATTTAAGAAAGAGTTGTTAATATTTGAGTATAAAACAGTTTACATATTCAAATCCATATTTGTTTTATTAATCTGTTTTAAAGAATTTCAATAATTTTTTATAAATAGACAGACATTTTATTTTATTAACCAACATATTCATTATAATTAAAAATTTTTAACAACAAATATTTTCTAAAAATACTGTCTCTTTTAATAAATATTTTAAAAAGAGAAACTACATCAAAATGCGCTTGTTTAATAATTTTAATCCAATGTCTTGAATATGAAAATTTAATTTTATGCAGGTAAAAAAAAAAAAAATTAATAACACAATATAACACAAAAACGTAACATTGGTCTCTGATAAATATATTCTATGTTAAAATTCAAATTAACACTGTTGGTATTCGTCTATATAACTTATCGATCTTCTTTTTTAATGGCGCAACAGCCCCAAGGTGGGCCAAGGCCTACTGCCTGATGTCAGATCTCGAGGCAGGAGACGGGATAAGGTTGTCGTTTTAGGTTGTAGTTTTTACGGAGTAGGGTTGTCAGCCCTACACTTAACAGTCATATTAGAACCGGTACATACTGTTTAAAGTGGATTCCGAACCACTATAATCATCCATGGCACCGCCGGGACTCGAATTCAAAAATTGTGGCACTGAATTAATGGCCAAGTGACTAGTGATGTGCCGTAGTCACTTGGCCATTAATTTGGTTTGGTTTGTCGCTCTACGGTCATCTTTATGCACACGAGGGCTAAACAGATCGGGACCAAGAATTTAAAGTGGATTCCGAACCACTCACAAACATCCATGCCACTGCCAGGATTCGAACCTGAAGCCTGTGATACCAAAGGCTAGAGTGCTAGCCGCTTGGCCACTAGGCCACCACATTTGGCCATTAAACTCCATATAACTTATCCGCCCATTGAAAAATTACGATGTACTAAATTTAATGGTTAAAAATAACCGTTAATTTATATTAGCATGAAAGTTAACGTCGCTTACGATAATGATCAGTTTTTCCCATCTCCTTATATAAGTGCTATAAAAATTCATATTTCCGAATCAAATAACTGTAGAATGTTTACTGTTGAATTTTTTTTATCTTGCAATAAAACTATTTCTCTTTCTCATTTCAATGTACAAAAGGCCCGACCCATTAGAATGTTCCATCCGACTGCTTCCACCGGAGTTACGTAACATCCTGCCGAGTGAAAAAGACAACAAAAAGACCGTTCGTGCTTTTTACACCTTTCATTGAATATTCCTTCATTCACGTGACAATTACACGCTCGACCGCCCGTTCATTCATGTACGAAATATTACACGGACATTAAGTTGTTTACCGTAAACCGCCTGGCTAATTCATTTGCAGTTCACACTTAATGAATGGTTTAAGGTAAAAATGAATGGCAAATAATGCATTTTCATTTATTAAATATATGCCTTAGGGTAGAACGAGGTAGATATACATGGTTATCTAGTAGATTAGGTCAATTTATTTATCGTAACCAAATAACTCATAGCTTTAACAAATCCCTTTTTTTATGAGTATTTATTTAAAACTGGTACAAAAAAAGGGTTTGCATTCGTAAGAAATAATAAATTTTTCCTAAAAATATATTTTTTTAATTTATTATTTCATGCATTATTGTTATCTTTCGAATCATACACACACGTTTTTGAAATGCTTATTATTTCTTTGTATATTTAAAATATTTTTGTACATTACTTTTGTTAATTTATTATATAAAGTAGATTATATCAAGTAAATTTCTTTATTTTAATTTTTCTTTATTGTCAGTTATTATTAGGATTTTTTTTTTCTTTTGGCCTTATTTTCTCTTGGTTAAATTTATATTATCAGTAATGTTTATTTGGGTCTGAATGATCGAGTGTCTGAAGCTCGATGCCACAAGTTTCGGGTTTGAGTCCCGACGGTTCCATGAATGTTTGAGAGGTTCGGAATCCACTTTAAGCCGTAGATCCCGGTCTCATATGATTGTAAGAATGTTACGGAGTCAAGTCAGACTTCTATCTGCGGGTGCTCCATCACAACAGAAGCTGTCCCCTTTCCCTCCATCCATGAGTAATCTACTCATGGATGGAGTAGAAGTTTGACTTGAAAATTCTGTTATGATGATAAGAGTGAATATACTCATTATCCCATCAGTAGATTACTCATTGAATGTCCATACCGCACTACAGGGCACTGAGGATTAGACACACACTCACATACATATTGTTTATTTATACATTCGTATCAGTGACTAGCACTTGAAAATCATTAAATGATTATTTTCTTTAAGCTTGTATTAGCGATTGAAAAATATTAGCGCTTTTAACCAGATATGCGTATTAATGTTTGCCTTTGAATTTCGGATAGATCAGTAAAATAGAAGCTTAATTTCTACACAAAATGTAACCTTATTGGCAAAAGGTATATCAAAGAAAAGTTTAAAAGTAAGAATTAAAGTTTTATGTCACAGAAAAGTTCATGGACGATTAGTGACAGTTCATTTGAAACGGACGAGCAGATCGTCCTTGGATGGCAGGCAGTAACCAAAGTAAATTGCAAATTCAAATTATTCTATAAGCTACATTATACATTGCATAAGTTGCATTAACTCGTAAAATTTATTTTTCTATTGTTGAACATTATGCATACGCCGTCATATTCGTGGTTAATCTCCATGACCCTAATGTCTTTATATGTCTATGGAATATTCTTTTTAAAAAAACAAGAATCAATTTAAAAGTCGTTTGAAATGGACCCGTAAGGATCCGTATTAAACAATTTGAACAAAAACAAATTTTTTCTTTCGTCGTAAACCTGTAGTTTAGTTTTACGGGAAAACTTAGTTACTTAGTTCCTTTACTTAGTTTTTTTGTTTTTGTTTGTTTAAATAGGAAAAGAAGATCAACAACAAATACGAATCCTGTCCCCCCTCCTTTACATAATTCGCTTCTGAAAAAATTTTAATGTTAATTAAATAATTGGCAAGGAATGATGCAGATAAAGTATTTAAAATTCAGTATAGAATATTAGAATAGAATTTTATTCTTTTGTTTTACTTTGCCCTCCAACCAACTACAATGAACTGATTTTTCTCAGTATTAATTAAAAACTTTTTCAAAATAATAATGAAGACCTTAATTATAATATATTAGAGCTTTCAAAAATATTTAATCCATCAAGCGCTATAGATTATACTGATTTTCAATGTACTGTATTTTCCTACCTATAATGAGCAAGTGTAATTTTTGGTTTCCAAAAATAAACGCCAACGGATGATTATATTCTTTATATTATAATTTATTGTAGTAACTTTTAGGGGTCAAAGTTTTTCACTTTTAAAGAGCATTTTTAATATCACAATTGTATAATAAATATTATAAATTTAAGGTAGGGAAGAAGGTATGGATGTAGGAAAGAAGATATGCATGTATGAACTATGGTGAAAACAAAAAGAGAAGATATTTTTCTGACCATTTGTTACGAAAATCTTGATGTGCATCGCAGTTCATTATTAACTTTCTTTCTATAAAGACTTTCTGATTCTGATCTATAACCTCATTCCAGACCTTTTTACACACGATGTTTAATACTTATTGCACCTTGTCTGCTTTTGTAGAAACATGGCTCCCTTCTATCGTCTACAACCGTTAAGTTTCTTTTCTTTTGCACACAGGATTGTTAAAAAACCGTCTACCATAGTTGCCTATAAACCGCATATGAAATTCTTAAGTTTTTTAACTCATAATCCAGGGTTATAGGCGGAAAATTACAGTATTTATATTCTCTTTTCTACTTTGTTTATTCAATATGTTAATTACTAGCAAATATAACTTGGCCTTATTTGACCAATAAATGTTATGATGTGTTTTGGTACGATTAATTGGTAAAAATATTCATACTGACTGAAAATTTCTATTTAGTAAAATTTTAAGAGAAGTATTTTTCATAGACCATACAATTCTCAATATTCAAATTTCTAAGCAGGTAAATGTCGATATTTTTTATAAAACATAAATATCTTAATAAATCATTGATTTTGTTATAAAAGTTACTTTATTTAATTAAAAAAGAGTTAATTAAATCTTTATATGATTTTTGGTTATGTATAAAATAAAAACATCCTGAATTCAGAAAGAAATAGATTTTTATGTATTGTAGTTTATAAATACAAAGACGCCCACATTACATTTGTAATGATTTATTTTTTTATCTAAGTTGGCAAAAGTTTCAATTAATTACCGAAATTCCTAAATGAAATGTCTTTGATAAAATGCAATAAAAGTGTTTTTGGAAAAGTATAAAGATTTAAAAAGACCATTTGGATATTCACAGTTTCATTTATAGACTTGAAGAGCTCTCAGCTCAACCAAGTGGGATAAGAAACAACAACAACAAGAAGATTTCTTCAAAGCATTCCACGTCTTATTACCATTATGAAGTATTTTTGCTGAATATACCGGTTCTCGTTAGATCACCGAAGTTAAGCATCATTGGGCGCGGTCAGTACTTGGGTGGGTGACTACCTGGGAACACTGCGTGCCGTTGGCAAATTTGGGACCTGAATGGCCGAGTGTCTAGCGCTCTGGCGCTCGGTGCCACAGGTTTCGGGTTCGAATCCCGGCGGTGCCATGGATGTTTGTAGTGGTTCGGAATCCACTTTAAGCCGTAGGTCCCGGTCTTCTATGACTGTAAGAGCGTCACGGAGCAAAAGTCAGGCTTCTACCTACGGGTGCTCCATCACAACAGAAGCTGCTTCCTTCCCCTTTAATCATGAGTCCATATGGGCTCGTGGGCTTGGCCAGCCAAGTGGGATAAGAAACAACAACAATGAAGTATTTTAATAAATACTTCATAGTGGTAATAAGACGTGGTAATAATGATAATCATTTCGCAATAGTATAATACTATATCATCTTCTCTCTTCAGGTGTAGTGGCCCAGGAAGAAGAATGCGACGATGGCGCAATGCGAAGATGTCGACGAGATGGACTTGAAGCCGTAGAAGGGCGCAAAGATAACGATCCTTGCAGGTGAAAATGCTTCTCTTGAAAATTTGAGCTTAACTTTACAAAAAAATTTTGATTTCCGATTATATTTGAAACCACCCTTAAAAAGGGCATGTTATTTCACTTGGAGAAAAATTATCACCTTTCAAATGGGTATTCTGGAAGGTTTGAAAGATTTTACATGAATTGTAAAGGTAGATTTTAAAAAGAAAACCATCTAAAAACAAACCATTTTTGCATAAGAAATGTGACTTTCATAAGATGACTTTTTTATGATTTTTACAGATTATAGGAAGAAATAAAATGGAATGAATGCTATTAAGGTTTATTAGTTATAACAAATATTTAAAGTTGCATCCATTTCAGTTGCCTACTATTTTGTATACAACTTCTTATCGTTAATAGCAATTTACAATTTATGTTCGATAGGTACTCTTCGGAGAAAATGAGCATGCTTAAAGAACACCCTCTTATAACCTTTTGCTCTATTTGTGGTCGGCTCGAATTAGTTTCCCATTTCTTAAAATTTATCTAAGCCGCTTTAACAGCCTTATATATAAACTCATGTTTGTGAAAACTGCAACACCATGAAGGACTTACGCGAGTGAGCTGGAATTTTCAGGAAATGCAAATTAGCGCATGATATGCAAATGATTAGAATTTCAAATCCGTAGCGCATGCGTATGCTGAGCAGCGCCCTCTGAACGGCGGATGGATCCGAATAAATAGATGGCTGTAGCGAGGCGTGTATGGTTATCGGTGATTATCTGCTAGTGGTAAACGTTAGCTCTATCGTTACTTATGTCTCTTCGACGAAAGAGTGCGAGATTTGAACAACTTACAGAGTTTGAACGGGGGAGAATCATCGGCCTTCGTGAAGCTGGATTGTCTTATCGTGCAGTAGCCGCTCGTGTGCAGCGTAACAGCAGCACAGTGATGCGTCTTTGGAAGCAGTGGATGGACGAGTGTCGGACAACTCGGAAATCCGAGACTGGACCCCGACATGTGACGTCAGCTCGCGATGATAGACACCTGGTCCGCATGGCGCTGACGAACTGTACAGCTTCTTCTAGACAATTGGCAGCACAGTGGTCAACAGCTACAGGTGTTTCATTGGAGTTATGGAGTTCACCCGGAGTTATGGTCTGGGGTGCCATAGCATATCATGGACGATCTCAATTGCTAAGAATTGTGGGCAATCTGAACAGCAACCGGTACATCAGTGAATTTCTACTGCCCCAAGCTGTTCCCTTCCTTCAAAGCTTGCCAGGCGCTGTATTTCAACAGGACAATGCTCGCCCTCATATCGCTAGGACTGTTCAATCCTTCTTTGCAACGCGGGAGATACAGCTTCTTCCTTGGCCTGCTTATTCCCCCGATATGTCGCCGATTGAACATGTGTGGGATTTCGTTGGTCGGCGTCTCGCTCGTGATCCTCGTCTTGTTGCTTCTGCAGACGAATTTTGGGTGCGCATACAAACAATATGGAATGCTCTTCCTCAGGCAGACATTCAAAATTTGTTTGACTCCATGCCACGTCGTGTAGCAGCACTTTTTGCGGCGCGTGGTGGCTACACAAAATACTGATTCCGATCTCTTGTTATTGTTTGTTTGCTTTGAACATTTAATCATTTATTTGTACCACTACCACTCAACTGTGCATTAAATTTCATTCAATTATGACGATTCCTTCATGGTGTTGCAATTTTCACAAACAAGAGTTTATGTGTCAATCATAAACTTTTATAATTCATTTCATTAAATTAGCCTTGTTGATAACGATAAAAATTTAGGCACAGTTTAATTTCACAACAGTTATGCCATTCAAAGTGTCATATCTTGAAATTAATTTCTCAGATTGTTTCTTTTTTACATTAAAAACATAATGCAATCCATTGAGTTTTATGATTCAATAACTTAATTTTTTCAAGTAAGTAATATGAAGAAGATTTATGTAACTATGTGCAGTTACACATTTTATGTTTAATAAATATGTATATTCTGTATTTATTAATTATTATTATTTGATAGATCATGAAGTTTTAATCTTATTTACAGTTTTTATTATCTTCTTCTTCTTCTTCATTGGTACAACATCCCTATTGTGGGATAAGACTGTCTGCCTACTGGTAGCTTTAGAGAGAGATCTTTTCTTTTTACAGGGATACGATTGTCAACCGTACTCTTTACAGTCATTTTGCGGCCTGATGGCCACATGCTTCATCGAATCCTGGAAGATGGAAGGGATGTTTTGTTAGGGGTTCGGAATCCACGTTAAACTGTAGGTCCCTGGTCTAATTAGCCTAAAGTGTGCACAAAATAACCGTAGAACGACAAACCAAACCAAACTACAGTCATTTTAGACCAGGACGTATGGCTTGGGGTGAATTCCGAACAATTACTATTCATGGTCCCGCCGGGACTCGAACTCGAAATCTGTGGCATCGAGCACCAGAGCGCTAGGTATTCTGCCATCAGGCTCCTCTTAATACCCCGTTCTTCCTAAATTAAAAAAATTTCTGGCAGGAATATTTTGTATTTCTGCAATTGGATGATTTGCCACTTTTCTGTAAATTATGCTAAGTATAATAGTATATACCCCCCCCTACAAGATCGGTTTTTCTCCATGGTAATTTCTTTTTTATCTGAGTATAAAATATTCATATTTCTAAATAATTTTGTCTACGCAGCAGATTTATCGTAATAGAATATAAAGCAATACTTATTGCAGAAATTGCAAAAAAAAGCCAATAAAGTAAATAACATAATCAACCATTTACCACGTTATTTACTTCAAGGAAATCTGCGAAACTCCCTCCAAAATTATGTAAAGTTCCTTTTCATATGTCACGAGTTTTTATCTTGTTTCCCGTCTAAGATATCACCTTAAAAGACAATAAGTGAGTTTCCACAGGATCTTTAGATGGGCCAAGAATACCTCCACGATACTTTGCGCAACAGTGGCGATCGGAAACAGTATACGTCTTTCACGCCGAGAGATGAGTTCAGTGACGCGGAACGCTTTTGAGTGATAGAAAAGAGCCAAGAACATAAAAGAATCTGAACATAATTGTAGCGGGTGACGTAAGACAATTTCAATGGCCATTCTTCAAGTTTCACTAAAGAGCATTACCTTTCCATTTCATTGCCCATGGCCAAGAGTGATTCACGTACACAACTTCCCCATTCATTAGTAGTCCAGAATAATCCGACTTCTTATTTGTGGCTAGAATGGTCTTGGTATGGTAATCGAGCTTATGAGGAATGAATACAAAAATAGATGTTAGTCTGGATACATTTGCAAGAGCTTATTGCCCAGTTTTGATTGCTCTGTTTACAAGTAAATCCTTGCGAAGTTCGATCCTCGTTTGTTCTGATGTTTGAGGTAACTGAAAAATTAATATTGCTGCAGGATTAGTTTTCCTACTCTTCAATAACAAACTTAACCAACCAAGGTTTTTATCATTATTGATTTGCCGATAATTTGTATATCAGCTAAATATAATATTGCATGGTGAAACGAAGACCGACCGATATTGCATTGTAAAAATAGGTCAATTTAACAATGTAAAAAATGGAATTAATATAATTTTGGTTTTTTTGCAAAAAACATTAAGTCTTGAGTATTATATAAAACTCTCGTCAAATATTCTTTTCTAATTATTTTGTTGCTTTCTTCTTCCATTCTTAAAGTTTCTCTAAAGAACATTACCTTTCCATTTCATTGTTCATGGCCAAGAGTGATTCGTGTTCACAACTTTCCCATTCATTAGTAGTTCAGAATGATCCGACTTTTTATTTGTGGTCCGCATGATCTTGGTATGGTAATCGAGCCAATGAGTAATGAATACAAAAATAGGTGTTAGTCTGGATGCATTCGCAAGAGCTTATTGCCCAGTTTTGATTGCTCTGTTTACAAGTAAATCCTTGCGTAGTTCGATCCTCGTCTGTTCTGATGTTTGAGGTACTTGAGAGATTAATATTGATGCAGGATT